>SSNS01000353.1:140692-169750 GCA_006937985.1 Aphyosemion australe
GTCAGAATCAGTACTACATAGAGTGTGGTGTGAATACACCATCGTCTTTATTAACTATTTAAATCTCCTATACGTTTAATTAGCGTAACAAACAAACAGGATGACATAAAGGCGTTGACTGCTCACAGACTGAGTTTTTCTTTTGTTAATGATTGTAATGTGTATCCAAAAGATGAACAACAATGTATGGCTCAGTCAGTGTTTATGTCCTTAAAATCAGTTTGTCAAAAAAGCTGTTCTAACTAGAGGTTCTAGTCTGGATAACTAGCAGGTTTACAAAAATATATGAACAAAAACACATTTTGATTAAATAAAAGTGCATTAAAAACATGTTATGATAGTAATACAATAGTAATTCAGTTCATTTTTCTTATATACAGCACTGATTCACAAAAGATGTCATCTCAAAGCACTTTACAGGAAAATTAATGTTTTTATTGGTAAATTTAGTCTAAATTAAATTTTTGTTTGGTACCGAAATTGGTACCGAGAACCGTGGATTTTCACTGGTACCGGTACCGAATACTGAAATTCTGTTACCGTGACAACACTATATGTGATGCAGCAAAATAGACTCGTGCCTCACGTTTAACGTAGAAGCAGCAATCTAGCAGGAGCCGGTCACGTCTGTATTAATGAAGCTGAATTTCCAGAGTACGCAGGCGCGCCCGGCTCCCACTGGCTCCCACTGGCTTGCTGCTTCACATGTCTCTCTGCCTGTTTGTGTGGAGAGACCAGCTGAGCCCACCTGCGTGATGAGGTAACAGGTACGGGAGCCTGTAGCTGCCAAAATACCTCAGAAGAACTACCATCAGTCTTGTCCTACTCGCTCATATAGCCCTTTTTATAAGACACACCATGCCAGCAAATCAGCGTAATATTACCGCAACATGTTTCTTATGAACGTGCCATGGCGGTATCACGTTGCGGGAATTTTGCGGCATTCGTGCCGCCATGCTTGGTAGTAATATTGCGGTAATATTGCGGCTTAGCCGGTCTTATAAACGCACATTAAGCCTTGGCGCAAAAGAGGGAGGTGTCATGACCACGTGATGAATTAATGCTGCGCTCCAGCCGGGAACTATGTTAAAAATGAAAGTAAACACGCGCTTAAGTTTCACGTTTGTAAACAGAACCAGCTGAGATGATTAACTGGACCGACGCGGTGCTCCGGGAGCTTCTCTCCGTTAGATCTGCAGCTCAGATCATCTGACAGCTCACAGGGATGGTGGAGGACACACCTGTAGCTGATTGTTAAAATAAAAACTTAAGGAGCGCTGCTTCGATCGCAATAAAAGGCAAGTTATGTCCAAAATACACGGAAGTCCGCGACAGTGCAGAGACCGCCCCCATACCTCCTTTTTGCCGCCATCGCGTAATCTTTTATAAAACTGACATGATTGCGCAACATTACAGCCACGGTCTGAGCTCTTATAAACGACCTAACGCTCCCTGATGCCACATCGGTGTTGCGGCAAATTGGCGGCATTGTTTTATAAAAAGGGCTTATGAGTGAACACTCTGAGATTCCAGCCATGTTTGCCTTCACAACTTTAATAACTCCATGCCACTTGACCCACATGAGCGTACGGATGTGATGACATAATCTAATTAGCATATCACAATTTTTTTTTACCCGGGCAACATTTTTTTTTACCGGTATCAGTTCTAACAGAAGGGAGACCAACACAATTTGTAACTAACATTTACTTAACTGAATCTAGAAAATAACTGAGATCATTAAAGGTGTGGTTCACTCGTTTAATCAATACGTGTTGGTGGTGGTCAGAGGGGCCGATGGCGCAACAATGCAGCCTCGCTTCTGTCAGACCGCCCCAGGGCGGCTGTGGCTACTCAGTAGCTTACCATCATCAGCAGTGTGTGAATGTGTGAGTGCATGCAGCGTCTTTGAGTGTCCTAACAAAGCGCTATATAAGTTCGATGAATTATTATTATTATTATTACGTTTGCAGTGGTCTTGTAATGCCGGGATCACACTGTGCGTTTGTCGGCCGTCTAAGCCAAATCTCTCGTCTTGAGCAGAATCGTGACAAAAAACGGTGAACGTGAGGATGATTTGCATATCTGTGGTCATCCAGTGTGACCAGCTCTGCGACAGCTTTTT
This sequence comes from Aphyosemion australe, assembly GCA_006937985.1. Taxonomy (NCBI): domain Eukaryota; kingdom Metazoa; phylum Chordata; class Actinopteri; order Cyprinodontiformes; family Nothobranchiidae; genus Aphyosemion; species Aphyosemion australe. The sequence goes on from SSNS01000353.1 coordinate 142,818, forward strand.
GAGCCGTTTCACGACCAAAGACAGCCTCAACAGTCTTCAAGCACTGCTTGAAAACCTACGACTCCCGTCTGCAGTTGACCAATGAAAACACACCTTTGGGACGCCGCAGCAGCAAGACTCCGCCTCTCTGAGTTTCCGTTTTAACTTTTGTTTAAAATGCGGATTAAAAACTACACACCAGTTTTAATTTGTTTTATTTGTTAATAGTCCAAATAAAACTGGATTTATACATAAATAATTAAACTAAGAATGGGTTCAGTAGCATTTTGTTGCTGAGGAGAGGAAGGCTGCGCGATCTGACAGCAGGTGTCAGAAGGTGCGCTGATGCGCTGTCACTGAACGAGTAAAGAGACATTAACGGCAAAACTTTAGATATTAGAGCGATCTGTGACAGATTGTTACTTCTCTGTAGTTTAATGGTTTTTATGTATAAAAGAGGATGAGAAGAATGGATGTCCAGCAGACAGATCAGCTGTTTAGCTGGAAGACGGGAAAAGGAGACTCGCAGCTGGAGTCTGAGGCCAAAGCGGGTTTTGAAAATACGTAGCGGATCAATTCTTCCTCTTTGAGGAAGATGAGCTGGGTCATGTGCTGTGTCAATGTGTGTGTGTGTGTGTGTGTCAGGGTATCCGCAGAGTCTTGAAAAGTCTTAAAAGTCTTGAAATTGATTTAAGGAAAATTAAGACCCTTGAAAAGTCTTAAAAGTCTTGAAATTGATTTAAGGAAAATTAAGACCCTTGAAAAGTCTTAAAAAGTCTTAAATTGATGTAGTAAAGTCTTAAATTTTGTTAGTATTGGCGTGAATTTAAAATACGTTCGTCTCATACTTGCAAACTTTTCGCTTTTCAGCGAAAATTGCCGTTTATGAAGCCAAATATGACGTTCGCGTGAATCGAAGAGTTTTTGTTTTTAGAAAGAGTGGGTCTTCGCTCGTTCACAAACCATCTTTGTTAGTGGGTCACGAGTCGTTATTTGACCAATCACAGTCACGGAGACAGCTTGGCAAAAAGACGCTGAGCTAGCGCGGCGGCCCCCAAAACACCAACACAGAAACTCCATCGAGCACGGAGGACAGGTGAGCACGATGGAGAAAGACTGTAAAGACTCATAACTAGGCGTGTTCAGAGAAACTCTTGACAGTCTTCGTTTCTGAGTCTTTTTTTTTCGTGTCACGACGCAGAGTCTGATAAGTTTTAATAAGTTTAGCTACAGTTACTCAGAGCCACTGTAGAAGGTCAAAGAGCCTGAGTTAAGCTGTGGTAACGAGAGGAACTGTGAAATAGTCTGAAAGCTGTTTGCTTGTTCAAGTTGAATTCAAATAGAATATATAGTACATGAAATATATAATGATAATAATACTTTTTTGTATATTTACAAGTGATGTTGGAGCTAAAAGGCAGAATAGAAGTTTTTTTTACTTATTTCATTGCATTAGGATTTCACATGGTCCCACATTGAGTAATCTTTGTCTCACATTTGGTGAGTTGGGATCTGGTCACCCTACTTGAGAATAATTTCAGTATTTTGGGATATTTTCAGATGTGTTCTGTGAATTAGTCTCATAATAATTGTTAATATGATCTTTAGTAATTTTCTGATCAATTCTGTCATTATATTTTTCATTTTTTTGAGCAGAGTGACCGTGGTAGAAAATAGTTTACATTTTTGCCAAAAATTCCATTGATGATTTTTAAAAATGATTCAAACAGGTTATTGTTGCAATTAAAGTATGTAAATGTCAGGGGCCTCATTTATCAAATGTTCGTAGAAACGTTCCTATATTCCCTCCTACGGATGAAATTTAGAATGTGTGCACGAACAGTCAACGTCCTGATTTATGAAACATGCGGTGGCCTCTCGTACGCGTGTTCCTCCGCAATTGTCTGATGATAAATCCCACCTGTGCGCTTGCAGGAGCTCGTGCCAGTTTAACGTCATTTACATACAGAAACGCCCTCAATTAACCATATTTGGTCACACTACGTCCTCAGATCGGGAGGGGATTCCCTGGGTTCTTCCCGGACAAAAAAGACAAACTTTATTGACAGCGAGATCGAAGCACTGGACACTTGACAACGCGTGTATGATCGGGGAGCAGAGGAGGTTGTTTTATTTGTGAAATAGAATCTGGACTGGAATCGGATCAGTGTGCTGCGCTCACGGAAGAGCCGTTCCCTCCGGAGTGCACTCTGCTCTGCTAAATCCTCCAATAATAAATAAGAATAAGAAGAAGTGATCTTTTATGTAGCGAATCTCAAGAAAAACCACCAAGGTCAAAATAATTAAATTAAATTAAAACATAATAGATAAATAAATTCAAAATGATTTAAAACATAAAATGGTAAGAGTAAACATTGTGAATACAAAATGACACGAAATCAGCCGTTCTGCAATGTCAGATTCCCGTGGGTCACGGGTGTTTTAGCTCCAATAATAATAATCCACCAAAATAATTATTTATTGGGTAAAATAATTAGTGGATGAGGAACACGCGTGAATCACTGAGACCGTCAGAATTGCGGTTCCCTTGTTCTGCCACTAGATGCTGTTCCTACGCACGGTCTGAGCTGTACTTATATTTAGGAACGTTTTCACGCACAAGTACAAATTGGTAAATACCACACAATGCGTAAAATCGTTCCCACGCATGAAATACGCACAGATCTGTACGTAAGTACGGTTGATAAATGAGGCCCCAGGTCACTACAAAACCCAGTAGATGCATAGATGCTAATCTGCAGCATACAAGGACCTTGTTCCGGGTGGGTGGGGTTAGTTGTCACCTTTTTCACACCCTCTAAGTTTGCAGGTAATACAATTAGATTCATGTAAACTATAAAAATAAAATGATTTTTTTTGCTTGCGTTTCCGTACCACGTGACTTGACGTAACATTGCTACAGCCTTGCTGTCCCAAACGTGACGTGTCCCACCGCAATGCAGTATTTAAAAAGAATATATCAGTGTTTAACAGTTGATTAGTTCATTGCGATAAAGTCTTGATTTTTATTTTCTATGGTCTTAAAAAGTCTTGAAAAGGTCTTAAATTTAAGTTTCAGATTCCTGCATATACCCTGGTGTGTGTGTGTGTGCGCGCGCGCGCTGATCACAGCAGATGGAAACAGCTAAAACAGCTTCAGTCAGAGGCTTGTTAACTCCTCCGCATTCAGAGTGACAATGAAGCGCGCATGCGGGAACCCCCCCTGGCAGATTCTATCCGCTAATCGGAGGTTCCCCCTAAAGGTAGGCATGAATTTGAGCCAACCAATGAGTCGGCAGTGGGTGTGTTGGCCCAGTTTCTGCGCGAGTCAGACCGCCTTGGGAAGAGGTCTGAAAAAGCATCCGGTTTGGTGCTGGAAATTCTCGGGCTCCCCGAATGTGAAACCAAATCTTTTGGCCCAGCCGTACCGACCTAGTGCTAGTGTGTAAGCGCCATTACTTCCTGATATGTGGACATCTCTCCTCTGATTGGCTAACAGCAACACGATTCTACCACTGACTCTGTCTGCTCTGCAACGTTGATGTTTTATCTCCACCAATAACACAAGCCTGGAGGAGTTCTGCTGTGTGGTGGAGTTGCTAATGCTAACGGTTAGCTGCTACTAGCCCAGACGTTCTCTGCTGTTTCCTGGACGCTAAACCAACAACAGCCTTCCCCGTCGTGAGTCCAGATGGGTGAGTCCATGAATGTTCAGTGACAGTGTGACGTAGATCTGTCAGGATTTTCTAATCCTAGAGTTTCACCTAGAGTCTATTTTCTATCAGAAGCTAATGCAGGAGATAGGTGGAGGAGACTATTTTCATGTTCGGCCTGAAGGAAACACTCAGAGTGACCCATTAGAATCAGAAATAATCAGTGAAAATGGGGTTTCAGCATAGACATATTTAATCCTGGACAAACCCCACCCACTCCTTTCTAAAAGTCTATTATGAAGCCAAATGGGCGATTCCCACCACCACTGCCATCTTGCCGGGATCATGCATCACCACGCTCAAACAATCCAATAATGGGAAAAGAGGTGGAGCTGAGAGTTGTAAATAACCCTGCTGTTGTTATACTTGAAGATTTTAGTTTAAAACTTCTTTCATTGATTAAAAAATGATTGAATACCTCCCAGCCCTACTCTATTGTTCCTTTTGTTTTTTCTTTGGTTGCTCGTCCCGTCCCTCAGTCTGTCCCTCCTCACAGCTTTACCGTAATAAGTGTAATAAGCCTCTTTTATAAAACAATGCCGCCAATTTTCCACAACGCCGATGCGGCATCAGGGAGCGTTAGGTCGTTTATAAGAGCTCAGACCGTGGCTGTAATGTTGCGCAATCATGTCAGTTTTATAAAAGATTACGCGATGGCGGCAAAAAGGAGGTATGGGTGCGGTCTCTGCGCTGTCGCGGACTTCCGTGTATTTTGGACATAACTTGCCTTTTATTGCGATCGAAGCCGCGCTCCTTAAGTTTTTTTCCCCAGTCAGCTACAGGTGTGTGCTCCACAGTCCCTGTGAGCTGTCAGATGATCTGAGCTGCAGATCTAACGGAGAGAAGCTCCCGGAGCACCGCATCGCTCCAGTTTATCATCTCAGCTGATTCTGTTTACAAAACGGAGCTTATGGCCGTGTTTACTTTCATTTTCATTATAGTTCCCGGCTGGAGCTCGGCATTAATTCATCGCGTGGTCATGACACCTCCCTATTTTGCGCCACGGCTTAATGTGCGTTTATAAGACCGGCTAAGCCGCAATATTACTACCAAGCGTAGCGGCACGAATGCCGCAAAATTCCCCGCAACGTGATGCCGCCATGGCGCGTTCATAAGAAACACGTTGCGGTAATATTACGCTGATTTGCTGGCATGGTGTTTCTTATAAAAGAGGCTATAGAAACATTAGTAGGTGTTGAGCCTGTCCGCTTTACATTCATAGTCTCTTTCTTAATTGTGTGGGAACATTTTTCAGCTCCAGGATTTTTATCAAAGTAAAGTCATTATTATTATTATTCCACTTTGAGTCGTCAGAGGAGCTGAAGGCCACAGGCGGCTTGGTTTATTTACCTGATGGGACACCTGCTCCCTGAAGGTTGTGTGAGTTCACCATCATCATTCCACAAATGTTTACTGAAAACACTTGATCAGTGCCAACATGAGGATTTGATTCTGCAGCTTATTTGACGCTCATCAGTTCATAGATTTGACTCAGCATCAGAACGGTGGACGGTTACAGGATCAGTTTCGTTCAGCTGATTCCAGATTTGTGGGGTCTGAGTCCTCCTGAGTCATTTCTGTTTGTTGTGATTTGAAATGTACATTTTTCCTGTGACAGTGCGCCAGAGTTTACCCAGTGATGATCTCCGACACATTAGTTCTACACATAACAGAGACACAGACCTTTTCCTAATCCCAATGCCAGAGTGCAGAGACCCAGACATACAGACTGAACCTAGAAAGTAGGTGGTGGTGTTGTTATGCATTTATTAGTTGTAACTATATAGCAGCTGGATCATAATGAGACACTTCATTAAGTCAAGCAGCAGCCCACCTGTCAAACTTCTGATTGGATCCACTCTCCTGAAACTATTGTCAACGGATATAAAGTCAATCCAACAGTGTGATAAATGCAACAAGATTTATTACAAGTTCACGTTTGATGTTTTTCAGGTTCTTTTATAAAAGAAACTGAAACTGGTATATTGCAAAATAGGACAGAATGGTTATTATAGCGCTAAGTTCACATTTTCTTCACTAAACTCCTCAAGATCTGGCTGCAGACAAAAATAGACCCCTGACCTGCACTTAGCGGAGGGGAGATGGTTTGCTGTTACATGAACTAGCCAGTCGTAGGAGAGCCCTTCCAGCCTATCAGAGGCAAGAAAGGCGGGGCCTTCCTTGGACATCCTACGATTCCAAATGACACCTCCTGCACCCCTCATCTTCTGCTGGGGCTGATCCCGTCAGGACCTGCAGCTTTCCTGCTCCTAAACCGCCTCAGTTCTCTCCTCCTGGTCAGGTGTGTGAGAGTGGGGAGCAAGGGAGGGTGTGGCGCTGTGGAGAGTTGATAGTGGGGGAGAAGGTGTTGGATGGTGTGAGTTTAGGGGATAGGGGGAAAATGGCTGACTGAGTGGAGGTCGTTGGGGGGGGGGTTAACTGTTGCAGATAAGGGGGGTTGGAGTCAAACCTGTTGAAGAACAGATTAAGCTCATTGGCCCAGTTCTGATCCCCCTCGACTGTCCCACTGGCACCACTCCTCCCACCGTGTCCAGTGAAGTTTCTGAGGCCTCTCCATGCACCATGAGCCCCAGCTGCTCCTCCAGCTTCTTTCTGTAGTCGTCTTTTTGCCCGTCTGATCTTGTGTTTGAGCTCCTGGACTCGTCTCTGCTCCTCTTTGTCACCAGCGATAAAAGCTTTCTTCTTCAGCAGGGATTTGAGCTCAGGGGTCAACCAGGGCTTATTGTTGGAGAAACACCTCGCTCTCTGTGTTGGGACAGTGTTCTCCACACAGAAGTTCATGTAGTCCAGTGGCTCTCAATTAGTGGGGAGCGGGAGAAGAGCTGGGGGGGCACAGCGGACGCACCCAACCCCCCCTCCACCCACCCCCACCCCGCTCGGAGCCTCCCCACAGAGAATACAAGGGTATTCCAACCTCCACTGTCAGTCCAATAAATGAGGATCACAGACTGATTTGTGAACACAGAAAAAGTCCAAACATGATTTTTATTTAATGGAAAGGAAGTGCATGTGTTAGATGGAAGAGAAATTTAGAGCTCTCGACATTGCGCTCTGGTGTGCAGATCTGTCAGACGCGAGCTCCTATTGCGCGCCGCTTTGTGCGCACTGCCAGATGCGGAGAATAATGCAGATGCTTTGATGGAAATCTTTCCATGATGTTACCTCCACGAGGGACTCTTCTGTGGGCAACAAGGTCATTCACCCCGCACTTCCCCCTACCGCCCAACATTCGCCGACGGACTATCAGCGCGTTAGTATGGCAAGCCGATTTAACATTTAAGCAGACTGGATGACGTGTATTCAGATATCTATAATTCTGTTCCTAGCATTAGAAATTAACATTCCAGAAAGCCATAAAATCAATCATACTGTACACAACGAACATTGTGCAACCCCCCCCCCCCCCCCCCCCCCCCCGCACATTGGGAGGGGGGCCCGAAAAAATCTATGTATCCTAGGGGGGGCTTCACCAAAAGTATTTGAGAACCACTGATGTAGTCAGTGGCACAGTGGGTAAGGCTCTCAAGGTCATCTCCATGAATGCAGCAGAGTGTCTCCCAGTCTGTGGATTGGAAGCAGTCCTCCAGTCTCTCACTAGCTTCCTCAGACCACACTTTCACTGACTTCTTCTGTGGAGGCTCTCTTCTTACCCTGGGTGTGTATTCGGGGATCAGATGTATGAGATTGTGATCAGAGCGGCCAACTAATCAATGTGATTAGTAGAGCATAAAACTGCTGTTCCTGGAGCATTATATTGCTTGGTAGTTCAACTGACAGCAAAAAACTGACTATGGGTGGCAAGCCACTTGGAAAAGATCTCAGGGACAGAGTTGTGGACAGACACCAGTGCCTATCATCCAATGTGACCCAACTTGAATGGTTCTGTAAAGAAGAGTGGGCAAATATTGGTCAATCTACATGTGCAACGTGCTAGAGAAGTATCCCATCAGACTCAAAGCTGTCCTTGGGCAAGTGTGTGTGTGTGTGTGTGTGTGTGTGTGTGTGTGTGTGTGTGTGTGAATGGATGAATGATTGACTGTAGAGTAAAGCCCTCTGAAGTCCTCTGACTCAGAAAGGTGCTATACAAGTGCGGGTCATTTATCACTTAAAGCTAAAGGTGGTTCAAAAACATATTGACATGAGGGGTAATCTGTTATTAATCTCAGTATTTCTTGTTTTTTATTTTTCAAACATTTTCTGAACTGTAACTTTGATATTATTCAGTTGGATGTTATAGGTTGCATTGGATAAGTAAAGTTGGTCAAATATATTTTGTTTGTAACAAAAGGAGTCTTTGAAAGGGTGTGGTTCTTTTCAAAAGCCACGGTACATGCAGGCTAGAAGCATGTTATTAGATCTGCAACGGGCCATGGTGGTTAGCGAACTCTTCTGTTAGTGATGGAGGCCAACTGTGAGCTGGTGCTCTCCTGCTGATTCAGCAGCCTCTCCGTGTGTGTGTGTGTGTGTGTGTGTGTGTGTGTGTGTGTGTGTGTGTGTGTGTGTGTGTGTTGCAGCAGGTAGACCGTAGCCAAACAGGATCAAACATGTTACATCATGACTGTCCTAAAATAAAAAAACCTTTCTTATACTTGTGTATTTATTTGGGCGTCTCTGTGTTGTTTTTCAGGTCAAACATAAAACATTGTGGGTGTGTGTTTTAATCCTCAGGCCTCGAGGCCCTCCACTGATCAGTAAACTCTGTAGTCTGATGACAGGAGACAGAACCAGTTCTCTTTTTTCTACTTCGACATTCAGGACTCTGATCCATTGGTACCACTTAGCCCACAAGAGTGTAGGGCCTTGGTGGGCGTGTACAAACCCTCTTCTGTCTGCAGCATGGGGATTTCCTTCTTTCCTTTCTGGTCACATGACTGCAGACATGGGTGTGGTCTAACATTCCTGGCTTCTGTGTTTGTCTCTGTTCATTGTGGCATGGTGCAACATTCTCTCTCTTCCTCACACACACACACACGCACACACACACACACACACACACACCTCTGTGTGTGAAATCACAGTGACATGAATCAGAATGCTGACGAGTGCAGCAGGGAGAAATATTTCCTCTTTCCTCATGTGGAGGGTGTTACTGGTGTTTGCTGTGTGTGTGTGTGTGTGTGTGTGTGTGTGCGCGCACGCACACGCACGCACACACAGAGGAAGGTGGTGCAACTTACTCCTTTAGTATGCAGAGCAGGTGTGTCTGCAGAGGCAGAGAGCAGAGGAGGAGGAGGCTGTGAATTGAGGGGCGGTCTGATAGAAGATGGTGAACAAAAGACATCAAACTGTTTCATGACCTTGTGTGTGTGTGTGCACGTGTGTGCGTTCGTGTGTGTGTGCATTCATGTGTGTGCGTGTGTGTGTACGTGTGCGTGCGTGCGTGTGTGTGCGTGCGTGTGTGTCTTACATCAGGGTTCATACGGGTGCTTGAAATCATTGAAAGTGCTTGAATTTCAATAACGTGTTTTCAAGTTATGGAAAGTGCTTGATTTCTGTATTGAGTCCTGGAAAATGCTTGAAAAACAAACTGCACAGTTTTGTTTATAAGATCACCCAAGTTAGTTTGATGAAAAAACTCAATTTGTTATTTTTGTTAACGTTACAAACTAGAGAGCGATTATTTCGCCTTTAGTAAACACGGCTGCGGCTGCTCTGAGAGGGTCCGCTCCTTTCTGTCACACCGGTCTGTTAGCAGCAGGCTCCTCCTACTATAGAGACCAGCCGCTGGACCGGTGTCGGTACCGGATCTGCTCGGGTTCCAGATCGACTCGGGGTCCTGCGCCTGCTGATGACGTCACACTAGATGATTGGCTGAATGTAAAGACTTACAGAAGTTACAATACCACGTTCATAAAAGTTACGGTAGCACGTTGACAATGAAGATTTTGATTGGTTTGAACAAAATTGCGGTTGTAGTCCTTGTGGTTGTAGTCCTGTAGTCCAAAAACAAACACTTTTCAGGGAAAATATGTTTGTTTTGCCAAAGGAAACGTAAAATAAAAGCAAAAATATCAATTGATAAACAGAGATCCTCAGCAGCTCTTGATTTTGATGAAAAGGGGCAAAATAAAAACAAAATAACTTTATTGAACAAATATCAAGCAACATTTTGAATGAATGAATGGATTTAAAAACTAACAAAATATACAGAATTCCACATAAAAACAGAAATGGCTGCTAATTCTGTAAATACATTTACAATTTTGTGCTTTTTAGAAGTCTGGTGTTGGTTTTAGTTTCACATTCTTTACAAAACTACGACAATATGGTGTTTTAATAACAAATTACAGCTATAGAGCAAAAATTTAGGCGGTAAGAAACAAGAATTTATTAACAAAACTGCTAAACACTTTCCAAAACTTATGTGTGAAAGCCGAGTGGATTTGCCGTAGTTTGACGTCATCATCAGCAGGCGAAGGACCCCGAGCCAATCTGGCACCCGAGCAGATCTGGTACCGACACCGGCGGTGTACGCTGGCTTCGCTATGAAGCAGACCTACTTTACCGATGAGACTTTTATGCTAGTCGCGTGTGTGAGAGCGCTGCTTTGGGTCTGGGATCCAGCGGGTCCTTCTGTGATAATTAGTTATGAAATCAAGACTGGAGTAGAGCAGGATACCGAAAAAAACGGCAAGAAATATCTTTTTCGGTGCTAAAAAGTCTGTTATGAGCCGCAAAGCCCCGCTCCTCCTGCTGCAGCAGGTCACGGCAGGCGTCGGCTACTCTCATTCACAAACTTTGTTTACAAAACACCTCCGAGTTCGCCAACTAATAAAATACCGAAAAAAATCAAAGTTTTGGCTGCATCTGGGGAAAGTAAACAGCAGCAGAGCTAACTGTAACACGTGTGTTCAGGTTTGTCACTAAACATGTAAATAAAGCACCGTTCATGGCATCTATTTGTGAGCAGAAGCATGGACCGTGTTTGACTGCGAAAGCAAGCCATTTTGTAATTTAATCAACAGCTAGTAATTCCTATTTTACATAGCGACAATATAATTAATCCTAGTCCAGATCATATTCTTACTAGTCACAATTGAAACTAAATATATCAACAGGTATTTTTACTAGCATAAATACAATGCCTAAAACCTATTTGTTCATCAAGTATAATTATTTATTTTAATCAATTAATGGGTCTGCAGATGGAGGGAGGGTTGTGATCAGATATTTCAGTAATGGGTGATAATAGTCAGAAATTTAGCAGAAGCAGGATTTAAAACTATAAGAGCTGCAAAAGTAGGAGCAGAACTTGACCTTAGACACATTTCAAAATGTAAAATGTGATGTTTTTGTTTACTTTGTCCCTGCTTTGTGGATTATTACAAGATAATATTTATAATTATGTTCTGATCACATTTTTTTGTCCCTGATCCGTGTCGTAGGATTTTGATACCAAGTCCCAATCCAGTACGTCAGCAATGCATTCAATTAATAAGGAGAAAGTAGAAAACATCCAAGTTGTCCTTTCAGATTTATTTATTTGTAACTTGGAATATAATAGAATACTTTATTTGTCTGAACCCAAACAGTAACAGAAATTTGTCTTTTAACAGGGCCCAACTTCCTGTTTTCATGTCATTTCCTCAGATTAGCTGCCAAAAAACATCACTCTGTCAGGAAGAACATTGATAATAAATGTGTTAATATTAGGAATATGTTTGATAATAGCCTCATTGCTCATAATTCAAATTGTTTAAATAGAATGTGGCTGTGATTTGCGATAAGCATTACTATGACTGCACCCATGTTGAGGCTTGCTCTTCCCTGCACAACACGGCTCATACCGTGGCTCTAGGAGACTGCAAAAACCAACGTTTGCAACCAGAGAGTCATGCAGTGTGATTGGCTATCTTGGCTGTGTTTCTGCTGTCAGTAGACAGTTTCTCTTTGTCTTTTAGTGTATCTTGAGTGTCAGATGGCTGTGTGTTTTTGTCCGAGTTGCTGCTGTGAACTGGGAGAGCAGGGTGTTTGGTTTTAGGGTAACAGACTAGAACTAAAAGCAGGCAGGTTAAAATTAAAACAAAGTAATTGTCATTTCGTTTGAAAATTTCTATCTGAGGATAAATTAAGGTCACGCTAGTTGCTTTATAAGGTTATAGCTAATCTTTTTCACCTGATTCCAGTAATTTAAAATCACGTGATCAGGCCTGATTTTTGATCCTGTGATCGGATAAGATCATCTCTATTATATAACAGTAATAAATTCATATGATAGTGAGGTGAAACTGTCCTCTTGAGTCCTAATGTATCGTTTGTCTTTGCCGTGTGGTGCTTGAAAAGTTTGAAAATTTACATTGAAAATGCTTGAAAAGTGCTTGAATTTGTCAGTGGAAAAAGTGTAAGAACCCTGTTACATAGAGTTCTGATTAAATGATTGGGTGTGTTAGTGGGATTTTCTAAATGTAATTTTTACAAACATACATGATCTTGATGACCTCACAACTTCCTCACAGACAAAACTGTGGGACCCCTTGGGGGGTTTCAGACCCCAGGTTGGGAACCACTGATCTAGAGATCAGTCCGTTACCACGGTGATGTAGCCATGCTCAGAGATCTTCCTTGGTGATTCTGAAACCTCTCTTTTATTATTTCATGCCACTCTTGGATCTTTATTTATTTGTAGGTGATGCTTATTGTTGTGGTGTTTTTGTGGGCGAAGCCACTCCTGTCTTGTCCTTCACAAATGGGCTTATGTTGTTTTGGTGATTATTAGTGACCAAGGATGGACATTTATTTCCTCATTTGACCACACTTAGCATCTAGAAGTAGTTCTAAGTGTTCTATACTTTCTGATTTATTGAAGTTCCAGGTTGTCAAACATGATTTACTTCTAAATAAAAGAAGATGAAAAACAAATAAAATTACATTTTTTGTTCTGTAGACGAAAAGGTAAACCAGAGCAGAGATCTCCAAACAGCCTGGAGTCTGAGATGAGTGATGTAAACATGATCAGTTCTGATTTTATTCATGGAAGCAGAGAAACTCTACTATCTGGCCTAATTATTCTCCATGAAGCCATTTCTGAAACCTAAAGGGAGTCTGCTGGTGGTGATGTTTGTTTTGTGTGTGATCACTTTCCCATCTATCTGCTGCCTGAAACTCTTCCTGTTCCTGTTTCCTTTGCAGTGTGAAGCCAAAGGAACATGTTTACTTCCCTGTTTCCATGGTAAAAAGGAGCATGCGAGTCCAGCGTAGGAGCTGAACCAGTGTTTGTCTCCTCCAACACTACCAAGCAACACTACCCACAATTCCTGTGAAGTGACAACACCGTCTAGATTCAGCAGACATTAGGAGGAACAACTCTGCTGTAAAGAGAATCAGCATGGCCAACAACACGGCCGACCATCCTCCGGGAAACTCTGTTGCCGAGGGCAACCATGACGGGGACTTTGGGGTGTCGATGGATGATCTGAAGACCCTCATGGAGCTGCGGAGTGCTGAGGCCGTCAACAAGGTCCAAGAAAAATACGGAGATGTGCAGGGGATATGTCGCCGCCTGAAGACGTCGCCTAATGAGGGTGAGGTTCAATCAGACACACATTCTCACTTCACTACTACTAAATGATAAATTACCTCCTCTTGTATAGTGCCTTTCTGAGTCCACGGACTCCAAAGCTCTTTACACTACAGGCAGTCATTCATCCATTCACACACTGGTGGTGATGCCCTGGGGTTCAGTGACAGAAGCCACCAGTCCCTCTGACCACCATCAGCAGGCAGGGAGCCCATGAGCACAACAGCAGGAGGGAACTGGGATTGATCCTGTAATCGTTGGAATACTGGACAACCCTCTCTCCCTCCTGAGCTATTGCTGCCCCATCTACTGGGTTCAGGATCAGAGTCCTGGTGTAGAGACTGACTCTGCCATGTCCAGTGTTATTACTTCAAACATGGCAGCTCAGACAGAAAACACAAGGTTTGGGTCAGAATTATAGGGGGTAGATCAGTTTGTTGTACTGCTTCTGGGTTTGTGTGTGACGACGTTGGCTCCTGGAACTGACGTTTTTCTCATGCTCACACTCCAAAAACATAGAGCCCATGTCCTTATTCATCATGTGAGCGGCACTCGTGTGTCACACACAGCAACAAACCCACATTTCAACAATAACATTACTGTCTCAACTATGTTTGCTGTTTGGTCGCTCAATTACTGATAATTGCTAAAAAGTTGATTTACAGCTAGGGCTGGGTACCTTTAGATTTATTTTAATACTAGTACTTTAACTAGACCTGGTTTTTGGGAAGAGGAAGTAAAAAGTACTTAAACATTGTTTTTTTGTGTTTATTAAGCTAAGCAGAAACTTTCAGTGCAAACAGTAAACTATGATTGAAGAAACATTTTTCTTTTTAGAGCAAGATAAAGACAATAAATTTAAATATATGTATAAAAATAAAAAGGTAGTTTTTACCTTTTATAGAAAAACAAAATTCAAACATATTTTAATAATCCCAGAAGGAAATGAAATGTTGTTGTAGTTCATATTCTTCCAACAATAATAACAGTAAAATAATAGTGTATTACTAATAAACAGAAATATGAAACATCTACTCTAAAAACCTGGAACAAAAATCCCAGACAAATAAACAAACATACGATATCAATAAGAGGTAAACACTATGTAGATAGTAAACATGAGTGCTAGCAGTTGTTCCTCAGAAACATGATCCTGATGACACCTCCAGCGGAGGAGGAAGCTCGTGGACTCGGGTCTACTTTCTGTTGCAGTGGAAGACGGTCGGGTCGGGCTTCGGCTCACAGACTGATGTCATCAACGACCAGGTGCTTATTCAGTTGCTGCTATTTTCATGTTTAGCCTCACAAATCTGATCAAAGATGTTACATTCAGCTGTTTCTGTTTACTGTCACTAAATGCAGCCAAACCATTGATGTTTTGGGTATATGTTTTAATCTGTGAACTCAGGACTCGGTCTCCTGTACACCTGTCATGCGGGGTGCACAGGTTCAGAGACATAGGATTTTAAACTCTTCTAGTGCTGAATTATTTCCAACAGAATTTTTAAGTTCTTTTCAGTGTCACAGTGGTGGTGTTAGTGACAATGGATGTCTCTCTACTGCTGGACCTGTGGCTCAGTTCAATGTCGTGCGATCTTAGATAAAGTTGCTCCACTGAAGCTCCGCCGCCGGAAGCCAAAGGTGGAACCGTGGCTGAATGGTGTCACTCGTGCAGCCAGGAGTGATTGTAGAAAGGCTGAGCGGAGGTGGAGAAAAGATAAGCTGCAGGTGTCTTTTGAAATCTTAAAGGACTCCTGGCGTAATTATCAGAGGACTGTTAAGGTGGCGAAATCTGCATTTTTGTCTGATGTGATCCGATCAAATTACCACAATCCCCGGGTGCTGTTCAACACTGTGGATGGGATCCTGAATCCTCCGTGTGGAGTTGGCTTGGAGGCCTCGCCAGCTCTTTGTGATGAATTTTTGGAATTCTTTATTGGCAAGGTGGATGCTATTAGATCGCAGATCCTGCCCCAGTGACGGTACTCACCTGTGGACAGTCGGTGCTGCTCTGCACTATTTTGGAAATTTGAGGCTGTATCCCCTGAGGGGCTGGCAGACATTGTGGGGCAACTTAAGCCATCAGGCTCTGCTCTGGATGTCATACCGTCCTGTCTTGTGAAGGCAGTTTGGCCTGCTATTGCCACTGATGTCCTCAATGTTGTTACCTCCAGCCTGTCTTCTGGTGAAGTTCCAAGTTGTTTTAAGCATCAGAATCAGAAGGGTTTTATTGCCATATGTGTCAGAAATCACAACATTAGGAAATTGCTGCGGTACTTGGTGCAAAAAGAAAGATAAAAAATAAGAGACAAGCAAATATAGGAAGTAATAATATACTCATGATAAAACAATTAATATAAAATGTGGCAATAATTAGAGAAGCAGCTACTATAGACACAGTGCAGGTACTAATCAGAGTGGATCAGCTTCAGGTACAAACACAACACCGGGTCATGTGACTGGGACCAAGCGACTGGAGTGGGCAGCCCTAGGATTGACATTCATGAGTCCAACAGCAGAGGGGAAGAAACTGTTCTTGTGGCGAGAGGTTCTGGTCCGAATGGATCTGAACCTCCTGCCAGATGGGAGCGGGTCAAAGAGACAGTGTCCAGGGTGAGTCGGGTCAGCTGTGAGCCGACCTGCACGCCTCAATGTCCTGGAGGTGTACAGGTCCTGTATGGAGGGGAGTTTGCAGCCAATGACCTTCTCAGCAGAGCGTACAACACGCTGCAGCCTCTTCTTGTCCCTGGTGGTGGCTCCAGCGTACCACACGGTGATTGAGGAGGTGAGGATGGACTCGATGACTGCGGTGTAGAACTGCCTCATCCACTGTGCTGGCAGGTTGAATTTCTGCAGCTGCCTCAGGAAGTTCATCCTCTGCTGGGCCTTTTTATGATGGAGGTGATGGTGGGCTCCCACTTGAGGTCTTGGGTGATGGTGGTGCCCAGGAAGCGACATGAGTCCACCATCGTGATGGGAGTGTCATACAGGGTGATGGGGGGAGGGGGGCTGTGTGCTTCCTAAAGTCCACAACAACCTCAGCTGTCTTCTGGGTGTTTAGCACCAGGTTGTTGTGGCTGCACCAGGACACCAGCCGTTCCACCTCCATTCTGTAGGCAGACTCATCCCCATCAGAGATGAGTCCAATCACGGTGATTGTGTAGCCTACAGAACTAGACTGAGAGACCATTTAAGGCTTCCGCAGGTGTTTGGAGTTTATTAGCTGATTAGAATGTGGCACCAGGGGTCTTCAATATTGAACCTTTTCACAACATTCTAATATTCTGAGATGCAGAATCTGAGATTTTCATTAGTTGTCAGTTAATCAATAAAAGAAATAAACATTTGAAATATATCAGTCTGTGTGTAGTGAATGAACGTAATATACAAGTTTCACTTTTTGAATGGAATTGACCTTTCGCCGAGCCCCGCCCCCCTTAGTTACTGTTGCCAAGTCCAACAATAAGTGGATCAAATACTGCAGCTCCACAGATTTCCGCGATGGAAAGAAGTAGACAGATGCGTGTCAGCAACATTTTTTGGAGCAATTCCTCCTCAATATCATCCAGATGGAGGCAAAAGGGTTACAGTATGCAGTGGAGGGATACATTAGTGTCGGCTCCGCTGAGTGACGCGTAGCAGGGAACAAGGAGTTGGGAGTTTGGGAGAAGGTCCGGCGTCCGGGGACGCGTGGATCCGAGGAGCGGTGGCAGCGATGCGGTGTCCCTGTGAGCTGTCAGATGATCTGAGCTGCAGGCAGCTCTAATGGAGAAAAGCTCCTGGCGCTCTGCATCGCTATCATCTCAGCTGAGTCTGTTTATAAAATGTAACTTTTTATGCCCGTGTTTACTTTCATTTTTAGTTCCCGGCCGGAGCTCAGCATTAATTCATCACGTGATCATGACACCACCCGCTGTTGCGCCAAGGCTTAATGTGCGTTTATAAGACACACGGTTGAGGTAATATTACGCTGATTTGCCGGCACGGTGTGTCTATAAAGGGTCTTGGATAGTCTGGGAGGCGGACCTCCGCCTAGCCGTGGGCGGGGGGAGCACTCATGCTTGGCTGTTGCTGGTTGAGCTCGATGAGGAGGTTCTGAAGGGAAACGAAGGAGACACGACTACTATCGAGGCTAATGCTTAGTAGTAAATTAGGCTTAGCTTCATCATTTTGTTTGGAGCTGTCAGATAGTAACGGTTGCTATGATGTGTGATTGGACGATAGCCGTTCTGGGGGCGGGGCCGGCAAAAGGCTAATTCCTGAAATAAATCAACTTTGTCATGATATTCTAATTTTATGACCAGCACCTGTATGTGATTGTTGATGCTGCCTGCGTCAACATGAGATTAAAAAGCAAGTATATTCCTGGCCTTACTTTAATATATTTTACTCAAGTAGGGGTAAAAAGTATTAATCAAAAAAGTATAAATAAATTACAAAGTTCTCAGCAGATTCCTGTGGTCTTAAGAACACATTATAAAATTAGTAACACATAACTAATGAAGGCACAAACACATTTCTAAATTACTTTTATTCATGACTAATCTTAAGAAACCAGTCATTTCCAAAGGTCATGTATATATGTTGGAACAGCCCAAAGTACTTGTACTATATTGACTATACTTACTATTTACTGTAGATCCACCTTCAGCAGGTCCAGCAGGTTTAAGCCAGACTGTTAATGTGTGTCTGGTTACAACAGGCTGGATCTTCATTCAGTCAAGTAACTAGAGAATGTACTCAAGAGTAGATACTTCATAACAGTATTACTCTAGTAAAAATAATATGCAGTAAAAATTCTACAACTTCTCAAGTCAATTGGTTACAAATCATCATTTCTGCTATTTCTCTTTTCTTCTTCCCTTAAACACACACACACACACACACACACACACACACACACACACACACACACACACACACACACACACACACCTACTAATCACCCATTGCTCCTCACTGTAAGTGATTCACAAGGTGAAAGACTGGGGCCACCCCTAACCATCATGTTTATATTGAGCTAACAAATGCATAATTTCTTATTATTTCTAAATATTCTTATCTTATTCTGCAACTATGAATGGATGAATGAATGGTTTATTCCAAGCCAGTATAAAATACTGTACACAATTATACTTTTTGTATATATGTTTGTATTTTTTCAAAATGCAGAAAAACAAAACAAAGCCAAAACACATCTTGAAAAGGAGTGGGATGAAGATAACTTATTTACTTTCACCCATCTTCTTAATAAATTATATAATTGCTACTGTTTTTACTTAAAAATCAGACAGTCAATGCCATATTCACATAATGCACACAATAGAATATAATAACCAGTAGAGTATGGTATAATATATATTACCCATACCCACAATATACAATCCCTTAAATACAATTAATCATCATTAACTTTGAACACAGAACGATGCAGTAATTTCACTACGCTCTATAATTAAGTTGTAGTGTAATAATACCAATTTAGTATGTCGTAAGGTCACACATAAATAATATATAGTGTAATATATACCATACTATATTATTTCTATCTTATACACCAAACAGTACATGCAAGACGACAGGCAAACACATAACAAAACAGACAAGGACACTCATTAGGGACACAAACAACAATAGATTAAACCACCAAATAGTTCCCGAGCGCGGCCACAGCTACAGCTCACCGCTCCCCACCATGGGGATGGGTCAAATGCGGAGATGTAATTTCACCAGTGTGTGATGATGACTTGGGACTTTAACTTTAATATATAGCTATCTCATTATTTATTTATTATACAAATATAATTAAGTAATTATTCTTGTCATTCCTTTCCCCATTCTTGTACTGAGCAATCAACAAAGACTTCATATTGACCAGCTTACTCCTCCCACCAACACTAGTATCAACCATCCACCTCCACTTCTGAGCAGTGAAGACAGTCACTCCTTCACTATCACATGTTCCATTACATTATATAATTTATTCATATTTACAATTAGCCTTTCGCCGGCCCCGCCCCCAGAACGGCTATCGTCCAATCACACATCATAGCAACCGTTACTATCCGACAGCTCCAAACAAAGTGATGAAGCTAAGCCTAATTTACTACTAAGCATTAGCCTCGATAGTAGTCGTGTCTCCTTCATTTCCCTTCAGAACCTCCTCATCGAGCTCAACCAGCAACAGCCAAGCATGAGTGCTCCCCCCGCCCGCGGCTGAGCGGAAGTCCGCCTCCCAGACTATCCAAGACCCTTTTAGATAAGACACACAGTGCCGGCAAATCAGCGTAATATTACCTCAACCGTGTGTCTTATAAACGCACATTAAGCCTTGGCGCAACAGCGGGTGGTGTCATGATCACGTGATGAATTAATGCCGAGCTCCGGCCGGGAACTAAAAATGAAAGTAAACACGGGAATGAAAAGTTACATTTTATTAACAGACTCAGCTGAGATGATCAACTGAGCGATGCAGAGTGCTGGGAGCTTTTCTCCGTTAGAGCTGCCTGCAGCTCAAATCATCTGACAGCTGACATCTGACAGCTCACAGGGACACCGCATCGCCGCCCACCGCTCCTCGGATCCACGCGTCCCCGGACGCCGGACCTTCTCCCAAACTCCTTGTTCCCTGCTACGCTTCTCTCAGCGGAACCGACACTAATATATCCCTCCACTGCATCCTGTAACCCATTTTGCCTCAATCTGGATGAAATTGAGGAGAAATTGCTCCAAAAAATGTCGCTGACACGCATCTGTCTACTTCTTTCCATCACGGAAATCTGCAGAGCTGCAGTATTTGATCCACTTATTGTCGGAGTTGGCAACAGTAACTAAGGGGGGCGGGGCTCGGCGAAAGGCTAATTGTTATTCATCTATTGATTAAATTCAACAATTTAAATTCAATTTTGTTAGAGAATTTTTTGAGTTATATGTTTCCCCTCTATGGTGTGGAATGCTGTGAGGTGCATTAAAAAACCGCAGGTCTTATCGTGAGGTAACCTCCCGGGGCAGGAGTGCTGCCCTGGAATGCCACTGCCCACCTGACCTGCCAAAGCAAAGCAAACTACAATGAACAAAACTACAACCGCAACACTTTTGTTTTTGCTCCCATTTTTTATGGGCTGAACTCAATCAATCAAACTCATCTGAAACTTTGTCCTCATGCACAAAACACCCATGACTCTCACATATTGTTGTGAAATCTGTCTACATGTGTGTTAGTGAGCACTTTTTCTTTACCAAGATAATCCATCCCACCTCACAGGTGTGGCATATCAAGGGGCTGATTAGACAGCATGAATAATGTCCAGGTGTGCTTTAGACTGCCCACAATAAAAGGCCACCCTGAAATGTGCAGTTTCATCACACAGCACAATGCCACAGATGTCGCAACCTTTGAGGGAGCGTGCATTTGGCATGCTGACTGCAGGAATGTCTAGCAGAACTGTTGCCCGTGAAACGAATGTTCATTTCTCTACCATACGCCGTCTCCAAAAGCATTTCAGAGAATTTGGCAGTACATCCAACCGGCCTCACAACCGCAGACCACGTGTGACCATGAAAATGGATGGATGGAAACAATAACGGAACACACCCTCAAATTAAATGACATTTTAAATAAAGAGTTACGAATATTAGAGCAGTGGATAAATGCTAATAAATTAGTGGCCAATGCAGGAAAAACTAAATGTATGGTAGTTGGCTCCAAACATACTTTACAGATGATACCAAAGTAACATTTAACTCTGGGTAACAACGTAGTTGAACAAAGTTAAAGTTCCAAGTATTCATCACACACTGGTGAAATTACATCTCCGCATTTGACCCATCCCCATGGTGGGGAGCGGTGAGCTGCAGCTGTGGCCGCGCTCGGGAACTATTTGGTGGTTTAACCCCCCAATCCAACCCCTTAGTGCTGAGTGTCAAGCAAGGAGGCATTGGGTCCCATTTTTTCAAAGTCTTTGGTATGACCCGACCGGGAATCGAACCCTGATCTCCCAGTCCCCGGGCGGACACTCTACCACTAGGCCACCGGAGCTGAACAATTAGAAGATGTGAAATTACTGGGAGTAATAGTTGATTGTAATTTATCATGGTCAAGCCAGATTAATTATGTTTTACAGAAAATGGGGAGAAGTATGGGCATAATTAAATTCAATTGTAAATATATACCACAATGGTTACTTAAAAGCCTTGTTCAATCATTAGTGCTTTCTTGTGTAGAGCAAGCATCTATTATTTGGTCCAGCACTAGTGAAAATAATTTGCATAAACTACAAGCTGCTCGTATTATTTTAGGCTGCTCCTACAGAACAAATGTGAGAACTATGCATGAAAAACTTGCTTGGCTCATTGTGAAGAGTAGATTGAAGTATTCCTTGGTGACACGTGAGGAATTGATTGATTTTTTTTTATTTCAAGCCACTTGCCAGTTGTGCACAACAATTTTAATAAGTCTATGTATATACATATATATACACACACGTCCACACATACATACACTGCTCACAAAAATTAAAAGAACACCTTTTTTATTGGGCCTGGCATGAAATCAATGAAACCTGTCTGATAATTTTCTGGTTGATTAAGCAGCTGAGGGCATTGTTAATCACTTTCAGCTGTATTGGTGTTCATGGACTTAACGACAGGTGCACTAAAGTGGCAACAATTACAAAACCCTCAAAACAGGACTGGTTTAACATGTGGAGGTCATTTCAAGTTTCTCCCTCTTGATCTTTTTTGGCTGGTTTTCCACTCGTGCTAGTTTTGGCTTGAGTAATTATCTCTACTGGCAGCATGAGGCGATTCCTTAACCCTACAGAAGTTGCACAGGTTGTCCAACTTCTCCAGGATGGCACATCCACACGTGCTGCAGCAAGAAGGTTTAATGTGTCGCCCAGCACAATCTCCAGAACATGGAGGAGATTTCAGGAGACTGGCGGTTATTCTCGGAGAGCTGGACAGGGCCGTAGAAGGTCCACAACCCATCAGCAGGACCGATACCTGCTCCTTTGTGCAAGGCGGAACAGGCTGAGCACTGCTCGTGCCCTACAGAATGACCTCCAGAGGGCCACTGGTGTGAATGTCTCTACCCAAACAATCAGGAACAGACTTCATGAAGATGGCCTGAGGGCCCAGCCTCATGTGGCAAGAGTATGCAGGCAGTACGTGGAGGATGAAGGAATTGAAACAATTGAATGGCCTTCACGATCCCCTGACTTAAACCCAATAGAACATCTGTGGGACATTATGTTTGGGTCCATTAGGCGGCGCCAGGTTGCTCCTCAGACTGTACAAGAGCTCAGGGATGCCCTCACACAGATCTGGGAGGAAATGCCACAAGACACCATCCGTTGTCTCATTAGGAGCATGCCCCGACGTTGTCAAGCATGCACACAAGCTCGTGGGGGCCACACAAGATACTGAAAAGCATTTTGAGTTGCAGAAATGAAGTTTTTTGAAATAATGGACTAGTCTGCCACATCTTCATTTCACTCTGATTTTAGGGTATCTACACAATTGAGCCCTCTGTAGGCTGAAAACTTTTATTTCCATTAAAAGACTTGGCATCCTTTTGTTCCTAAGACATTGCCCTGTCGTTATTTGTATAGATATCCAACTTCATATTGAGATCTGATGGATCTAATGTGTTTCTTTAAAGTGTTCCTTTCATTTTTGTGAGCAGTGTACATATATATATATATATATATATATATATATATATATATATATATATATATATATATATATACATATAAATATATATACATACATACATACATATACACACACATATAAACACAAATTCCATTCAAATGTAAAAGCTTGAAATGGAGTGGGATGAAGAAAACGTTTGATTGCTTACATTAACAATGTCCTGAGATTCACCATATAATTTGTTTTAATTAAAATTTCAATTATTAATAGTTTACAGTACAGTGAGTTCAATTTCCATTTTCATACATCATGTACTTTGACCAGACCAGTTTTTTAAATGTTAATTTAAACTGAATAATTTTTACACGTTGCTTGAGCTGAGTTTCCAATCGGTTCCACATTTTGACACCACACACAGACAAACAGAAGCTTTTTCTGGTATTTCTTACCACCTGGAATTTAAAGCTACCACAACCCCTCAGATTATAGCTCCCTACATTTTGTATAAATAGTTTTTGAATAGTGGAGGGTAATTTTTTTTTACTAGCTTTATAAAGTATTTGTGCAGTATAAAAATCAACTAAATCAAAAAATTTTAATAGTTAGGACTGTAAAAATAAAATGTTAGTGTGATGAAAAAAATTTACTTTATGTATGACCCTTACAGCCCGTTTTTGGAGAATAAAGGGTTGTAGTGAACTTTTATAGTTACCGTAAATCCTGTAATACAGGCCCGGGCCTTTATTTACTCAAGCGCATCCTGGTTCAGGCCTTTATTGGAAGGAGGCCAGAATTAGAGGCAGGCCTATATTTCAATTTGAGCAAAATTAACTACCAGTAGAATGAATTAAAACAAGATTTTGTGTCTATTTGAGCGGTGACTGAAGTCTCACGTGCAAATCAAAAGTGATGATTGGTGGATTTCACTCACGTGACCCTGCCCTGGCGCTGAACTCAAACAGTGGACAGGAAGTGTTTTGCTGTACTATAAAACACAGCGTGACGGATGAAAGTGAGTGTTCTAAACGAGCTGGCACAGACACGATATCTTCCTTTAGGTTAGGGCTCATTTAATTTTAAAAGTTGGACTTTTAATACATGCTGGAGGATTTACCCAACGCTGAAGCGATTGACACAACAAACTATCTCGTGTGGAAAATCTCATATTACACTGCAAACCAAAAGCCTTTCATGAGTCTGAAAGCCTATTTTATTTCAGGTTGGTTAACAGTTTAGAGATCCGGAGAAGCTTTAAATGACCGTTGTCTTGTTTATGCTCGTGAGATGTGCTATTTTAGTTACGAAATTAACTCGTAATGATAGCTAATGCTAACGGTGAGAACGTGCTAGGATCTACTTATAACTAACGTTTTAAGCCTTTTTAAATCCACATTTCTGGTACATTTGTTTGAATTTCTTAAGGTATTAATGCCACGTTACAACACTGAGCTAACTGCTAAAACATTAGCAGTTAGCTCAGTGTTGTAACGTGGCAGGTAAACAGCTTGCAATTTGCGGTGAGGACATGTGAAAACAGTATCAAACTATTTTCCTGCCACGTTACAGCACTGAGGTAACTGCTAAAAACATTAGCACTCTAAAAGCTATTTGCGGTGAGGACACATGAAAACAGTATCAAACTGTTTACCTGCTGTTTTTGTAGCTGCGTTTCTAAATAACTGTTCAATAAAACGCCATAAAAAACCTTTATTAAGCCCTTACCTGTGATGATGCAAACCAGCATTTTCCGTTCTGTTTCTGCTCATCTTGCAGCCGGAGATTATGATCCACTAGTCCGCTGTTACCGTAAAACTTGGTATACGTGCGCCTCGAAAAATTGAGTGAGGGCTCACTTTACCGTCGATCTCCGAAAGAAAAAAAACACACACACACACGCTGTTTCTAATAGTGCACAACTGTACGTCTGAGGTGGTTGTGTGCAGTACTGGAGCTCCGCAGGGTACAGTGCTCTCACCCTTTCTCTTCACCTTCTACACCTCGGACTTCACCTACAACACCAGCAGCTGTCACCTCCAGAAGTTCTCTGATGACTCGGCCATCGTCGGCTGTGTGTCTGAGGGGGACGACCAGGAGTACAGGTCAGTCATCATGGACTTTGTGGACTGGTGTGAGCGTAACCACCTTCGCTTGAACACCAGTAAAACAAAGGAAGTGGTGATTGACTTCCAGAGAAACACTCCTCCTCACTCACCAGTAAACATCCAGGGAGCAGACATTGAGGTGGTGTTCACCTCAACAGTAAACTGAACTGGTCCCACAACACAGATGCTCTGTATAAGAAGGGCCAAAGCCGCCTCCATCTCATGAGGAGGCTGAGGTCCTTCGGAGTTAACTCCCAGCTGCTAAAATCCTTTTATCACTCTGTTGTTGGCTCTGTTATTCATTCTGCTGTGGTCTGCTGGGGTGCAGGCAGCTCTGACCGAGACAGAAAGAGACTGAACAAGCTAGCTACCAAAGCTAGCTCGGTTCTGGGCTGCCCGCTGGATTCTGTTGAGGAGACGTGTGAAAGGAGGATGCTGGGGAAGATGACCTCCATCTTAAGAAACCCCTCCCATCCACTGCACTCCACTGTGGAGGTCATGGACAGCTCCTCCAGAGGTAGACTGAGACATCCCAGATGTAAAACTGAGCGCTATCATAGATCCTTCATCCCCTCTGCTGTAAGAGTGTAGAACTCCTCAGTTTAAGCTGTGCTGGTATCATCCTGGTACACAATAACACCAATGCAATATTCATGTGTTCTATACTTGTGCAATACCGGATTCACATTGTTGTCTGTGTCTCTTACAGTATGCTGCATAGTGTTGGTACCAAGTTTGTTTTTATCTTTTATTTGTGGTTTTTTAGTGATCTAAGATTACAATACTAGATTACTGCCTATGTGTATATACATGCATCTTTGTTTTTTTATCTTCTTCTAATTAAAGGAACTAGAGGCAGGATCTTTAAAAAATCTGTAAAAAATTAAACATGTATGTTCATTTTTTCAAAGCTAATGGGTGATGAAGCGTTATAAACCAAAAAGAATGAGGCCACCCATGTATCGTTCCATTTTCTTGAACAGGCTGTTTGCTGCAAAATGCGCTGCAGTTCGGTCACGAATTTCCCGCGCTGCCCTACGGATGTGGCGTCAATTGACACTGCTTGCGCGTTCACGACATCTTCAAAACAGAAAGAAAATGTGTTCGACACTGCAGATCGGTAGGTGGCGCTATTGCACCTTAAGTTGCTTGCCAACCGCCAAACTCCAAAAGAAGAACTGTGGGAATGGATTCTACTGCAACCAGCAAACGACCAAGCGTGGCACAAAGGAAGTTTATTCAGTGGCATCTCGTGAGTCAAAAACCAAATATGGTAAAAGACAGGCAGGGACCCGAATCTATATCGGATACGTGATTGACGAATGGAGGCTGCTTCAACTATATCTGGGACTCAAAAAGGATGCTGCCATGGCTCATTTCCTAGTGAGCAGGTAAGAAACATTATAGGTTGTGTTTAGAGATGATGACAATGATCTGACCTCACCAATGACTCAGAGAGAGCTAGCGTGCAGTAGCATTAGCTGTGATCATGCTACAGTAGTAGCATTAGCTGTGATCAGGGCTGCAGCGTGNAATCTCATATTACACTGCAAACCAAAAGCCTTTCATGAGTCTGAAAGCCTATTTTATTTCAGGTTGGTTAACAGTTTAGAGATCCGGAGAAGCTTTAAATGACCGTTGTCTTGTTTATGCTCGTGAGATGTGCTATTTTAGTTACGAAATTAACTCGTAATGATAGCTAATGCTAACGGTGAGAACGTGCTAGGATCTACTTATAACTAACGTTTTAAGCCTTTTTAAATCCACATTTCTGGTACATTTGTTTGAATTTCTTAAGGTATTAATGCCACGTTACAGCACTGAGGTAACTGCTAAAAACATTAGCACTCTAAAAGCTATTTGCGGTGAGGACACATGAAAACAGTATCAAACTGTTTACCTGCTGTTTTTGTAGCTGCGTTTCTAAATAACTGTTCAATAAAA
>SSNS01000353.1:170437-210320 GCA_006937985.1 Aphyosemion australe
CTTCAAAACAGAAAGAAAATGTGTTCGACACTGCAGATCGGTAGGTGGCGCTATTGCACCTTAAGTTGCTTGCCAACCGCCAAACTCCAAAAGAAGAACTGTGGGAATGGATTCTACTGCAACCAGCAAACGACCAAGCGTGGCACAAAGGAAGTTTATTCAGTGGCATCTCGTGAGTCAAAAACCAAATATGGTAAAAGACAGGCAGGGACCCGAATCTATATCGGATACGTGATTGACGAATGGAGGCTGCTTCAACTATATCTGGGACTCAAAAAGGATGCTGCCATGGCTCATTTCCTAGTGAGCAGGTAAGAAACATTATAGGTTGTGTTTAGAGATGATGACAATGATCTGACCTCACCAATGACTCAGAGAGAGCTAGCGTGCAGTAGCATTAGCTGTGATCATGCTACAGTAGTAGCATTAGCTGTGATCAGGGCTGCAGCGTGGATTGCTTTGCCGCAATATTGTCCGTGAGAGCGGCGGGGAGTTGCCTTTTCAGCGTGAGATATTGGAGGTGTGGCGTGAGAGCGTGTGAAGAGGGTCAGGTAATGGTATTTTTGTGTTTGTGTAACATAGCCGTCTGTGCACGCTCCCGTGCTGGGCTGCAGTTACTCGCAGAGCCGGGCGCGTCGCTCGTGAGCATCGTTTCTTTTTTCCTGCCTCTAGTTCCTTTAACTTTTGAGTGATGGTGCTGCTGTGACAAGTGAATTTCCCCACTGTGGGACCAATAAAGTCTATTCTATTCTAATTGGGATCCAGTGACAGGATGCTCACTGTCACACATATTTTTCCATCTAAGCTGGATTAAAAGTGGATTTTAGATTTTTTTGAGGAAGCCTCCAGAAAACAAAAGAAGATGCAGCAACAGTGAGTTATGGGGTAAATTGTCATGTATGCGGTCCAATATAGTGTGTTTACAGTTTATTTTGTGCTTTTTTTGTATTTCAGAGACTTTTTAACACGGACACATTTGTCCCTCATTCTCCACCTCTTCATGCACTCGCCACCTCTAAACCCACGTTTCCCGTCATTTCCGTCCACAAATAAAATGCTTGCTGCTCCTTTTCCCGTCTTCCAGCTAAACAACTGATCTGTCTGCTGGACATTCATCCTTCTCATCCTCCTTTATACATAAAACCACTAAACTACAGAGAAGTAACTATTTGTCACAGATCACTCCAATATCTAAAGTTTTGCCATCAATGTCTGTCTCAGTGTTTTCTCCGCTCCGTGACAGCGCCTCAGCGCACCTTTTGACACCTGCTGTCAGATCGCGCAGCACCCATCCTCTCCCTCAGCAACACAACGCTACTGAACCCATTCTTAGTTTAATTATTTTAGCACAACTCCGGTTTTATTTGGTCTGTTAACAAAAATAAAACGGGTGTGTAGTCTATAATCCGCATTTTAAGCATAAGTTGAAACCAGAGTCTTGCTGCTGCGGCGTCCCAAAGGTGTGTTTTTATTGGTCAACTGCAGACATAGACATGAATACGTAGATGGGCAGCTCCAATAGGCAGTGCCAGTCCATGGGGTGTCTACGTATATATGTCTGTGATTGCTAAAATGGTGTTGCGTTCAAGTGCAATATCAGTGTGGGAATTTTGAAACTTGCACACAAAAACTGTTTTTAACTGGGATTTTTCTTTTGGTGGTTGGGGGATAGGGCCAGGCGGGCCACCTGGTGAGGGCCCGCGGGCCGCCATTTGAATAGCCCTGTTTTAGACGAATCAGTTCTGAAAGTTCAGTGTTGATCCAGGGACTGAAACATTTTTTAACTCTGACTTTTTTTAAAGGAGCATGTCTGTCTAAAATCGAGATAAGAGTTTTTGAAATGTGACCAAGCATCCTCGACAGTGGGTATGAGGCTAATTCTATGCCATTGTTCTTTTGCCAAGTCACATAAAAAGGCCTGCTCATTGAAGTTGTTTAGCATTTGCTTTTTGTTAATTAGGGGAGGTTGTTTAATGTTAGTACCATTGCGGACACGAGCAGTAATACAATGGTCACTAAGGCTTTGGCAAAAAACTGCAGATGAGTATTTTGTTGGACTGTTAGTGAGAATTATATCAATTAATGTTCCATTGGTGAAGGACTTGTTGGTAAATCTAGTTGGAGATTGCACAGTCTGGGAGAGGTTTAAAGAGTCCAGCTGAAGTTGCAGGGAAGTAGACGATTTAAGCATGTCCCAGTTCAAATCACCTAATAACAAGAATTCAGAGGAGGTGTAAAGGCTGGTTTATACTCAGTCCGTCTGCGTGAAACGGAAGCACCCACTGCCATTTTGCGTCGGCGCAAGGGCTCTCTGATTGGCTCGCGGAGGGTGACGGAGACATGCCCCAAATTTTAAACATCCGTCGAAAGTGACGGAGACCACAAGCTTGTGATTGGTCAGGATGACGCTTCCTGTAACTTCGTCACCAGCACCGCCGTTGCTCTGTTAATAAGTAAAAACATATTTAGAATAGATTGAAGAACTCATCGCGGAAAAGTCCGAAAATATGAATGTTTATTCACCCGTGACTGAAGGAGCACAAAATACGGAGCAAACGTGGATGGAAACGACGGGAAACGTGGGTTTAGAGGTGGCGACTGGATGAAGAGGTGGAGGAGAATGAAGGACAAATTAGTCCGTGTTAAAAAGTCTCTGAAATACATTAAAACAATGTAAAAACATGAGTAAATACACTATCGTGAACCGGATACATGAGTGTCATGGTGGCAGGATATCACAGAATAGCGCTACGCCCTCTGTTGTCCTGGCGGGGAATTGCTTTGCAGCACTCCGCTGCCTGAACAGAAGTTCCAATGTGAAAACCTTTCAGACGCTCCGTGTGCGTCTCTCCGTTGCGGAGCTCACAGAGTATAAACCAGCCTTAAAGTTAAAGTCAAAGGGGCAATGAGTTCACTAAGAGCAGACAGGCAGGGGCAGATGGGGGCCTGTAACAGCCAGCAACAACCAAAGAGTAGTTCTTTGAGAGACTAATTTTCAGTAACAGCAGCTCAAACTGTTTGGGCAAGGATTTAGATAATGTGACTGAGCATTGCAAATTGTCCTTACAGTAAATAGCAACCCCCCCACCCTTGGTTGGTCTATCCCAGGGTTTCTCAACCCTGGACCTCAGCGCCCCCCTGTCCCGCATGTTTTCCATGTTGCCCTTTCAAACACCAGTGTTTTCCTGCTGCCACACACCTGACACAAATGAGTGAGTGATTAACAGGCTTCTGCAGCCATGTGCTGAAGCAGAGACATAGAAAACATGCAGGGCAGGGGGGCGCTGAGGACCAGGGTTGAGAAACCCTGGTGATCTATCCTGACGAAATACATTATAACCAGGCATGGACACAGCAGAGTCAAGCACTGACTTCTTGAGCCAGGTCTCCGAAATGACTAAAACATCAGGTTTAGCTGTCTGAACATAAACTTTAAGTTCATCTATGTTGGGGAGGAGGCTTCGAATGTTTAAATGCAAAAATCCAATAGCTTTACGACTGCAGAAGCAATCAAAGGTCATTCAGTGCGTTTACATGGGCAGTATCAACATCTAAGTCGATCCTGGTTGAACTTATGATAATAAGCTGCGAGTCTTTATCCTTGTTTACATGCGCTTTAGAAAACCGACCTCTCAAATGGAGTTCGTTCCACTCCGGTACAGTAGCATGCACCCTTTCATGTCGGGCATTGTTCCGGTTAGCTTGTAGCAACACAGCTTGTAAACAAACGCTGGCGGGAGTAAATGAGATGGAATTGAAACAGGATATGCACCGTGGATGAAAGAATGGACAACAACAACGCTGCAGCACAGCTTATTGGTACATACTGCGCTGTTAGATGTTGTTGTTACGCGTGTTGCGTTGTGGCGGTGACATTATCAGACGAGCGCTACTGTGGCCGCGTCACTTCCGGTTAGCTTGTAGCAACACAGCTTGTAAACAAACGCTGGCGGGAGTAAATGAGACGGAATTGAAACAGGATATGCACCGCGGATGAAAGAATGGACAACAACAATGCTGCAGCACAGCTTATTGGTTCGTACTGCGCTGTTAGATGTCGTTACGCGTGGTACGTTGTGGCGGTGATATTATTGGACGAGGGCTACTGCGGGCCGCGTCACTTCCGGAACGCGAGCGTCTAGTCAGTTCAGCTCGGCTGACCCGTTTACATGCAGAAGGAAGTCAGATAACTACAGCATTATCTGGGTGTTTCAGCCCGACTAGAAGAAGTTCACTTTCAGCCAGACTAACGCGTTTACATGCATTTAAAAAAAACGATGTTAGTCTTTTTAGGGCAAAAGTTCGGTTTTCTGATGTGCATGTAAACGCACTGAGTGTCTGCATACCAGAAGCTAAATTGGAGACAGTAGGGGGAGAAGCTAAAGCAGTGACAGTAAGGAGGTGTCAGTAGAGGGGGAAGGTAAAGACGTGTTAATAGGGTTTGATAACTGACAATAGGGTGTGTTGACTGGAGAAGTAGATGCTGGCCCTGGGTTTGGTTGAATGTTCCCAGAGATAAGTAACAATAGCAGAATCATAACCCTCTTTTCAAAAGACTTATGCTGCGTTCACACCGGGCTTGACGTATGCGTCAAACAACGCATACTTCGTGGCGTTTTGACGCCTATATATTTTTGACGTTGACACAGCTTGCGTTGGCGCAGTTTGCGTTGGCGCAGCTTGCTTTGACGGTTGCGTCAGCCCCACGGGGAGGGGAAGGGAGGAAAGAGCGCGTGCGCGGCTCTCTGTTGCCGGATGTTTGTAACAATGGCGGATCGTTAACGTTGAAAAAACACTCACCCGACACACCAAGTTCTCCAGCAACCTTCCTCCAAGCAAGGTCCTTTTCATTCCGATCTCAGTAGGCGTAGCAGGTCGGGTCATACAGTTCACGCTGGTTACAAACAGCTACGATCAGTTTCTCCTCCATAGCTGAATGAATTC
The DNA here is from genome assembly GCA_006937985.1 of Aphyosemion australe. NCBI lineage: Eukaryota > Metazoa > Chordata > Actinopteri > Cyprinodontiformes > Nothobranchiidae > Aphyosemion > Aphyosemion australe. The sequence continues at coordinate 175,382 of SSNS01000353.1, forward strand.
GCCTTCTTCCCTCGCTCTGCTGTGGCGTATCAACTCGCACTCTGATTGGTTGATGCTTGTAAAGCGACGCAGAAAGTTCAGCCAGCTGAACTTGCTTTGACGTTTGCGTTGCAAGCGTTGCAAGCTTTGACGCTTGCGTCAAAGCTTGAAAAGCGTGAAAAGTATCAAGCTTTGACGCGCCCAACGCTCACAAAGCGACGCAGGGACTTTGAAGCAGCTCTGACGCGCCTTACCATAGACTTAACATTGAAACTTGACGCTGGCGACGCAAACGTCAAGCCCGGTGTGAACGCAGTATTAGAAGCGGAATGTGTCTCACTCTTTGTGTCAGATATAGTGTCAGGAAAGTCATTTAGAGGTATGATAAAGTTATCTTGTAAAGTCATAACACACATTACTTGGACTAAGCCCGATAGTTGAGAGGAAGGAGGAAAAGGGAATGGTGACACTTTGTTTCCAAGTATGTAGTTAACTGCACATGTTCCTCCACAAGGTATAACAAAGGGTGGAGGGGCTGTGCTACAGTCTTGGGGCTCATAAGGAACTTTAAGAAAATTACATAATGTTAGCAAACACAGGGTGATGAGTGGTGACATTTTGTATTTCAAGGTATATTACAGGTTTAGGAATTTAGGTTTAGGAATATGATCCAGCGAAGGTCCTTTGTGTGGTGAAATCCGATTCAGCTTTACGTCATCTCGAGCAAAACAATCTGCAATTTAGCGGCAGGCAAATCCCAGGCTCCAATTCAATTCAGTTTATTTCTATAGCGCCAAATCACGACAAGAGTCGTCTCAAGGCTCTTCACAAAGTAAACATTTCAATACAGTTCAGTTCATAAGCCAATCAGTAAAAAAGTTTCCTATATAAGGAACCCAGCAGATTGCATCAAGACACTGACTAGTGTCATTGTGTTGGTACAATCCTCATACTAAGCAAGCATTTAGCGACAGTGGGAAGGCTCCAGGTGGTTGACACAGGCCCGGCCCAGAAGGTCAAAGCAGAACCAGGCTCTTGGGGGGTGCAGCAGGGCCAATCTTTAATGGCAGGCAAATCCAGGCTCCAGGTGGCTGACACAGGCCCGGCCCAGAAGGTCGAAGCAGAACCCGGCTCTTGGGGGGTGCAGCAGGGCCAATCTCTGGGAGATACAGATGAACCAGGATCCAAGTGGGTGTAGCAGACACAAGCGATCCAGTTCAAAGATGATGGAGAGCACACGTCAGGCTAACAGAGACCAGATAAAGCCAGGCAGAGACCAGAAGAATTCCAGGAAGGGCCAGGTAGAAACCAGCAGGATCCTTGCTGAAATGATGAAAGATCAGGCCAGCCAAGGTGTCACACAGCAGGCCTTGGTTTTCCAGGAATGTGGTCAAACAGGATCGGACTCAGACTGCAGGCCTCACTGTCTCTGCAACAAGGGATGAGGTGGGGAAACAATCCAGGACCATCTGCCAAATTGCATGAATCAAAAACTTCCCAAAAAATATTGAAAATTTTTTTTTCAAAAAATGGAAAGAAAATATTAACTATAAGAGCACACAAACACAAAAACGTATACCAGTCAGGGACCAACAGACAAACAACAGACTGGTAGGGCTGCCATCTTGGATTACTCTCCTATGAGATGGAAGACGTTCAGTTTGGAATTCAGTTTAGCTCAGCGTGTGTGTGTGTATGTATGCCTGTGTGTGTGTGTGCGCGCGAGTGTGTGTCTGTGTGCGAGTGTATGTGTGTGTCTGTCTTTGCGTGAGTATGTGTGTGTCTGTGTGCGAGTGTGTGTGAGTGTGTGCGAGTGTGTGTGAGTGTCTGTGTGCGAGTGTGTGTGTGTGTGTGAGTGTGTGTGTCTGTGTGCGAGTGTGTGTGTGTGTGTGTCTGTGTGCGAGTGTGTGTGTGTATGTGTGTGTCTGTCTGTGCGCGAGTATGTGTGTGTGTGTCTGTGTGTGTCTGTGTGCGAGTGTGTTTGTGTGTGTGTGTGTGTGTGTGTGTGTGTGTGTCTGTGTGTGTGTGTGCGTGAGTGTGTGTATGTATGCCTGTGTGTGAGTGTGTGTCTGTGTTTGTGTGTGCACGCCAGTGTGTGTGTGTGAGAGAGAAAGATTGTGTGCGTGTGTGTTGCCAACAGTCCATTCTAGGATTGAAATTAGTTCCAGTCCGTTTCCCTAATAGCTCCATAGATCATTGCTGTTCCATTTAGTAATCAGAGGACATTTGTAGTTGTGTCCTCCACGTAAGAAATTACTCACTTTAATGAAAGAAGTGTAATTATATTTTCACTGCAGATGGAGGGAGGAGCAGAAAAAATGGGTGAGGATCTGAGATCAAGGGCAGCCCCACACAAAATGAGGTTGCCAGCTTGTTTTGTTAGTCCAGATGATTTTAGTCCACCTGTATTTGGACATCTCATGATGTCATAATTCTCTCAGGTTGTCCTCTTTCACTCTGTTGATTCAGTCTGACAGTAAGCTCAGAGAGCAGCTGGTTTCAGGACGTCTCCAGTTTAGTGCTCAGTTCTGATCTAACAGAGTGTGTGGAGCTTGTGTGTGTAGTGAAGCTCTGAGTCCAGCATGGTGTCAGAGGAGGTGTCTGTCAAGACTGGAATGTGGGAATATTGTGTATTTTTACATCATGTATTTCTATAAAACATTTCAGTCTAATGCGTGTCAATCTTTAAATAAATGAGAAACTAAAAAAAATTTACCAACTCCTATACAAAAGAAATGTATATTGATACACACAAACACATATATTTACTTGTACACATATACACACTTCTTTCATTGAGCTTTTCCATTCGGGGGTTCCCACAGCCAATCATCTGTCTGTTTAGTCCTATCTCCTGCATCCTTTCCTCCTCTCCTCTGTCCACCAACAACAATCTAATTTCCATCAACACCCTGCTGGTTAACAGCATCGCTAGTGGTTGTTGTCTACATGGGCCTCGACTGATCCTGTATGAAATCCTGTTTGTGATTTGCATGTTTGATTTGGCCTTGGATTTACGTTGGATGCACTACCTGAAACAACCCTCTGCATTTATCCTGTCTTGGGACCAGCACAAGGAATCAATGGCTTGTGACCTCTTAATGGTTGCATTTAATCTAATTTCATGTTCAGTAACTGATAAAATGTTAAAATAATAAGGGATTGAAAGACTCATATTCACATGGTCCAAATTGACTAGAAGGGATCCTAGAAGCCAATATTGTGCCTAGATCAGAAAAAGGGGTTACATGAGACCAGACGGTCCCAGTCAGAAATTCATTATGTAACTGCTTTTTAGAATGTTTTTGTTAAGAATACAGTAATCCTTCAATTAATAAAACTTTATTTATATAATTTGTGGCATACCCCAGGGAAGTTGCGTGGGATCTCTCCTGTTTTTTATGTATACTAATTATTTACCAATGGTTTTTAAGAAGGCAAATCTTGCGATGTATGCTGATGACTCAACAATCTGTTCATCACAAGTGACAGTTGAAGAACTTGTCTTACTAGAGGAATTAAAGTTGGTGATTGAGTGGATCACAAATAACAAGTTGGTGATAAATAGAGATGTACATAGTTAACCAGTTAACTGCTGTTAAGGTCATCACTGGTTATAATAGCTTTGCTCGGTTAATTGCTGTTCTCGTCCTTCAACTGCACTTGTGTGTAAAATTGTAGCTGTCAAAAGCGTTGAGTCAGTAATGACAGCAGTATTGAACAGCAGAACAGTTTTCATGAGCATTCACAAGTCAGGTTAAGAACAGACACATCCCTCTCACTCACGGTTCAGTCAGACCCATAGGTCAGACCTCACCTACATGCCGCTAAGCACACTGGGAAACGGGAAGTAAACTCCCTCCAGCAACTGCTACAATATATTTTGTGCCACTAGAGGGCACGAGAGCGCCACTATCAAAATATATTGACTCAAACACCACAGAAGAAGAGGTGAACTCGTCACATGATCAAATAAATTTACTCAAAGATGAAGTGGGTAAGAAAAAGCACAGCGTGGGAGCATTTTATTCTTGGTAGTGAACACAACGAGCCCCACATCGAAGTGCATAGCCTAGTGGAAATGAAGCTGCGCAGAAACCTGAACCGACACCAGCAACAGGTCAGTCTGCTCCTGCTTGGTGACAGCTATTTTGCGTCTGCCTCAGAGTAATTTGTTTAGTAAAATAAAGAAATGTCAGTGTAATTATTTAGTTCAATGTAAGGAAAATAAAGTTTTTTGTAAAAAAGCATGACCTCCAGAATGCGCTTATGAGCACGCATTCACAAGCAGTGCTGCGTATTTGATTCCAGACGGCCCGCTGCGCACCAGGTTCTGGTTCTGATGGACATTTCAGCTGTCATCCCACTCTCTCTACTTTTTGTTCAGAAATGTAACGAGTGTGGGACTTTAGTTGTGCGTCAGAATTATATTAAAAAGAGTAGATGGAAGAAGTGTTTGTAGTTATAGAGCGGGGACAAATGTTTGTGCAAGTGTGTGTGTGTGTGTGTGTGTGTGTGGGGGGGGGGTATTGGTTTACGGTTAACCGACTATTAACCGTTATGGGCGTCAATAACCGGTTAAAGAAATTTTGGAAAACGTGCATCCCTAAAGTATATATACAAAACTGCAGATTTAAGTATTTGTTTATTTATTGCAAGTCATATGTGTCATTTGATACTTGCTCAGTTCCAAAGGAGTGGAAATGCACTAAGATTCTTCCTTTATTTAAGGGAGGTGATTCGACTGAGCCAGATAACTACAGGCCTGTTGCAATAATTAATGTTGTCATTAAATATTTGAAAGGTTGGTTTTCAATCAGCTATTGAGTTATCTTGACAAAAATAATTTGCTATCTCCAGTCAATTCTATTCAATTCAGTTTATTTCTATAGCGCCAAATCACGACAAGAGTCGTCTCAAGGCTCTTCACAAAGTAAACGTTCCAATACAGTTCAGTTCATTAAGCCAATCAGTAAAAAAGTTTCCTATATAAGGAACCCAGCAGATTGCATCAAGACACTGACTGTGTGTTGATACAATCCTCATACTAAGCAAGCATGTAGCGACAGTGGGAAGGAAAACTCCCTTTTAACAGGAAGAAACCTCCAGAGGATCCTGGCTCAGTATGAGCAGCCATCCGCTACGGCTCACTGGGGGTTGAGAAGACAGAGCAGGCACACACACACACACACACACACACACCATATAGATCAAGTAGTGTTTCTATGGCTACACTGTGATTTCTTAGTAGAAGTTCTATTTAGTAAGAGAAACTTTATTGTCTTTATCTGAGTGAATCTATAATTAATTCAATAGGTGAACTAATAGTAGCACATTCTATGTTAAAGAAAGTAAGATAAAATATCAGGAGAGGGAGAATGTTCAGTGGTTGGCAGCAGTGTGCCAGCCGATGGCCCCCTCCATGAGGCCACCACAGCTCAGCAGAAGGCCAGTGTAGCTTCTTCTGGGGAGAAAAACACTTAGAGAGAAAATAAAGTTAACAGCTGGAATAACAGGAAATAATGCAATTAGAGAGTGGTGGTAGAAGAGAGTAGCAGAGTGTGGAAAGTGGTCAGTATGTCCTCCAGCAGTCTAAGCCTATAGCAGCATAACTACAGAGATAACTCAGGATAACCTAGCCTTTCAGATGGAGGCATGTGGGAGGCAGGGCCAGGGAGAAAAGTCTTTAACGACTGTAGTCCCCTCAGTACACTCCACCTCCCTCTGCTCCCCACTCGTCTAAACCTGGGCTAACATCAGAATTTAACCATAAGCCCTATCACATAGAAATGTTAAATAGAATAGAAATCCAATCAGGATTCCGTAAACATTTTTCTACCACTACTGCTCTGTTGAAACTTACCAATGACATATACTCTGCCTTTGACAATAGCCTAGCCACAGGTGCCATTTTCCTTGACTTGTCTAAAGCATTTGATTTAGTTGACCACTACTTGCTCTAAACAGAATTACTAATATATAAATACCAGCTCAGTGGCCTATCGGTGTGTGTCTGACCTGGGACTGGGAGACCGGGGTTCAAATCCCGGTCGGGTCATACCAAAGACTTTAGAAAAAATGGGACCCAATCCCTCCTCGCTTGACACTCAGCACTAAGGGGTTGGATCGGGGGGTTAAACCACCAGATGGTTCCCGAGCGCGTCCACAGCTGCAGCTCACCGCTCCCCCAGCGGATGGGTCAAATGCAGAGAACAAATTTCACACACACCAGTGTGTGTGACAACTAGTGGGACTTTAACTTTTAAATATACATCATATCAAATGCTTATTTAAATAACTTATTTTATTCAACATGAAGCAGAGAGCTACAAAAACACATTTTAAATGACAAAAACAAACCGCAAGTAAAACATTCAGCAACTTTGAACTATTAGAGCCTGCCGGATACGATATTTTCCCTTTGCATAATCCACACTCTGCCTTTAAATTGTCATTGTAGTTAAAATGTGTCCAGATCCTGCTGCCTGTCCTGCTTTCACTCATTTCCTCACCTTTGTGTAGCGCTGATCATTTTTCTCTCCTCCTCTTTTACAGACTTGTCCCCACCAATATACACAGGTCCCACCAGGTTAATGTAATAATTGTCTCAGGCATTTAGTGCACACCAACCCCTCCATGCTTTCACAAAGATCATATGCTTTCCCCCCACCACCACCATCTCACCGCAGGCGGAGGCATGCTGTGTGTGTTTGTACATTTTTGCCATTTTTTAGCAGCTTGGAGTAGAATGGGGGATGTAGGTACAGTCAGTGTCACTCACTCAGGCTCCTCCAAGAAAGAACCGGCTCTGATTGGTCACTTCAAAGAGTCCACTCTGACCCCTATTTCATACTGGAAGCATCAGCGTTGTGGAACGGTTTACTGGCGAGTTTCACCGTATGCCAGCTGCAAAGCAGCTTCTACGCCACGCTCCTCGCTGGACTCATGAGATCACAAAATCCCTCAAGACTTCAGAGATCATGGTTTGTTTATCCATCTGCCATTAAACCAAAAAGAATTAAGTCACATTTGATATTGCTGTGTGATGTCATATATAATGTTCCTCTCCACTGCAAGGATTAAAGCCACGAAAAACACACCGTTGCACTTTTCAAAAGATACAGGGAGTAAATAAGCCGTGAGGTCACACGTATAGACGTAATCTACATAGATATGAAATCGCACCGCTGCAATAGACTTTTATTTTGAAAATTACCGGACATTTTACACTGAAACCATGTGTAATTTCCTGTCTAGCCCTATGTTAACTGCAGAAATTGAAGCATCCCAGAAGCGGCTGGCAACAAAAATAGAAACTGATCCTATCTTTAGCTGCGCAGTGTGATGCTTCTGGGACGCGCCTGGAAATATCTGAGTCGCGGCTGGTTTGAATCACCCCCACAGACTATAATGGATTCTATTTGAAGCAGCGACGCTCTGCTGCCGTTTCGTGCCGCTGATGCTTCCAGTGTGAAGAAGGGGTTAGGCTACGTTCACACGGCAGGTCTTGATACTCAATTTCGATTTTTTGAGTAAATCCGATTGTTTTGTGTGGCTGTTCACATTATAACTGAAATGCGACACCAAACACTCTCCAGTGTGAACGCTTCACGGCCCCAAAATGACCCGCATGCGCAGAAGACATTAGACTGAGCAGAATGTCCAACAACACCACCATTTTTCTGCTGAGTTGTGTTTTTGTGGAGCATACAGGTTACCTCACACTGTTTACTGATCACCTCATGATATTAAAAGCTACATTTTAAGTTAAGTGTTTACTTGCAAACATTTGTTTGCTTACATTCTCCCTCAAGTTGCTGACTTTGCCAGAGTTCACCCTGCTGGATTTATAACATGTGATAAACAGCGTTTCACTTTTCACTGGAGCTGATTTAAAAAGCCTAAAAAGTCCAGATCCGTACCAGATGGCTGGGTCACCGGGTTCAGCTGCTACTCTCACACCAGGGTAAGGGAGATCTCATAATGGCAGAGCTCATCATGCTAAATAAATAAGGTCGTTTTCACACACTGAACTTACACAGTAAAAAGTGTTCACTTCAAATCCTTTGAAATATAAGAGGCATTCCCATGTGTGATGTCACGCGCAAAGGGTCAAAGAGCAAACATTCCAGCTGAGTAAAGTGCTTAAATCCAAGCCACATAAAATCAAAGAACAGTAGAAAAATAGCCAGATTAAGGCTGGGGCATAGTCGGCTTGCAAAGTTTACTGGGCTTTGTTTATGTGGGTGCCCTGAGACTGACTCTTGTGTCAGATTTTCTTCTGAGAGGGATTCTGGATTATTGGTGTTTTCTGTATGATTGTTTCTATATTTTCTGTAAGACATCTGTTACACTAAATGTGTGTTTCTATGCTTGTAAAAATAAATAAATCAGAGGGTAGTTCTATAAAAGCATTCACACAGTCTGCTTTAATTTCAAGAAAAATTTCCTGATGAAAATGAAACAATTTCAAATTATTTGCAAGGAGTTTAATGGCATTTATTTATTACTACTTTTATCGCTACAAGTAAGCACTTGTACTTGGTTTGAAGATATCTGTATCGGTGCATCCTTAGTTTTCTCCTTGTTGAAAACTCAACATCATTTGTAGCGCGCTACTTTGTTTTTTCCTGACTTTAAATAACTATCCTTTAACTCAACAGCCTTTCTTTTCTTTTGGGGCACTCGCCTTTTTGCAGCCTTGTCCTGCAGCTGCACAAACATTAGCTGTTAGCATTGCGTCCAGCTGCTACTGTGTGGCTCTATTCCAGCCACTGATTGGTCCAACGCCTAATATATCTGTTCTTTATACCAAAGGCTTATATCAATTTGCTCTCCTGTTTCTATTGGAAATAAATTATTTGGAGATCTATATTGGTTTTATCGCCCAGGCATGGAGTCTTCTATGCTTCTGTAACGCTGGTGACGTTACAGAAGCGTTGCAGAACACCTCTTCTCAGGTGTAAATCCAGCTGTGTCCTGGTTAAAGCTCAACATGTTCACCACAAACACAGCTGGTTCTGAAAACAAACCATTATTTTTAGGACTATTAAACGTTTCCTGTTGTCAACTATCAGGTGAGCAGACAGGTGATGATTTTTGATGTTATTTCTGGTGTACGGGAGGTAGATTAGTTTGTCTCGTGTGTGTCGAGATCTTCATCGTTCCAACTAAAGAAGGTCTGATATGAGTTTTGATCATGGATCAGTTTCTGCACCATGTTGGATTGATAGCTGAGAACATCTTTAGGATGGAGAGCACTGAGCAGTATCCTGGACCGGACCTCCTGGTCACTCTCTAGGGAGGTTGTGGGATCTTCTACCTGCTGCTGTGCTGTGAGACAGGAGTCTTGCAACCTCAGGACAAAGTCTCAGTCTAACCACAGCATTCTGTTAGAGATCAGAGGAGGAAGATCTGCTGCCTTCCTCCTCTTGTTGCTTCTCTCTCTCTCTCCCTCTCTGTCTCTCTCTCTCTCCCTCCCTGTCTCTCTCTCTCTCCCTCTCTCTGTCTCTCTCTCTCTGTCTCTCTCTCTCTCTCTGTCTCTCCCTCTCTCTGTCTCTCTCTCCCTCTCTCTCTCTCTCTCTCCCTCTCTCTGTCTCTCTCTCTCTCCCTCTCTCTCTCTCTGTCTCTCTCTCCCTCTCTCTCTGTCTCTCTGTGTGTGTGTGGAGCTGCTCCTCAGATGTTTGATCATCATCTTGGAGCTCTACATTTCCTGTGGAACATCCACCAGCAGAGATCTGCTGCCAGCACAATCAGAACATGAAACCAGAAAAGGTTCTGTGTGATGTTCTTGCTTCATTTTTATGTGACAGCAGCTTTCAGTGTGAGTCTTTTGGATATAAATGATCAAACTAGACTGAATTAAACCTCAAAGACTTTTCCTGATGGTGTATTTTTATAATCTGTGTTTGTGACCTCATGTTTCAGCGCCAGTACAGGACAATCAGGCTCATTTTTATTTTTAAACCTATTGTGATTTTCTCTTTAAAAATTATGTATTGCTGCACACCTCCTCACCGGTATGGCAGGAAGATTGTGAGTTTGAGTCTCTGCTGTGGCCTTCTGACATGGAGTTAGCATGTTCTGCTCATGCATGTGTGGAGTTGGCACGTTGTCATGGATTGTCCATAACAACATGTTCCAGCATAAAGGTGTCCATATGTGCTCTTGGCACCAGGATACCTTAGGCCGCAGCTCAATGATCGACTTTGTTGTCATCTTATCTATTCTGCAGCCGCATGTCTTGGACACTCGGGTAAAGAGAGGGAAGGAGCTGTCAACTGACCACTACCTCGTGGTGAGTTGGCTTCGATGACGGGGGAGGATGCTGGTCAGACGTGGCGGGCCCAAATGGACCTGCTGGGAACGTCTGGCCGAGTCTCCTGTCAGAAGGAACTTCAATTCCCACATCCGACAGAACTTCCAAAATGTTCCGGGGGAGGTGGGGGACATTGAATCCATTGTTCTGTGCCTCCATTGCTGGTGGTGGTCGGAGGGGCCGGTGGCGCCAGTGTACGGCAGCCTCTCCTCCATCAGTGTGCCCCAGGGCAGCTGTAGCTATGATGTAGCTCATGACCAGGGTGTGAATGTGTGCATGAGGGCGATGGTGGCAGAGGGGTTAAGTGGCCGCCTTGCAACCGGAAGGTTGCAGGTTTGCGTCCCACTCAGTCTGTCACACTTAACCCGCCTTGCCTGCTGGTGGTGGTCGGAGGGGCCGGTGGCGCCAGTGTTCGGCAGCCTCGCCTCCGTCAGTGCGCCCCAGGGCAGCTGTAGCTACGTTGTAGCTCATCCCCACCAGTGTGTGTGGATGGGTGGATGACTAATTGTGTTGTGAAACCCCTTGGGGGGTTCTAGGACTCTGGAAGGTGCTATATCAAATACAGGCCATTTAACATTTACCATTGTCAAGGCGGCCAACCGGAGCTGCGGCCGCAGGGTTGTCGAATCTCAGATCCAGGAGGATCAATGTGGTTTTGGTCCTGACCGTGGCACACTGGACCAGCTCTTTACCCTTAGGGGGGTCCTGGAGGGTGCGTTGGAGTTCGCCCAATCAGTCTACATGTGTTTTGTGGATTTGGAGAAGGCGTTCAACCATGTCCCTCGGGGGTCCCTGTGGGGGGTACTTCGGGAGTATGGGGTACCAGGCCCTCTGATACGGTCTGTTAGGTCCCTGTGCCAGAGCTTGGTCCGCATTTCCGGCACTAAGTTGGGCTTGTTTGCGGTGAGAGTTGGACTCCACCAAGGCTGCCCTTTGTCACCGATTCTGTTCATAACTTTTATGCTGAGATACTTAACCTCTTCCACTTGGGGCAGGACCTCGTCCCTGACCTGGAGAAGGCATTCTACCTAAAATTCAATGTCAACATGAATGATAGAATCCCCCACCACAATGACCTTTCGTGTCTTGCCCTCCTTGTGCAAGATGTCAATGGTCGTCTTTTGGACGACTGTCAAGTCAGCAGTCTTCCCCATGATTGTGTAGCCTACAGAACTAGACTGAGAGACCATTTAAAGGCTTTTGCAGCTGTTTGGAGTTCATTAGCTGATTACAGTGTGGCACCAGGGGTCTTTTGAAATATATCAGTCTGTGTGTAATGAATGAATCTAATGTACAAGTTTCACTTTTTGAATGGAATTCCTGAAAAAAAATAAACTTTGTCATGATATTCTAATTTTATGACCAGCACCTGTATAGTGCTGTATGTATCGTACATCGGGATTCATTTGGCCAATGTCGCACAGCCCTAATTAAGTTCATAAAAGACTCACCTGATTTCAACAACACTCATTCGTCCATCCATCCATTTTCATCCGCTTATCCGGAGTCGGGTCGCGGGGGCAGCAGCTTAAGGAGGGAGGCCCAGATCTCCCTCTCCCCAGCCACTTGGACCAGCTCCTCTGGGGGAATCCCAAGGCGTTCCCTGGCCAGCCGAGAGGTATAGTCCCTCCAGCGTGTCCTGGGTCTTCCTTTGGGTCTCCTCCCGGTTGGACGTGCCCGGAAAACCTCACCAGGGAGGCATCCAGGAGGCATCCTAACCAGATGCCCGAGCCACCTCAACTGTCTCCTCTCGATGTGGAGGAGCAGCAGGTCTACTCTGAGCCCCTCCCGGATGACCGAGCTTCTCACCCTGTCTCTAAGGGAGAGCCCGGACACCCTGCGAAGAAAACTCATTTCAGCCGCTTGTATTCGCGATCTCGTTCTTTCGGTCACTACCCAAAGCTCGTGACCATAGGTGAGGGTAGGAACGTAGATCGACCGGTAAATTGAGAGCTTCGCCTCTCGGCTCAGCTCTCTCTTCACCACGACAGACCGGTACAACGCCCCCATCACTGCAGACGCAGCACCAATCCGCCTGTCGATCTCACGCTCCACCCTTCCCTCACTCGTGAACAAGACCCCGAGATACTTAAACTCCTCCACTTGGGGCAGGACCTCGTCCCTGACCTGGAGAAGGCATTCTACCCATTCTACCTTTTTCAACACTCATTCGTCTTAATTGTAATTGCAGCTGGAAAAGAGCAAGTATCCTTTGAAACCATTTTTCTTTTTGGTTTCTGATCCAAGTCCAGACTTGTAAATTTCTTGCTCAGTTGATCTGATCTCTGAACTTGTATTGATCTAATTTTATTGTTTTATTCAGTACAACGATTTTGTTGATTCTGTAGTTTAGAGCCTGTAACAGTAGTTTCTGGTTGAAGGATGTGGTTTTATTTGGTTTGTACTCCTGCCTGATTTCTAAAGTTCAGAATAAGTGGAAAAATGAACTTAGTCTAGAGTAGCAATCTCATTGTTTAAATCTCTCTCCTCCTTTTCCATCTTATTCTATTTCTTATATTCTGGTCTAAAATTTCCACTCTTTTTTCACTCATGTCGTCTTTTCATCACCTCCTTAAAGACTCGTGACCTACTTTCATCTCATCTCACAGCAGCCTTACTTCATCTCATCCCTACCTTCCTCTTGTCTTCTTTGTGCTTTTGTTTTGATCATCTTCTTTGTCACTAAGGGCCCAGTTGATCGCTTTAGTTGTTGAATTGTGTTTCAATTTATGAGAGAATTAAAATAAAAAAACAGGAAGACATCTGAAGTGATGTTTATGCAGATTTATAGATATCAGCTTCACACAGTCTGCTGATATTCACATCACGTTCCACTGCACATGTCTCGATTTCAGCAGTTCACAGCTTTCACTCAAAAAGCCTCTCAGAAATTCATATCTATTCAGATGATTCATTCATAAACAGTTGTGTGCTGTCAGAAGTCTCCATGTGGATGTGATCCTGGTTACTTCTGCTCTTCAGAGAGGAGGTAAAGCTTTGCTGCCTTAACCCTACCTGTGGTTAATTAACAAACTGCAGACGGTTTCATTTCACTTTATTTATAAAGCCCCTTCCACAACCTTATCGGATGCCCAAGGTGCTCAACAATACAACAAGCAACAAGAAATACATATAAAACAGCCATAAAAAACATAGAACCCAGTAAAAAGACCACATGGTTGTTCCTCCTTTACTCTCTAAGCCATTTTTCCAACAGTACAGGAAGTGGCTCGGTTCTGCTTGGATTAACACAGCTCACCTCAGCGTAGTTTGGTTTCACTGCCAACTGCATGACAACCAGCGCAGGGAGTGGGGGTGGGGGGGTCGAGGCACTCGCAATCTTTTCTCAAGACAAAGTAGCGCAAGGTGATCGGTAAGCGGTGTTAGGTGACCTGTGTGTCACACAAATACAAAAATGTTGGTGATGGTGAACATTCTGCTCAGTCTCTGGCTTTTTGTTTACCTGACAAGCCATCCTATAGACATTAGGATGTGAAAGTTTGGGCAGCCTTGTTAATCTTCATGATTTTCCTGTATAAGTCGTTGGTTGTTATAAAACATTTGAGCATCTAGGAGACACACACAGTGATATTTGAGAAGTGAAACAAAGTTTCTAGGATTTACAGAAAGTGTGCAATAATTGTTTAAACTAAATTAGGCTGGTGCATAAATTTGGGCACTGTTGTCATTTTATTGATTCCAAAACCTTTAGAACTGATTATTGGAACTCAAAATTGGTTTGGTAAGCTCAGTGACCCTTGACCTCCACACACAGGTGAATCCAGTTATGAGAAAGAGTATTTAAGGGAGACAGTTGTATGTTTTCCCTCCTCTTTGAATATTCTCTGAAGAGCAGCAACATGGTGGTCTCAAAACAACTCTCAATGAGCTGAAAACAAAGATTGTTCACCATCATGGTTTAGGGGAAGGATACAGCAAGCTGTCTCAGAGATTTCAGCTGTCTGTTTCCACAGTTAGGAACATATGGAGAGAATGGATGACCACAGGCTCAGTTCAAGTTAAAGGGACACTTTGCAATTTTTCCATATTTTTAAATCATGTTCTTGAGCCAGTATGTGCTAAAATGACCCTTTACAGGGTTAATGAAAGGCCACCCAGCCCGTCGCCACCTGTGGCCAGAATATTCCACTTGCAACTTCACAGTTGACGGTCCGGTCTGTTGGGACTTGACCTACCTGGATCTGCAGTCTGCTTCCTGCATGTTTTAGATCATGAACACAGCTGATTTGTTTGATTTAGTGACGAATCACTCCAATAGAAACTAATGAAGGCTGGGGAGACATTTCAGCAGTTAGATTAAGGTGTTAAAAAGACAAACTCACAGCAAGGAGAGATAAGTTTTACTTTTGCTTTCGCCAACGAATACTAGTGTCCCTTTAAGGCTCCAAGTGGCAGACCAAGAAAAATCTGGGATAAACAGAAGCGACGAATGGTAAGAACAGTGAGAGTCAACCCACAGACCAGCACCAAAGACCTACAACATCATCTTGCTGCAGATGGAGTCACTGTGCATCGTTCAACTATTCGGTGCACTTTACACAAGGAAATGCTGTATGTGAGAGTGATGCAGCGGAAGCCTTTTCTCCACCCACAGCACAAACAGAGCTGCTTGAGGTCTGCTAAAGCACATCTGGAATAAGGTGCTGTAGACTGAGGAAACCAAAATGGAGTTCTTTGGGCATAACAAGGAGCGTTATGCATGGAGGATAAAAAACACATCATTCCAAGAAAAACACCTACTACCTACAGTAAAACATGGTGGTGGTTCCATCATGCTGTGGGGCTGTGTGGCCAGTGCAGGGACTGGGAATCTTGTTAAAGTTGAGGGACGCATGGATCCCACTCAATATCAGCAGATTCTGGAGATCAATGTCCAGGAATCAGTGACAAAGCTGAAGCTGCACCAGGGCTGGATCTTTCAACAAGACAATGACCATAAACACTGCTCAGAGTCTACTAAGGTATTCATGCAGAGGAACAAGTCCAATGTTCTGAAACGGCCATCTCAATCCCCAGACCTGAATATTATTGAACATCTGTGGTGTGAGTTAAAGAGAGCTGTCCATGCTCAGAAACCATCAAACATGAATGAACTAGAGATGTTTAGTAAAGAAGAATGGTCCAAAATACCTTCAACCAGAATCCAGACTCTCATTGGAAGCTATAGGAAGCGTTAGAGGCTGTTAGTTCTGCAAAAGGAGAATCTACTAAATATTGAGTTCATTTCTTTTTTGTGGTGCCCAAATTTATGCACCTGTCTAATTTTGTTTAAACAATTATTGCACACTTTCTGTAAATCCCAGAAACTTGGTTTCACTTCTCAAATATCACTGTGTGTCTCCTATCTGATAGATTTAACTGAAAATTTTTATCGTAACAACCAACGATTTATACAGGAAAATCATGAAGATTAACAAGGCTGCCCAAACTTACGCATCCCACTGTATGCCACGACCCATAGCTGGAGCTCAGTCATGAGGCAGGATCTGCTGTTGTTTTTCAAACTGTCTCCACATTCAATTGGGCAACAAACAATGTGACGTACTCACCACTACGGATGTCAGTCAATGGGGCAGTCTGCCACACACCGTTGAAGAAGACACAAATCCATCCTTTTTCTAAATAAAGGACTTAAGTACCTCTATCTGCTCTTGACTCAAAGAAAAGCCCAAGTCTAAATCGTCCAAAGTTGATGCCAAAGCCGTTTCAAACGAGCCGTCTCCGTCTTACTTGTTCCGCTTTGTCAAATCATCCTCCACCGAACTAATGGAGCGCTGTGATTGGCATAAAACAATACTGCTATAGCCAATGGTAGGCCTGCTGAGACTCCTATGGAGCGTGGCTAGACTGTCATGCAGAGCAAAATTAATTTTGCCTTGGTTAACTCATTAACTGCCAGCCGTTTTCTGATCAGAAAGCCCCTGACTGCCAGCGTTTTTGAGCGTTTTTACTGTTTTTTGAATAGTCACAGAACATTGTGCTCTATGATCATGTAAACGCCAAAACTACCAAAAGAAAGAGTAGACTCACTTCTTACATCAGGAAGAATCGCTGTATTTCTAGCGTTATCCGTTCGTTCACAATCTGGTGCACAAGCGCTGCTGCAGAAGCATTTCCGGTTCGGCGCATCGTTTTTTTCACAGCAGCGTCCCAAAACAAACTCCTAATTCATTGATTTTCTGCTTCCTGATCACGTGATGTGTGACATACACGGATGAAGATCCGCTTTAGACACGTGATGTTTGTTCTCACGGTGCGGGGGCTCGCTCCGATGTCCGCTCTGTAAAAAAATGCAAAAGACGACTATAGTCGTCAATGGCAGTGAATGAGTTAATGTCTGTCTAGATTTCTAGGCCAGCTTTTTGTCAGACTCTGAACCAGGAGTGGCTGCAGGCTGAAAACTCTGGAGCAACAAATTACTCCATTCTTTTGTTCTGTGTGTAACTTCATAATCCATTACGTTGTTATTTTTTAACACGGCATGGTAAAAAGATGGTTGTTTACCGTGAAGCTGACTTGTTTCGGCTAGTGGAAACATGTCAGCTTGAAGGTAAACGACCACCTTTTTACTACGCCGTGTTAAAATAGAACAAAGTAATGGATTACAGTGACTATTTTTAGCTCTCTTGTTTTCAGAGTCTGACAAAAAACAGACTGAACAGAATGCTTCACATCACTACCAAGTAGGGTTGGGCAATAGTAATAATAGAGAATGTATCGTTATTGAAATCTCTGACTCTAACGATATCATTTTTCCCATGTCAATAAATTTAGTAATAAAAAACATGAAAAGATGTGTGTAGGTTGGCGACGTTCATGTTCCTTTAAGAAGCTGTACCACCTGGAGTCACATGACAACGTGACTCAATGTAATACATCTAGTGGACAACTTTTGTTTTTGCACATACATGTAGTTATCGTCCATTTATTAGTTATTTATAAACTTATTTTTTAAGAGGATTAACCGCTTGAGATGTAACGTCTCGTTTTCGAACGGGTCCTCTGAAAATCCAACAAATAGAAAGCAAGATAACAGAGTTAATAAGAGAAGACAATTTAAAAGCAAAACATTACCACAAACAAAAACAAAAAAATTATTGTTATCGAGGTGAACTCTAATTCTAATTTTATGACCAGAGCCTGTATATATTTTTTGATCTTGTCTTTTTTTTGTTTTTGTGAAGCGCCTCGTGATTTTTATCTTGAGAGGAATTTGTTTCTTCTTCCTGGATGAGTGATTTTTTAAGGATAAATTAACAAAATGACAAGCACAGAAATAAGGAAATAAATACTTAAAAAACTCAAAGGACAACCTGGATGTGTTCCTCCTTTTTTCTTATTTTAATGCATTGCTGAAGTATCGGAACAGGACTCGGTATCAGAAGATACTCGAATTCAAACAACTTGGACTCGGATCAGGGGCTGAAAATGTGGTCAGAACATCCCTAAAAATATGTGAGCTTTAAAAACTAAAACGATTAATAATGATATAACAATACCTTTAATTAATGACACTAGATTCAGATTCATTTATTAATGACCACACAACATTGGTGGAATTTGTTTCCGGTGCAGCATGACATGCTCACAACTCTGTGTCTACACATAAACAGACAAGGAACAAACAAGAATACAAAAAATTAAGCAGTTAATTGATTCTGAATATTTTGCTTAGTTGTTATTTTGTTTGGTTTCATTAACTGAATTTTCAGAAACTTGTTGCACCGTGAATATTTAAAGACCCTATGTGGGATATTCATAAATCATGGTAAAAAAATGCGACTCTTTAGCATCATGCAGTTCAGAGTAGGTATTGCAGCTACGGTGGCCCACTCAAAAAGGCAACAACCTCCAGCATTCACTCCAGCCATCTGGTCCGTTTTTTTTATAAAAAGCATGAGATTGATCTATTTCCAATCTCTCTAGCCCAGGGGTCGGCAACCCAAAATGTTCAAAGAGCCATATTGGACCAAAAAAAAACAAACAAATCTGTCTGGAGCCGCAAAAAATGAAAAGCCTTATATAAGCCTTATATGAAGGCAACACAGGTTGTAAGTGTATATTAGCCTATTATCAAAATGACTACAAATACTTAATGAGCATTCATGATTAAATGTTTATTTCCTGCAGCATCCTGGAGAGAACAACACACCACATGACTCTGCTGTAGATATTTGGTGCTTTAAGTTTAACTTGAATTACAATATTAATCAGTGGTATTAATTTGATCATTTCTTCTTGCGGCCCATCACAGCTCACATACCTGCATAACAGCGCTGTCTGTTAGTTATCAATCACATCACACAACTCATCACAGGATGGAGCTGAATTAATGTCTTTGATTTGCTGATTGGTGATGTCACCTGCCATTTTAATGGTCCTTTCTTTCACTGTTTTTGTGGAGAGAGGCATGTCTTTAATTTTCTGGATTATCTCGGTTTTCTTTTTGAAGTCTGAAATAGGTGCTCTGATATTTTGATGAATGAATCCTTCATGTAATCACCATCCGTGAACAGTTTTCCCTGCTTTTATCTCTCAGGTTGCAACAAAACCTGCAGCAGTAGTGGAGTTGGGAGATGTAATCCACTTCTTAAATCTACTTTTATAACCTGACACACGGGAGGCGACATGCGGCAGCGGCAAAAGCCAGCGACGCCTTTGTTCCAGGGCGAATAGCGAGTCTTTCGTTGTTTTGATTGGCTGTCAGATTGGAGGGGATTTTGGGTTATTAAAGCAGTTCAGAGTTGAAACAGCGGTAGATATGAAGTCTCACAAGGTTTTGCTGGAGTTAAGGAAAGTCTTGTAAAGCTCTGGGACATCAGACACGGCAAGTATTAACTTTTCCTCCATGTTTACCCGGAGATGTACTGAGAAGCATCCTGTCCCCTCATTGGTCAGTCAATGAAACCTCCGCTGATTGGTCCTTGTCTGAGCGACAGCGGTGAAAAGTTGAAGTTTTTCCAGGTAATCCTTCCGCGTTGGCAATGAAAGCAAATAATTGGGTCCATTCTTCCTTGAATCCTCTGTTCTCATCAGCTATCTTTCTCTTTGTCCCTTTGGGATCCACGACCCTGACACACCCGCTGGTTTGTTTATATCCATGCGGCGCCGCGCTGAAACGTGTTGCAGGCTATGACACAAATTTTCGTTGACAGAAATGTTAAAATTTAATATTTATTATGCACATTTTTACAGCATTGGAAAACATTAAGAATGTTTGTCCTCTTACAGAAACCATATTAAAACAAAAAATATATCCCCCACCATTTTCATACATTTGTGAAGAAGCTCCAGGGTGGCTAAAAAAAAAAAAAAAAGGTAAATGGCCTGTATTTGTATAGCGCCTTTTTAGGGTTCTACAACCCCCCCAAGGCGCTTCACAACACAATCAGTCATCCACCCATTCACACACACATTCACACGCTGGTGGGGATGAGCTACAGCGTAGCTACAGCTGCCCTGGGGCACACTGACGGAGGCGAGGCTGCCGAGCAGTGGCGCCACCAGTCCCTCCGACCACCACCAGCAGGCAAGGCAGGTTAAGTGTCTTGCCCAAGGACACACAGCAGCATTCTCTGGCCGGAGCCAGGATCGAACCTGCAACCTTCCGATTACTGGACAACCCGCTCTACCTCCTGAGCTACTGCTGCCCTAAAAGAGCCGCATGCAGCTCTAGAGCCGCGGGTTGCTGAGCCCTGCTCTAGCCTAACCCACACAAAGCAACTAACTACTCGCCCAGTTAAAAAAGCATTTTTAATTAATTGACTGTTCAGTGTTGGTGCCTACAAAATGCCACGCGCCTTAACTCTTAACTCGATGAAATATTAATGGATTTACAAGCGGTTTGCATTATTACAATCCTTATACCACATAGGCTTGATAGGACATACTTTAACATTTTTAAATTAATGGGTCAAATCCGTCATATTTCACAGCCACATCGCTGGCGTTTATAATAATCCATACCGTTTGAAAATTGGTTGAAAATTGAGCAAGTTAGTTATTTAAATAGTACATGCACCATTGACACCAATGTTATGAAAGGGGGCAGCTGTCCGAAGTAAGTTCGCCGCCTCGTAGGGATGTTCGTCCAATTGATGAACAGCGCGGGTAAGGCATCTAGTGATATATATGATATCTATGGTCGACCACAGTTTATGTATTAAAAATGTAAAATTTCAAGCTGAGAGGAATATTTAGAAGTGATGTTGGTGAGAAATATTAATGAAAAGGGACAAGTTTGTGCACTGGATGCACAGAATTTGGTAGTAAACAGGTAAAAACATTACACACTGGGGCTTTAAAACTCTTGCTTTAAATGTGCCCTTTTCTAACTTGGAGCACCCTTCAAAGGGGTCCCGCTGGGTCTGTCCCTTCATCAGATTCTCCTCTCTGTCATGACCATCTTCCCCTATCAGACTGATACTCACCACCATCCTTTTCCTCATCTGACAGTTCCAAATCTGAGTCTCCCTCGACTATCTTGTAAAGAGTCTTTTCTGCTTGTTTTTCCTATAACAATACAAAGTCATTCAATACACTAAAATGGTCCTAGTGTGCGCCACACTAGACATTTATAAAAGCAGTGTTATTTTAAAAGATGAATCATTTAACTGTTTTACATGTTAATTAATTAGTTAATTGTATTATTATTAGTTATTTACTGAGAGCTCGAATCAGTTGAGGTGGCTTGGGCATTTGGTTGGGTAAAATCCAGGAGGCATCCCAATCAGTAATCCAATCCAGATTTATTTCTATAGCACATTTATCAGCAGCATGACAGCTGACTAAAGTGCTGAACATAAAATAAAAACAGAGATGGAACAGGTGGGTCAAGGGGAAAGATTAAAATAACATAGGATAATACAAGTTAATAGATAAACATAGCAATGCGAGTTAAAACAAATACTAAATACTAAAAGCAACATAAATACTTAAAAGTTAAAAACATAAGAGACAATAAAACCATTCATTCATTCATGCTACAGTCCTGTCCATAGACTCAAATACCAAAGGCGATAATGAAGAAGTGAGTTTTAAAGCTAGATTTAAATTGGTCAGTTGAGGGGGCTGAACGAACCGAAAGTGGCAAGCTATTCCAAAGCTTCGGAGCTGCGTGAGCAAAAGCACGCTCGCCACGACTCTTGTACCTCATCTTTGGAACACACGGCAAGAGTTGATCAGCTAAGCGGAGAGACCTAGAGGGAGCGTACGAATTGAGGAGTTCTGCTAGATAGCCGGGAGCTTTGTGTTGTGCTTAGAGCTTGTGCTGGCAGGGGTCTTTAGATGTCTTCATCCTGTCCCCAGACAGGAAAGTGATTATCTACACCAGGCCATTTCAGTAGTTGCTCTGTCACAGTAGCAACCCCTCTTCTCGTTCTGGCTGAGCTCTCTCTTCACCACAAAAGACCAGTTCAGAATCCACATCACTGCAGATGCTTGCCTGATCCACGTGTAGACCTCACCTCACCAGTGAACAAGACCCCCAAGATGTTAAACCTCTCCACCAGAGGTGATGTAGAACCTCTTCCCTGACCCAGAGTTGGTAATCCACCCCTTTCAGGTAGAGAACCATAGCCTCAGAGTTGGAGCAGCTGATCCCAGCTGCTTCACACTTTGCTCTGAACCTCCCCTGCAGGAACTGAAGGTCCATAGATGTTATAAACAAACCGTTGACATCTAATGATGTTTAAATGAGATTGACTCACATGGCTTAAGCGTGTGAATGGGTGAACGACTGATTGTGTTGTGAAGTGCCTTGGGGGGTTGTAAGAAGGAGCTATACAAATACAGGCCATTTACCTGTATTAATGACTAATAGTGATGTTTGTACTTTTGTGTCTGCAGGTCTGTCTGGAAACCCAGTGGATTTAGAAAAACGTCACAGAGCCTTTGGAAAGAACTTCATTCCCCCAAAGAAGTCCAAAACCTTCCTGCAGCTGGTGTGGGAGGCTCTGCAGGATGTTACACTTATTATTCTGGAAATTGCTGCCATTATTTCTCTATGCCTGTCCTTCTACCATCCACCAGGGGGCAACGCTGAAGGTCGGTTCCCTCCTGATTCACAAAAACCTCCTCCTTGTTGATTTAAAGCTAATTTATACTTCTCCATCTGCGTCAGTGCGGAGACGCACAACATTTGATTCGTCATTGCAAGGGCTCTCTAACAGGCTCGCAAGGAAGGACGGAGTAGAGCTCACTTTTCTAAATATTCATTGAAAGCAACGGAGACTGCAAGCCTTGTAATTGGCCAAGATGCCCTTTCGTTTAACTTTGTCAACAGCACCGCCATTCCTCCTCAAAAAAAAAGAGAGCCGAACATATCTAGTGGCAGACACGGAGCAGATTCAAGAACATCCCGCAGAAAAAGTCTGAGAATATAAACATTAATACGCCCGTGACTGAAGGAGTACAAAGATACACCGCAAACGTTTTATTCATGTCAGGAAATGACAGGAAACGTGAGTTTAGAGGTGGTGACTGCATGAAGAGGTGGAGGACAAATTTGTCTGTGTTAAAAAGTCTCTGAAACACATAAACACAATATAAACACACTAGAGCCATGACTGCATTGATGGCAGGATACCCCAGAACAGCGCTACGCCCTCTGCTGTCCTGGGGGAGAATGACGGAGAAGTATAAAAGGAAAATGTCTGTTAATACGTGTGAGCTGACGAAGACGTATAAACTAGGCTTTACACACACACACAATATAGTGTTGTCTTTTATAGTTGTGTAATTGTTGTGTAGTTTATATGTGTCTCTCTCAATGGTTCACCAGCCTGTGGCCAAGCTTCTGGCGGCGTCGAGGACGAAGGTGAATCTCAGGCTGGCTGGATCGAGGGCGCCGCCATCTTGTTCTCTGTCATCATTGTGGTCCTGGTGACGGCCTTCAATGATTGGTCCAAGGAAAAGCAGTTTCGTGGGCTGCAGAGTCGTATTGAAAAGGAGCAGAAGATCAAAGTCTGTCGTCAAGGTCAAGTGATCGAGGTCCCGGTAGCGGAGATCGTAGTGGGAGACATCGCTCATATTAATTACGGTACGTCAGGCCGGATCTGACCTACATCAGGCAGACAGCTGAGTTGTTGATAGGCTTAAGTGTAGTTCAGTTCAGTTTAAATACAGGTCCTTCTCAAAAAATTAGCATATTGTGATAAAGTTCATTATTTTCTGTAATGTACTGATAAACATCAGACTTTCATATATTTTAGATTCATTACACACAACTGAAGTAGTTCAAGCCGTTTATTGGTTTAATATTGATGATTGTGGCATACAGCTCATGAAAACCCAAAATTCCTATCTCAAAAAATGAGCATATCATGAAAAGGTTCTCTAAACGAGCTATTAACCTAATCATCTGAATCAACTAATTAACTCTAAACACCTGCAAACGATTCCTGAGGCTTTTAAAAACTCCCAGCCTGGTTCATTACTCAAAACCACAATCATGGGTAAGACTGCCGACCTGACTGCTGTCCAGAAGGCCATCATTGACACCCTCAAGCAAGAGGGTAAGACACAGAAAGAAATTTCTGAACCAATAGGCTGTTCCCAGAGTGCTGTATCAAGGCACCTCAGTGGGAAGTCTGTGGGAAGGAAAAAGTGGCAGAAAACGCTGCACAACCAGAAGAGGTGACCAGACCCTGAGGAAGATTGTGGAGAAGGACCGATTCCAGACCTTGGGGGACCTGCGGAAGCAGTGGACTGAGTCCGGAGTGAAAACATCCAGAGCCACCGCGTACAGGCGTGTGCAGGAAATGGGCTACAGGTGCCGCATTCCCCAGGTCAAGCCACTTTTGAACCAGAAACAGCGGCAGAAGCGCCTGACCTGGGCTACAGTGAAGCAGCACTGGCCTGTTGCTCAGAGGTCCAAAGTACTTTTTTCGGATGAAAGCAAATTTTGCCTGTCATTCTGAAATCAAGGTGCCAGAGTCTGGAGGAAGACTGGGCAGAGGGAAATGCCAAAATGCCTGAAGTCCAGTGTCAAGTACCCACAGTCAGTGATGGTCTGGGGTGCCATGTCAGCTGCTGGTGTTGGTCCACTGTGTTTTATCAAGGGCAGGGTCAATGCAGCTAGCTATCAGGAGATTTTGGAGCACTTCATGCTTCCATCTGCTGAAAAGCTTTATGGAGATGAAGATTTCATTTTTCAGCACGACCTGGCACCTGCTCACAGTGCCAAAACCACTGGTAAATGGTTTACTGACCATGGTATTACTGTGCTCAATCGGCCTGCCAACTCTCCTGACCTGAACCCCATAGAGAATCTGTGGGAAGAGAAAGTTGAGAGACGCAAGACCCAACACTCTGGATGAGCTTAAGGCCGCTATGGAAGCATCCTGGGCCTCCATAACACCTCAGCAGTGCCACAGGCTGATTGCCTCCATGCCACGCCGCATTGAAGCAGTCATTTCTGCAAAAGGATTCCCGACCAAGTATTGAGTGCATAACTGAACATAATTATTTGAAGGTTGACCTTTTTAGTATTAAAAACACTTTTCTTTTATTGGTCGTTTGGAATATGCTCATTTTTTGAGATAGGAATTTGGGTTTTCATGAGCTGTATGCCACAATCATCAATATTAAACCAATAAACGGCTTGAACTACTTCAGTTGTGTGTAATGAATCTAAAATATATGAAAGTCTAATGTTTATCAGTACATTACAGAAAATAATGAACTTTATCACAATATGCTAATTTTTTGAGAAGGACCTGTATATATGGACCATAAGTCTACTTCTACTTCATCTACTTCTGGAACATGGGTCCCTACTGACAAAAGAAAATGAATGGGAGTCTATGAGAGGATAAAAGTTATTTTCTGATCCCGTTTGATACATGCCATGGATTTAACACATGATGTCGGTGAATTTTAAAAACACATTTTGATAAGAATCAAAGAGGCTGTGGCTACATAGTAGCTTACCTTCACCTGCATTGTGTGGATGTGTGAGTGTGTGAATAATGGAAAGCACTTTATAAATCTAATACATTATTATGATTATTATCATCATTTTGATGCCAAGAAAGCATTTATTTTCGACAGGTAGCAAAGTTACTAGGTGTTGGTGTTGTCAAAAGAACCGGTACTTCGGTACCGACCCGGTACTACAAAAATGTAAACGTCACGGTACCAAGATTTCGTAAGTACCGGTGGTACCGAGGACCCGTCTAAACCCGGATCCTTGATGCACATGATTCGCACATTCACTGGGTGCATGCAATCGCTTCTAAAGCAACGCCGCAGAACGCAGAGTGACGGCGAGCGGTGGACCGGCTAATGTGGTAAATAAAGTTCATTCACAGAGACCCCGCTGTCACGGAGAAGCCCCGCCCCGACGGAGACCCCCCCGCCCCGCTGTCACGGAGAACCCCTGCCCCGACGGAGACCCCGCCCCACTGTCACGGAGACCGACAGGAGAGACGCTTCGCTCCAGCAGCACCTCCCGTTCTCATGCTTTCTTGTATTTTTAATTCCAAAATTTGACAGGATGTCCCACAGACCCCTGAATCCCTCTGTCAGCGCTTGTCATCAGGAACGTCCTGACACGACGCTCAACTCCGCTGATCAGTGACGTAGGAGGTGGATTTAATGCGACATGACCGTTCAGACTAGTCGCTTTCAAAAAATTTGCATATGTGTCAGAATCAGTACTACATAGAGTGTGGCGTGAATACACCATCGTCTTTAGGGTCCTCGGATCGGTCACGTGGAAGACCGAGGCGCCACCTGTTCAATCCCCGTGACCTGACTCCGGATAAGAGGAAGAAAATGGATGGATGGAAAAGTGCATTAAAAACATGTTATGGTAGTAGTACAATAGTAATTCAGTTCATTTTTCTTATATATAGCACTGATTCACAAAAGATGTCATCTCAAGGCACTTTACAGGAAAATTAATGTTTTTATTAGTAAATTTAGTCTAAATTAAATTTTTGTTTAGTACCGAAATTGGTACAGAAAACCGTGGATTTTCACTGGTACCGGTATCGAATACTGAAATTTTGGTACCGTGACAACACTACTAGGTGTTGTGTAAAAAGACGTAACGGATTACAACTGTTCGTCTCACCAAATTTACATCATCAAAATAGACAAGAAAAAGACAAATGTCTGAGTTTAGCGAGCTTCACATCCTTCTTCCAGGACGACAGAAGGAGCAACAAACGTGGAGAAAACCACTATAAATCTGGTCATGTGGTCAGTAGCAGCTACGCTGGGGGAGAAGAGATGCTGCTCTGCTGTTTATTTATTTGTTTATTTGTTTTGATCCCCATTAGCTTCCACAGCATGCTCCGGTAGCTACTCTTCCTGGGGTCATTTCAAACATCAAGCATATAAAACAACATTACATCAAACATTAAGTCTAAAAGTCTGCTGCTCTGCTGTGACGTCATATATGATACTTGTAGTCGTTTAATTACCAATTTTTACAAGCTAATAAATCTTAAAGTATGTGACAAACATAGTCGAAACACACAATTATTTATTATTTAAATTGAAGTACAACATGTGTGTTAAAAGTAGAATCTGCCGCACAAACTAAAGCTGGGAGCTGGTTCCACAGGAGAGGAGCCTGATAGCTAAAAGATCTGCCTCCCATCCTACTTTTAGATATTCTAGGAACCACCAGTAAACCTGCAGTCTGAGAGCCAAGTGCTCTGTTAGGAACATATGGAACAATCAGATCACTGATGTATGATGGAGCTTGTTTATTAAGAGCTTTATATGTGAGAAGGAGGATCTTAAAATCTATTCTGAATTTAACAGGCAGCCAATGTAGGGAAGCTAAAACAGGAGAGATGTGGTCTCTCTTTTTAATTCTCATCAGAACTCTAGCTGCAGCATTTTGGACCAGCTGAAGACTTTTGACTACATTCTGTGGACCTCCTGATAGTAATGAATTACTGCAGTAATCCAACCTTGAGGTAATAAATGCATGAACCAGTTTTTCAGCACAGCTGCACCTCTATGCCAGTTCGCTATGATGTGAAGTTTTAATTTATAGCTTGATTAACACTAGTTTCCTTTTCTGAGGTTCTGGTCCAAAGATGATAACTTCAGTCTTGTCTGGATTTAACAGCAGAAAGTTTAGAGTCATCCAGATTTTTATGTCTTCAAGACAAGCCTGTAGTCTACCTAACTGATTAGGTTCATCAGGGTTTATGGATAAATATAACTGAGTATCGTCAGCATAACAGTGGAAGTTTATCCCATGTTGTCTAATGATTTTACCAATTGGAAGCATATATATAGTGAAAAGAATTGTTCCAACTGAAGGCGCTCAAGGGCTTTTTTGTTAAAACATATGAAAGTGTGTTACAGTAATCTAGACGGGAGGAGATAAAGGCATGGAGAACCATTTCAAGTTCATGTTTTGACACCAACCTTCGCAGTTTGGAGATTTTTCTCAAGTGATAAAAACAGTTTCTGACCAGCGTTTTTAAGCGGCCTTCTAGAGGCATTGATTGGTCAAAAACACCCAAATTCATCAAGTTTGACTTGACGACAGAAGATTTGTTGACTAATCAGAGGAGCCATGCTCTCAGGGGCAATGATGAGACATTCAGTCTTTTCAGAGTTTAACTGAAGGAAGTTATCTTCTAGCCAGCTAGTGATCGCTGATAGACACTTTAGTAGTTCAGCCAGTTTATGGAGCTCAGATTCCTTAAGGAGCAGTACAGCTGAATGTCATCTGCATAAAGGTGATAGGAGACATCATGAAAATGAATGATCTGTTCAAGAGGGTGTATATATCTATCTATCTATCTATCTATCTATATATATATATATATATATATATATATATATATATATATATATATATATATATATAATTAGTGTTGTCACGGTACCAGAATTTCAGTATTCGGTACCAGTGAAAATCCACGGTTCTCGGTACCAATTTCGGTACCAAACAAAAATTTAATTTAGACTAAATTTACCAATAAAAACATTAATTTTCCTGTAAAGTGCTTTGAGATGACATCTTTTGTGAATCAGTGCTGTATATAAGAAAATTAATTGAATTACTATTGTATTACTATCATAACATGTTTTAATGCACTTTTATTTAATCAAAATGTGTTTTTGTTCATATATTTTTTGTAAACCTGCTAGTTATCCAGACAAGAACCTCTAGTTAGAACAGCTTTATTGACAAACTGATTTTCAGGACATAAACACTGACTGAGCCATACATTGTTGTTCATCTTTTGGATACACATTACAATCATTAAAAAAAGAAAAACTCCGGTCCGTGAGCAGTCAACGCCTTTATGTCATCCTGTTTGTTTGTTTGTTACCCTAATTAAACGTATAGGAGATTTAAATAGTTAATAAAGACGATGGTGTATTCACACCACACTCTATGTAGTACTGATTCAGACACACATGCGAATTTTTTTGAAAGCGACTAGTCTGAACGGTCATGTCGCATTAAATCCACCTCCTACGTCACTGATCAGCGGAGGTGAGCGTCGTGTCAGGACGTTCCTGATGACAAGCGCTGACAGAGGGATTCAGGGGTCTGTGGGACATCCTGTCAAGTTTTGGAATTAAAAATACAAGAAAGCATGAGAACGGGAGGTGCTGCTGGAGCGAAGCGTCTCTCCTGTCGGTCTCCGTGACAGCGGGGCGGGGGGTTCTCCGTGAATGAACTTTATTTACCACATCAGCTGGTCCACCGCTTGCCGTCACTCTGCGTTCTGCGGTGTTGCTTTAGAAGCAACTGCACGCGCCCAGTAAATGCGCGAATCATCCGCATCAAGGATCCGGGTTTAGACGGGTCCTCAGTACTACCGGTGCCTATGAAATCTTGGTACCGTGACGTTTACATTTTTGTAGTACCAGGTTGGTACCGAAGAACCGGTTCTTTTGACAACACTTATATATATATATATATATATATATATATATATATATATATATATATATATATATATATATATATATATATATATATATATACATATATACAGGAGACGTCCAAAAGCAGAGCCTTGGGGTACCCCACAGAACAGATTGGTAGAATCTGACACTTGTCTATATGACCTTTGACCCCTACCTGCAGGAGACCTGTTGCCTGCTGATGGGATACTGATCCATGGAAATGACCTGAAGCTGGATGAGAGCTCTCTGACAGGAGAGTCTGATCAGGTCCGGAAGTCCCTGGAGAAGGACCCCATGTTGTTGTCTGGTGAGTGCCTGTCTTCAGCTGACAGCTGAACCACGATGTAACACATCTCAGGTTTGTGTTTTACATCAGAGAATCACAGAAAATCAGAAATAAACAAACTCAGAATTGGTTTGTTTCAAATTTCTATAAAACCAAGAAATAAAAAATAATAAAATTGATGTCAGCTGGTCTGTTTTAGGTGAGGTGGTGATGATGTTTGTGATGTCTCCTTAGGGACACATGTGATGGAAGGATCCGGCACAATGGTGGTGTCAGCTGTAGGCCTCAACTCCCAGACAGGCATCATCTTCACCCTGCTGGGCACGAGCGAGCACGATGAAGAGAAGAAGGTCAAGAAAAGTAAGACGTGAACAAAGAGCTGTCACACATGGCACACAAACACAACTCATGCTGAAACGTTTAAGGTCACATGAAGGTCACACAACAGCTGTAAGTCTGAGAAGAAAAAAACAACTAGAATGTCAGTCTGTCAATTTTAGAAAATTTGACTTCACTGTTCAAAGAACTTCGACTGAAAATGTGTTGAGTTTGCATCAGCTGATCCTTTCAGAACTCCTACAGTTTGGAGCGAGAACAACGAAGCTTCTTGAAGGGTCCAAAGTATGTCTCTATTAACTAGGGCTGGGTACCGAAACTTGGTACCTCTTTAAAGTTAAAGTCCCAAAAGTCGTCACACACTGGTGAAAAGAGGGGAGCGGTGAGCTGCAGACACGGCCATGCTCGGGAACTCTTTGGTAGTTTAACCCCCCCCCCAATCCAAACCCTTAAAGACACACTCTGCAACTTTTACACCTTAAAATAATGTTTTTTGTAAAGTTTTGTCAGCATACTATCATCTACTATGTTCATTATCAGGGCTGTGATAGTGTTATGGGGTCCCACGTCTGTTTACCGCACTATACAGTTTTTGACCTGCGGTCCACCGCCGGAAGTACTGGCTGCTTGTTGCTTTACGGCAATATATGGCAAGCCAAATGGATCATAACAGCGTGCGTTCTAAACACATGTTCTAAAAGCGTGCGTTATGTCTGCCAAAACGCACGTTTAAGACAATGGCAGATCCACCAAAGAAAGCTAGAAATCCCTTATCAGAGGAATCTAGGGAAAGAAAAAGAGAACGTGATAGAGCAAGAGCAAAGACCAGAGTTATTATTGGGCCGTCTTTCCTCGCAGGAGAGCTCTTTTAGTAAGAACGGCATGTACTACGGACTCTAACCTAGCTGTGCTGCTAATGGCTAGGTAAGTAATAAATTATTTCACCGGGGGCATAAAGTTGTTATACAGTCCTGATAAAACTATTTATTCAATGTGTGGAGGTGGAAAAGTTTGTTTTTGTTGTTTTGCCTGATATTAGGAATGTTTGATTTTAAAATTAGATTTTACGACAGTGACGTTACGCAGCAAGCCTTTAGAGGGCGACAGAGAGCATATATTTGCAAAGTTTAGGAGTGTGGCTTTAATGCTGAGTGCCAAGCGGGGAGGCATTGGGTCCCATTTTTAAGGTCTATGGTATGACCCAACTGTTGAGTCAAACCCATGAACTCCCAGTCTCAGAACAGACACTCCTAGGCCACTGAGCTGGTAACCGACTGAGCTTTAGTACCGACGGAAAACATTCGTAGGGTTCTATTACTAAAGAATATGTATATTGTTGGTGTTAAATGTCAGTAGTTTCCCAGTAAACAACCTTGTTAATGAGCGACACAGCTCCACTCCTCCCGCTGCTGCGCATCACATGACCGGGTTCTCAGTCACACACGGCCCCGCCTCTTGTTTGCAACAACACTCCTGAGTTCACAGATTAAAACATATACCCAAAACATCAATGGTTTGGCTGCATTTAGTGACAGTAAACAGAAACAGCTGAATGTAACATCTTTGATCAGATTTGTAAGGCTAATCATGAAAATAGCAGCAACTGAATAAGCACCTGGTCGTTGATGACATCAGTCTGTGAGCCGAAGCCCGACCCGACCGTCTTCCACTGCAACAGAAAGTAGACCCGAGTCCACGAGCTTCCTCCTCCGCTGGAGGTGTCATCAGGATCATGTTTCTGAGGAACAACTGCTAGCACTCATGTTTACTATCTACATAGTGTTTACCTCTTATTGATACTAGGGGTGTTCCAAAAAGGGTACTTCACGATTCGATTCGATTTCGATAATGAGAGCTTCGATGCTTTGATTCTTCAATTATAATGGTTGTTGGTTCGATTCGTTTACTGGTGCCACGATTCTTCGATTATTAACATTTTTAATGCTTTTTTTCATACGAGATTGATTGTCTTCTTCTTTGTTTACATTTGTAAATAAATAACCTATCAATTATCTCAGTTCCTCTAAAACTACTCTCAGTAAGTAAACACTTTTTTTTACATTTAACTATTTTTCAAAGACAAAATCTTATTTTATGACTGTATGACTTGTGTAAATATTTGCACTTTGACCAACTTAAAGGAACTAGAGGCAGGAAAAAAGAAACGATGCTCACGAGCGACGCGCCCGGCTCTGCGAGTAACTGCAGCCCAGCACGGGAGCGTGCACAGACGGCTATGTTACACAAACACAAAAATACCATTACCTGACCCTCTTCACACGCTCTCACGCCACACCTCCAATATCTCACGCTGAAAAGGCAACTCCCCGCCGCTCTCACGGACAATATTGCGGCAAAGCAATCCACGCTGCAGCCCTGATCACAGCTAATGCTACTACTGTAGCATGATCACAGCTAATGCTACTGCACGCTAGCTCTCTCTGAGTCATCGGTGAGGTCAGATCATTGTCATCATCTCTAAACACAACCTATAATGTTTCTTACCTGCTCACTAGGAAATGAGCCATGGCAGCATCCTTTTTGAGTCCCAGATATAGTTGAAGCAGCCTCCATTCGTCAATCACGTATCCGATATAGATTCAGGTCCCTGCCTGTCTTTTACCATATTTGGTTTTTGACTCACGAGATGCCGCTGAATAAACTTCCTTTGTGCCACACTTGGTCGTTTGCTGGTTGCAGTAGAATCCATTCCCACAGTTCTTCTTTTGGAGTTTGGCGGTTGGCAAGCAACTTAAGGTGCAATAGCGCCACCTACCGATCTGCAGTGTCGAACACATTTTCTTTCTGTTTTGAAGCTGTCGTGAACGCGCAAGCAGTGTCAATTGACGCCATATCCGTAGGGCAGCGTGGGAAATTCGTGTCCGAACTGCAGCGCATTTTGCAGCAAACAGCCTGTTCAAGAAAATGGAACGATACATGGGTGGCCTCATTCTTTTTGGTTTATAACGCTTCATCACCCATTAGCTTTGAAAAAATGAACATACATGTTTAATTTTTTACAGATTTTTTAAAGATCCTGCCCCATGTTCCTTTAACTTCGACCAGGGAAAGCTTTAAACATTTAAAACCTGCTAGGGAAACATTTTTTCTCTCCTTCCTTTACTTTAACAACAGAACATTATTAGAAAACAGTTCAATAACATGCAAAACAACATGCTATCACCTCAACTGTCTTACAGCTTTTGAGATATTGAATAACATTTCATTTCTACTGGTAACAATGTAATGGTGGCATGTCTATAATGTACGGGTTGGCAATAATCCAGTTTAAATTACGTTCACAGATAGAAGTGTTTGTGAATTAAATACTACAACGGCTTGCCATAGCCCTGGAGCGGTGTGTTGCGCAATCTCGTAGCAACAACATGAGTCCCGGTAGCTGCTGTGGCTCTGCTCCATAGCGCTGCAGACAGCTACGAATAAACAGGATGGTGGGACTTTTCTTCCGCTTGTAGAGTTTAGTCATTCTTAGTTCCAAGATCATCGTGTTCTTTGGAACCCACGGCGTGAGTCTGCTATCCGCTAGCTTAGTTAGCATTAGCCAATCTGCCCGTAGCTGCGCGTTTGATCCCAAACTTTGGACCGTTTCTGCTGGTTCCTCTATTTTCCTCCACAGCACCTAGATTACCACATTGTGCGCCAGTAAAAAGCATCTTCCTTACACAAAAACAAATAACTCACATTCGTTAAGGCTCTTTTAGTACCGGCTTTGCAACACAGCTTTCACGTTATTTATTTTTTTAAGCATCGGCGTTCATTAATCGATTCTGAATCCTCACGTGAAGCTTTGCGATGCATCGCCACATCGATGAAATGCACCCAGCCCTAATAAATACTGTATGTTTGTTTATTTGTTTGGGATTTTTGTTCCAGGTTTTTAGAGTAGATGTTTCATATTTCTGTTTATTAGTAATACACTATTATTTTACTGTTATTATTGTTGGAAGAATATGAACTACAACAACATTTCATTTCCTTCTGGGATTATTAAAATATGTTTGAATTTTGTTTTTCTATAAAAGGTAAAAACTACCTTTTTATTTTTATACATATATTTAAATTTATTGTCTTTATCTTGCTCTAAAAAGAAAAATGTTTCTTCAATCATAGTTTACTGTTTGCACTGAAAGTTTCTGCTTAGCTTAATAAACACAAAAAAACAATGTTTAAGTACTTTTTACTTCCTATTCCCAAAAACCAGGTCTAGTTAAAGTACTAGTATTAAAATAAATCTAAAGGTACCCAGCCCTATCATTAATACCATGGCTGAATAAATGAGACCAATGATGACTTTATGGTAAAAAGCATGTTTAATCGTCTGAAATCAGGTCCATTTGGTTCTGATCCACTCGTTTCTGTGACCTGGAACTCCATCTTGGTGTCATTTATCTCTGGTAGCTGACTGAAGATCTGATTTTAAAACACTGAGCATCATTTCTTTGTTTTCTGTCACAGTTTGAAAAGAACCCCTTCAATCTGAGAGCAGATTCATAGAAACCAACAGACTCCTGCACTCGGTCTCTATGGCTTTAGACTGGCTTGTGATCATGCTAACACCCGTTTACTCATGTATTTTTCTTTAGCTTGTTTTTGTCTGACCATTTGTTTTATTGGCTAAAGTTTAAGTTTGTCATTGTGACCCAGCTGAATGTACCAGCTCAGCAGAGAGGGACACTCAGGGCACATCTGGCCTCAAATCTAAGTTTGAGTTTTGTTTTCTCCCTTAGTTTGATTTGATCTTTTCCTTTGAGCCATCTTATCAGCATTCCGCCCTCTCTCTCTGTCCGAACAGGTAAAAAACAAGGACCCCCCGAAAATCGCAACAAAGGTAACCCCTCCATTCATCCATCTGTCCCTCTGTCCCTTCATCCTTCCTGTCTCTCTCCCTCTCCTCACCTCCCAGCCAGCAGCAGGAGGGGAGTCTCCAGTCCGTCTCTATCTCTGCTGAACAATGGGGCACAGCTTTTTGCCTTGCTTTACCTGTCCAAGGGTGCAACTCTCAGGTCTTTGAAAACCAATCAGGCTCCACGGTTGCCATAGTAACTCACTCTTCAGGAAGTAACCAAACATCCATGGAAATC
>SSNS01000353.1:227590-239514 GCA_006937985.1 Aphyosemion australe
CTGAGTAGATCAGCAGCGTCTGCTGAGACCTGAAGGTTTCAGTATTATTCTTTAGCGTGTCTAAGTCAAGTTCTGGTGGTGAAACCAGTTCAATCACAGATTGATGATGTCAGGTTTGTGTTGGTGTGGTTCTAAGTGGGGTGTGGTTTTGTTTCCACCAGGTCTGTTCATGTCAACCCTCACCGTCATCATCCTCATCGTCTACTTTGCGATCGACACCTTTGGGATCCAGGGTCGGACCTGGGTGGCCGAGTGCACACCAATATACATCCAGTACTTTGTAAAGTTCTTCATTATCGGTGTGACGGTTCTGGTGGTGGCGGTTCCTGAGGGCCTGCCGCTGGCTGTCACCATCTCTCTGGCTTACTCAGTTAAAGTATGCAGGATGAGGCAATCACACCAGCTGCTGTCTTAATGTCCCTGTTCAGCTTCAGTGAGCAAATTCTTTTTTGTGTTCTAGAAAATGATGAAGGACAATAACTTGGTGCGACACCTGGATGCGTGTGAGACCATGGGAAATGCCACAGCCATCTGTTCAGACAAAACGGGTACGCTCACCATGAACCGCATGACAGTGGTGCAGTCGTTCATTGGTGAATCACACTACAAGAAAGTCCCTGAGCCGGACGCCATTAATCCAAAGACTCTGGACACGTTGGTTAACAGCATCTCCATCAACTCAGCCTACACCTCTAAGATCCAGGTACTGCCTTCGGCTGGAAGTTTGGGCCGACCCTTTCAGTGATTGTTGGAAGAAAGAACTAATATGTAATACAGATCTTTGTAGCGTGGGGAAATAAAATAACGGGCCGGGGAGCTGCTCGGTCATCTAATCCTGATGTCTCCACAGGCTCCGCAGACAGAAGGTGGCCTCCCCCATCATGTCGGTAACAAGACGGAGTGTGCTCTGCTGGGTTTTGTTCTGGAACTAAAGAGGGAGTATGAGCCAATCAGAACCGAGATCCCTCAGGAGCAACACTACAAGGTGTACACTTTTAACTCCTCTCGCAAGTCAATGAGCACCGTTCTAAAGAAACCTGATGTAGGCTTCAGGATGTACAGCAAAGGAGCGTCAGAGATCATCTTGAGGAAGTAAGAAAACCCTCATCCACGTGTTCGATGGACTTCCTGCTTGTCGCATGAAGCCTTTTAAATTCTGTGTGCCTCATTTCTCTGCTAGATGCTCTCATATCTTAGACGCCCAGGGGCAACCCCGCAGCTTCAGGTCGAAGGACCGTGATGACATGGTGCATAAAGTCATCGAACCGATGGCGTGTGAGGGGCTGAGGACCATCTGTGTGGCTTACAGGGACTTTCCCACCGAAACTGGAGAGCCGAACTGGGACAACGAGAATGAAATCCTGAGTGATCTGACCTGCATCGCTGTGGTGGGCATTGAGGATCCCGTGAGACCCGAGGTACAGTCTTCATGATGTGTAGAGCAGTCCGGTCTCACCGGGGTTCTTCTGCAGGACCCGATTCTAAAGCAGCTGTTCCAGGAGTCCATGTTCTTATTGTTTCTGAGGGCTGGAATATACTTGCTTTTAATGACGCGTACGCGTCCTCTGAAATTAACGTCACATGTTCACAAGCTGCAATATGCGAGTGACCAATAGGCAACGTTGACAAAAAGAGCGAAACATACTCGCCATTGTCACGCTGTCTCTGGTTTAGAGGTCTTACATGCTGTCTACGATACTGCTGTTTAACCAGTTACTGAGCTCTTGTATTGACACTGTGTTTGTTTTGTTTGTACCCTACAAATCCAGCTCTCTGAGTTCTGTAATGTGCCCCCTAGTGGAGTCCTCCAGTACTGCGTGCAGTGCCGCAGTAGGTAAATGGCCTATATTTGACATGGTGCCTTCTAGGGTTCTAAAACCCCTCCAAGATGCTATACAACACACGCACACACTGTGGAGGTGATGGGCTACAATGTTGCCACAGCTGCCCTGGGGTGCACTGACAGTGTCGTGAGGTTAAAAAGCAGGTATATTCCCAGCCTTAATCCTCCCTAACGCTAAAACTGGACAAAGGCTCTGTTCTCCCCACCTTCCAGGTACCTGAGGCTATCACTAAATGTCAGCGTGCAGGAATCACTGTCCGGATGGTTACTGGAGATAACATCAACACGGCCCGCGCCATCGCTACCAAGTGTGGCATAATGCAGCCGACGGAGGATTTCCTGTGTTTGGAGGGCAAAGAGTTCAACCGTCAAATCAGAAACGAGAAAGGAGAGGTGAGACGAGCCTGACCTGATCACCTGTTGTTTACAGTCACCTGTGGTGGTCACTATCATCATATGTGAGCTCTGCGCTTGCTGCTTATCACCGTGTAATGTTTAATGAAGGGGAGGTCAAACCCATGAGGGGTGTGTGTGTGTGTGTGTGTGACGCTGTGCTTCAACTGATGTTTAGGTGGAACAAGAGCGTCTGGACAAGGTTTGGCCCAAACTCCGTGTTCTGGCCCGCTCATCCCCAACAGACAAACACACTCTGGTTAAAGGTACGGTTGTTTCCTGTTTTAAGTGTTGTTGAGTGAGTTAAGCTCCTCCTCTTCCCCCTCCTGGTGAGTTAATTGCTGACATGGATCCTTGAGCCTGTTTGTCTCTGTGTTCCAGGCATCATCGATAGCACCGTGGGAGAAACCCGACAGGTGGTGGCAGTGACAGGAGACGGTACTAACGACGGCCCCGCCCTCAAGAAAGCTGATGTTGGCTTTGCCATGGTAACTGTTCCTTTGTTCCTCAGCTCTGTGGTGCTTCACACGTCTGTTTCATGTGCAGCAGAAGCAGACATGAAGCATCGTCCACCTCTACTGTTGACTTAGACACCTGGGGCGGAGTGCACCAGCTGGACGTAAGTCCGGGCGTAACCTTAAGTCCGACGTAGATTTGAAAGTTACGCCCAACTCGTTGTTAAGACGAGTGCACCACTCAGGCGTAAGCCCTTCAGCCGCTGCGCCCAGGTGTAACTTTTACGCCTGGTGTGGAGCAGGCGTAAGTGGGAAGATCTAGGCCTAGAGTTGTTTTATGAGCGTGTAAATAAGCAACAGACGGAACGCACAGAGGAGACTCGCCGGGGCTGCATATGTTTATTCCTGTGTTTAAGCACTATATTATTATAGAGTTGTGTACGGTCTATAATAATAATAATAATCCATATGAGCCATTCCGATCATTTTCCTGGATGCAGCGTTCTCGTGCTGAGGATGTGAGCTCAGCGCAGCGCTCATCCTCTCGAATCTCCTCGGGTAGCGCGTCGGGCGCTGACCAACGCCATAAAGGTCGATAAAAGCAGGTGAACGCACTTAAAAAAATATCTATAATCACAGAGCTGTATGGCAAAGCTTTTGGACGAGGATCCTGCCAGTCTGGGGATTTTTAAGAGCAGACTGGTGTTTTTTGCGCTTGACAGGAGATTTTTTATTTATTTTTTCTCCTCAACTGTACGCACTCAGCCGTCACTCGTTATTGTTGCAGCAGTGAGCATCTTCCAAACAGCATTTTTTTGTTTTGTTTTTTCGTTTTGAGTCATTAAATTTAATAGAAAGTTGCCTCCCGCTTTCAGCTTTGCTTGGGCCGATACGTTGCTAGGCAACGAGCACAGCAACGCTTGTATTCTCGTGAACGCGCACGATACGCCCAGGCGCAGCTACGACTGGTCCTAGTTTGTGTTGGTGCACTCGGTCTAATCTCCAGTCTTTACGTCTGACTTAGCTAAGTCAGACGTAAGGGTTAAGACTGGCTTAAGTTACGCCCAGCTGGTGCACTCCGCCCCAGTAATTCATCCAAGTTACTGTGATTACATTACCAATTACTCAAGCTGGTTCTCCGCTCACCTCATACATTCACTCATATTTAAAGTTTCCTTTTGTACAGATTAAATGATCTGAGTTGGGGGGGGGGCAGTCAGGTTGGCTCTGACAAACGTAGTAATTGTTGGACTTGACTGATTTCTGAGGAACTAACTGGAGAAAAGACATAATCCAAAGCCTGATGGGTAATGTGCAACACTCGGTATGTCCTGTCCCTTCTCTTGGGGGTTTGTCCACCAGGCTGGTGCCAGAGCAGTGCTTTGCCACTTCTAAACTGTTGTTTTCAGTGAACCAGTTCCTTTTCCCCAGACTCGGGGCTTAGTCACTGCTGTCATGATGTCAATCAAGCGTCGAGACAGACCCATGTATGCCCACATGAGGACAAAGCATGTGATTCTTTTCTGATTTACAAGTAAAATTAAATCTATAGAAATGGTATAAATAACTTAGAATAGAATAGAAATACTCCCAGTAATCCCAATACTCGCACTGCGCCCTACGCCCTGCTGTGAAGTGCACTTAGAGGAGGTGGGTAAGGCTTCGAGTGCGTAGTACACAAGTGTGCTGATTGGGACAGGGAGGATGCTGGTCGCTGTTTGTGCTGCTGTTTAAAAATTCTTTATTAACAACTTTCAAACAATTATTGGACCAAATTTACATTCATTGCTGACCACATTAAATCCTAGTGTAAAACATTCAGAGCATGAATAAATATCATTAATCGTCTTAAAATTAACCTCTTTTATTTGAAAATACAGATTTTCAGAAAAGGCACTTGAGCCGTTGCTCCGCCTTCTTCTGACTGTACACCAGTGATCCCCAACTCCCTTCCCAGAGGGCCAATTTCCAGCATGTTTTAGTTGTTTCCCTAATCCAGCACACGTGATTCATCTGTGCAGCAGCTCGTCAGGCTCTGCAGAAGCCTGTTAATCACCTGCTGAATAAAGTCAGGTGTGTTGAAGCAGGAAAACCGTAAAACATGCTGGATACTGGCCCTCGAGGAAGGGAGTTGGCTTTACACTCTTAAGCTCACAAAGTGATTCCATGCACGATGAGTTGCTTTGACTAATTGCTGGTATTCCCGTGTTTCGCTCTGTTCCCATTTACCTTTACAACATTCAGCCACACTTTAGGTGTTCTCAGCATTTTCAACCTGTCACTCGTTTAGCTTGCAGGAGAAGATTTGAGAGGGCGAGGAGGGGGCTGTGTGTGAGGAAACGAGCTCGATTCCTCACGTGACGCGGCACAGCGGTGGAAGAAATGGAGCAGCACAGTAGCAGGGACATTTTATTGGAAAAGTGCCGAATTCTTAGCCTAGTGAACTAGACCAATTCTTGCTTTGCAGAGTTTGGTCTAGGCACGCTTCATTGGAACCCTCGCAGCCCAAACCACTGCTGTGTCTATCCAATCACAACTCGCTATAGTTTTGGTTGGGCCAATCACAGCGCTCTATATTGTGGGCCAATCACAGAGCGGGAGTAGCCGATGACGTCAGCGCTGCGGCCGCGAACCCAAGCAACATGGCGGCAGCGCCGGAGCCACGTTCTTTTGAAACGGCTTTGTCATCAACATTGGATTATTTAGACTCCAACGTGCGTAAGTCTGTCGGCTATACTTAGCGGCTTCTTATTTTTATCAAACAAAGTAGTGCAATGTCCCAGTACACCTGATATTCACATGTTTTTATACAAAAACCACAGAAATCATTGACGCCATTACTGCCTCACTCTTTTCCATCACTGTGATTACGTCATGTTGTTCATTACTCTGATTGGTCCTAGCGCTATCCAATTGCGTGCTGACAGTTTGAAAGACAACCGTAGATCCCGCCTCACGACTGAGAGCCGTCAATGGTTCGTGGCCAGACTATATATTCACATATATAGGATGGCTTGCCAGGCTACCAAAATTTAGCACTGAACAATATAATTGTTTTCGGTAACAGTACCTACCAAATGCTTTCAGTCGGCACCAAAGAGGTTCCGAGTTTTGGTACCCATCCCTAAAGTCACGCCCATCTACTTCCGGCCTACTGGTTGCCAAAAAAAATCTTTCAGCTATGAACATCTGTTCAGTGGATTAGAAGACGTGCATAAAAGCCTTGATTCAATCTCAGTTTGCTCCACTCTGGTTTACTCTGATCCAACCCAGAGAAGCGATCTGCCCAAAACTGTGCAGCTTGTATCATTACTAGAACACCCATCTCTAATCACATCACCCATTATCCAGAAGCTTCATTGGCTGCTGATAAAGTTCAGGATCATTTGCAAATGACTACTTCTCACATTTAAGGCCATTCACAACCTTTCCCCTCCTTATCTTTCTCAGCTCCTACAAATATCTTCACCCTCCTGTATGCTCAGATCCTCAGCCTCTATCAACCTATTTTACACACTAATACTATGCAGTAAAAATACTCCAACTTCTTTTCTCAAAAAGTTACTCAAATCAGTTAGTTACAAATCAGATCCAT
Source organism: Aphyosemion australe (assembly GCA_006937985.1). Taxonomy (NCBI): domain Eukaryota; kingdom Metazoa; phylum Chordata; class Actinopteri; order Cyprinodontiformes; family Nothobranchiidae; genus Aphyosemion; species Aphyosemion australe. The sequence continues at coordinate 233,877 of SSNS01000353.1, forward strand.
CTCTACTGAAAGACGCATGCATGCCCACACGCACACAGCTTTAAGACTCATCACTGTGATGTAGAAGTGGAGTTTACGTGTCCGTAGTGGTAATAAACGACACCTTTGGAAATAATAACATGTTTACTCTCACTGATTCCTGGTAATTGACCTTTCGCCGAGCCCCGCCCCCCTTAGTTACTGTTGCCAACTCCGACAATAAGTGGATCAAATACTGCAGCTCTGCAGATTTCCGTGATGGAAAGAAGTAGACAGATGCGTGTCAGCGACATTTTTTGGAGCAATTCCTCCTCAATATCATCCAGATTGAGGCAAAAGGGTTACAGTATGCAGTGGAGGGATACATTAGTGTCGGCTCCGCTGAGTGACGCGTAGCAGGGAACGAGGAGTTTGGAGTTTGGGAGAAGGTCCGGCATCCGGGGACGCGTGGATCCGAGGAGCGGTGGCGGCGATGCGGTGTCCCTGTGAGCTGTCAGATGATCTGAGCTGCAGGCTCTAAAAGCTCCCAGCGCTCTGCATCGCTCAGTTGATCATCTCAGCTGAGTCTGTTTATAAAATGTAACTTTTTATGCCCGTGTTTACTTTTATTTTTAGTTCCCGGCCGGAGCTCGGCATTAATTCATCACGTGATCTTGACACCACCCGCTGTTGCGCCAAGGCTTAATGTGCGTTTATAAGACACACAGTTGAGGGAATATTACGCTGATTTGCCGACACGGTGTGTCTTATCTAAAAGGGTCTTGGATAGTCTGGGAGGCGGACCTCCGCCCAGCCGCGGGCGGGGGGGGCACTCATGCTTGGCTGTTGCTGGTTGAGCTCGATGAGGAGGTTCTGAAGGGAAAGGAAGGAGACACGACTACTATCGAGGCTAATGCTTAGTAGTAAATTAGGCTTAGCTTCATCATTTTGTTTGGAGCTGTCGGATAGTAACGGTTGCTATGATGTGTGATTGGACAATAGCCGTTCTGGGGGCGGGGCCGGCTAAAGGCTAATTGGCTGAAGTACGTGGTTTAATGAGTTGGTACACACAATATAGACATCAAACAGGTGTGTGTTACTGAATGTGGTGGCTGGTCTGGTCCAAAATGCCCATTCCACTCCTGTCCCAAGTCTTACGGAAATGGGTTCTGATGTGTGTGACGTTTTAGTCCAGAGTGTCACACTTATGACTTCAGGTTAGTGGGATATTGTTTGTCCTGGGTGAGGGATGGGCCATCATCATGCATGGGCCAGTGCTGCGTATCTCTGCCTACCCCCTAAAAAAGGCTGCTGGTTGATGTCGTGTTGCTAGTAAAATGTATTTTAGAGGTAGTAAATATGGAAGTAAAAGCTCCAGGATTCCTGTATACACCCTGTAAGAATTGCTTTGAAATGTATCTATTAACAAAAAACATGCATCCAGCTATTTCCCTGCATTGTTTTAGTGAGGCGAGGTGCCTGGACGTTTATCTGACACATTTTACATGTTTACTTTGAATCCCTTACGGCTCAGAGAGGTTTAATATTTTCTGTTTTAGGTGTGAAAAGTCACACTTAGAGTGAAAGTGATGTTGTAACAGGATCTCATTGTTACAAAGGTGTTTTTAACCTGATTACATCTCCATGGTAACACAGGTAACCTGTCATGTTGTGTTTCAGGGAATCGCCGGCACGGATGTGGCTAAAGAGGCATCTGACATCATCCTAACCGATGACAACTTCACCAGCATCGTTAAGGCTGTCATGTGGGGAAGGAACGTCTACGACAGCATCTCCAAGTTCCTGCAGTTCCAGCTGACCGTCAACGTGGTGGCTGTGATTGTGGCGTTCACTGGCGCCTGCATCACCCAGGTACGCCGTACCGCTCCAGGCTGAGTGAAGGACGTACACAGACCTGGGAACTGTTTCAGATATGGATGTGGTATTTATTTATTCATGGTGATGTTCAGTATATAAAAACGGAAAGCATCTTTGTTTTACAGAAACAAAGGCTGCCTCACCTTGTCACAAGCCCAGTGTCTGTTGAATGGTTTAAAGTCTAAATGAAGTGTAACTGAGTTACTAACATGGGTTCTCCTCCTTTAGGATTCTCCTCTGAAGGCCGTCCAGATGCTGTGGGTCAACCTGATCATGGACACGCTGGCGTCTCTGGCTCTCGCCACTGAGCCGCCCACAGAGTCTTTGTTGTTACGGAAACCATACGGACGCGATAAACCTCTCATCTCCAGGACGATGATGAAGAACATCTTGGGCCATGCTGTGTACCAGCTTGTCATCATCTTCACCCTCCTCTTTGCGGGTTAGTAGAACATCTGGCGGTTGTCTTGTTCAGAAGAGATCCAGCATATTTAGATTCTGTAAGAGGTTCCTCTCCATCCTTGTTCCTCAGGTGAGAAGTTTTTTAACATCGACAGCGGCCGTAATGCCCCTCTGCATTCACCTCCATCCGAGCACTACACCATCGTTTTCAACGTTTTCGTTATGATGCAGCTCTTCAATGAGATCAATGCCAGGAAGATTCATGGAGAGAGAAATGTGTTTGAGGGCATTTACAAGAATCCTATTTTCTGCAGTGTTGTACTTGGAACCTTTGTGCTGCAGGTAAGCTCAGCAAAAGCCCAACCCACTGCTAGTGACTGGTTAGCTAGCAGGCAACATCTGCTCGTGAATAGACCTTTTTCACAAAAACCGGAGGTGCGCCATCGTTGGGAAAACTCCTTCCTAACTAGGTCAGATTTCAGTCAGCATGGATCGTGTCTGCACTGAAAACCTTCTACATTTGCCCAATATAAAATTCTAAATAGGTCGCAGAAGACCAGAGAACACACAGCAATAAGATACTGGAACACAGAGCTGCTACCCATGAAAAATAAATAAATCACAGCGATATTTCATTACAACATGATGATCTTATTGTTCTAACAATATAATTTTCACGTTCTTAGAATAAAAATTTCACTTTGAAACAATATCATGTTCTAACAACATACACATGCATAATATAGAATATAGAATATAAAATGTATGATAATTATATTGTACAACTGTGATAAACGTCTATTTATATTGTTTGAACAATAAACTGTTAACGTTGCATTGCGTTAATTTTATTTTGCGTGGGTGGCAGCTCTAAACTATGAGTTCAGCATCATTTACTTGTCATGAACACATAAAAGAACTTACATTATAGCAGAGTTAGCTTTGGAGAACGTACCTGCGGGGGCTAACGTAGCATCATCATGGTCCAGCCTTGTCGGCTACTTTACCTTTTCTAGCTCCTGGCTCTCCAATTCCTGTGCTGCACAAACTACCGTTTGTGTTACCGAACATGTAGACTGCTGGGGTGAAGTTATTCCAGGAGAATAGACATGGTACCGCATCCGAGTTAAGACGGCTAACACTTAGCCCCAGCACGTAAACATAGCCGTGAAGTGTCTGCTGCAGAAGTAAGTATTTCCTCTTTAATTAACTAAATTGAGCCTCTCCTCATGCGTGATCGCCCTTAGACAGTTTTGTCTTACATCGGTAGATGTTGGAAACCAATGGAAATGGAGATAGGGCTGCTTCAGAGCATGAGAAAAACAGCCTGATCCCCATAAGTAACGCTGCAATCATTCTTATTTTCCGCTGCACTGATGTATTTCTGGTTAAAAACCCCGGAAGTGTGAAAAAGGTCTATAACATTTCTAGAAATCAGACCAAAAGTTAGGGGTCGCCTAGTGTCGGGCAGCAGCAGCTCAGGAGGTAGAGCGGGTTGTCCAGTAATCACAAGGTTTCAGGTTCAATCCCGGCTCCCGGCAGAGAAAGCTGCTGTTGTGTCCTTGGGCAAGACACTTGCCTGCTGGTGGTGGTCAGAGGGACCGGTGGCAGCGTCGCCTCTGTCAGTGCTCCCCAGGGCAGCTGTGGGTTACCCTAACCTAACCCTAGATCATCACCACCAGCGTGTGAATGGATGAATGATACTGTAGTGTAAAGCACTTTGGAGTCCTCCAAAGGCGCTATACAAGTCATTTATCACTTGTCATGTCTGTTAGGGTCAGGGAGCATCAGAAACGTGTGAGTGTGAGAAGTAAAGCTTGGCTCTTTTCTCAGATCATCATCGTTCAGTTTGGAGGGAAGCCGTTCTCCTGCCACCCTCTGACCCTGGACCAGTGGCTGTGGTGTGTGTTCATCGGAGTGGGAGAGCTGCTGTGGGGACAGGTGAGACCAGAACCACAGGTGGAGAGGAGAAAGAGGCGGAGCTCTGAGGTTTGGTCTGAAACTCACTGCAGTAGCTACAGCGTTGCCATCACGACCATCGTTATGGTAACAAGCTCAGCAGGTGGGCAGAGGCAGGCAGCTCCTGTTTATCAGTTCCACTGTGGTCTCACGCACACACACACACACACACACCTTCTACTCAGAAGGCCCAGTGGGTTCAGTTCAATGATGGACAGACCCTCGTGATGTCGCCCACAGGTTTCTGAGGCTTCAACTTGAAACCTAGTGGGCGGTTCCGATCACCACCATCGTGGCCATGTCACACATCTTGACACTCGTGAACGATACAAAGTGGACAGGTGGTGGACAGAAGCTGAGAGCTAAATTTCGAGGATCTTAGTCTGTCATTGCTCCCAGCTACAAGCTAACTGAAGCTAACGGAGGTTTGTGGGCGCTTTTAGCCAGAAACATGTGGTTGAGCGACTCTAACAGGAAACACACATCAGCTCACCAAGCTGCGGTGTTTCTGTGGTCTCCCTCAGAGAGCTCCACAGGCGAAAGCACAGCCTCAGGCTGCAGTGATTGGAGTCGCGCAGCAGCAGCGGTCCCGTGACCCAGGGGCACGGTACCCAGCCCAACCAACACCCCATTTTCACCTCATTTTGACCAGGCAGTGTTATGTTAAACACACAGCATTTCCCCATTCAACCAGTGAAATAAACCACAGAAAAATCATTTTACTTACTGATAAAAATGAAGCAGAGACTGTTAGTGTAATCCATACCACAGCAACCATGACTAACATCCCAACACAAACACACAGAGGACACAACTAAAGTTCAGAGAGTGGAAATGGTCAAGGCTGAGGCCTTCCCCGGAGCTAGCCGCTATCACTAGCTCTGATGGTTCTGTAAAATAAAAGGTTTGCTCAGGTCAAACGAGTCAGTGTCACCTATCTACTCTGGTGGGACACACTGGGACCAGATGGAAAGCCAGATGTCTTGGAGGTTCTGGTCTGGTCTCGGGACATTTATATCAGCTTTCAGACCCAAACAGGAAACTGGTGTGACAGACTGACCCTTTGGTGTTGTCTCCAAACTTCAGCTGGTCACTAGCATCCCGACCCATCACCTGAAATTCCTGAAGGAGGCTGGACACGGAATCACCAAGGAAGAGATTCACAAGGAGGATCTGACGGAGGACACGGATGAGATCGACCACGCTGAGATGGAGCTGCGAAGAGGCCAGATCCTCTGGTTCAGAGGTCTGAACCGCATCCAAACTCAGGTACGTCCCTACCCAACATGGCTACCATTGCTCTGAAATAAGGAGATGACAGTTGCTATGGTAACTCCTTCACAGGGAACAAACATGATTTGCTAATTATGTTTTTATATTTTGTTTTGATTTTACCTTGTTGATGAATTGTTTCAATCAGCCTGATTCCAGGTTAGATCAG
>SSNS01000353.1:251096-276455 GCA_006937985.1 Aphyosemion australe
GTGTGTGTGTGTGTGTGTGTGTGTGTGTGTGTGTGCGCTGCGCTCCTCACAGCCGACGGGAAGAGAGAAACGGCTGGGTGGGTCAGAGGAGCGCGGAGAAGTCTACGGTCTCTTCCTTATTAAACAAAAGGCTGTGTGGCAACACTGTGTCAGTGTGTGTGTGTGTGTGTGTGTGTGTGTGTGTGTGTGTGTGTGTGTGTGTGTGTGCGCGCGCTGCGCTCATCACAGCAGACGGAAACAGATAAAACAGCTTCAGTCAGAGGCTTGTTAACTCCTCCGCATTCAGAGTGATAATGAAGCGTGCATGGGGGAAGCCCCCGCTGGCGATTCTATCCGCTAATCGGAGGTTCCCCCTAAAGGTAGGCGTGAGTTTGAGCCGACCAATGAGTCGGCAGTGGGTGTGTTGGCCCGGTTTCGACAAAAAGCAGACCTCCTTCGGATGAGGGCCGAAAACGCGTACGGTTCAGCTCCGGAAATCCCCGTGCCACCAGGATGTGAAAGGAACTTACCCAATCCTGCCCGTTCCGAGCCGGTGCTAGTGTGTCAGCACCATAACAGTCCCGAACTAGTCCCTAACTAGGCCCTAACCAGACCCCAAACAGTACCTAACTAGTCCCCAACACCAAACAGAATCACTCTGACTTGTGACATCGAGGACAAATCTATAAATCTGTTGCTGGTTCTCAGTTGTTCTTGGGAGGCTCTACCCCCTTTACCTGCATTATCCATCACTTTATGCTGAGTTGTGCTCCACAAGTCTCTCTAGTGTGTGTGCATGTGTGTGTTAGTGTGTGTGTGTGGTACATCAGCTGCCTGGGAGATTTTTTGGGGGGTTAGGGTTATTTTGTGTGTTTTGTGGGTCCAGATTCAGACGTATCCCATCAGCCCCTGCATGTGTGACATCATGAATAGATGCAGCAGTAGTGTGTGGTTGACCTGCTGACCTTTCCCATGTTTGTTCCAGATTAAGGTGGTGAATGCATTCCGTAGCTCCCTGTTTGAGCTGGAGAGCCCACAGTCCATCCATAACTTCATGGCCCATCCTGAGTTCCAGCCACAGTCAGAGGAGGAGGCGCACTCCCACTCCAACGAGGAGCTCGACCCCCTCCCTGAGTCCTTATCTGGGGCTACAGGGGGAGGACAACCTCACAGCACTCCTCCAACAACAGCAGTTCAACCATCTGAGCTCCCTCCTCTTCATCACGCCAACATCTGAACTGTGTGTGAGGAGGGAATCCTTCGCCTCACGCCGTTCCTGCTGTCCTCCATGTTGTCTTTCATTCTGACTGTTTAGTCATCTGTGTGTTTGTCTCATCAGCACCACACCCAATCAGTTCCAGGGTGGAGTCAGAAGTGTGTTCCTGACCATCTTTACGTTGTTGATGATCCTTGTGAGAAGCTATTTAGAGCTTTGTGTTCAGCGTCTCCGGACCCGCAGCAGCATCTCCTGAGGAGGTGCATCCTCTGGTCTGTCGGGGTCCTCCTGTCCTCGGTCTGATGCAGATGAACATCTTCATGTCAAACATCCAGAGAGAAAGAGAGGGACGCGTCTCCTCCAGGTGGACTAGGACAGAAGCAGCTGATGGTCCGGAGGCTCTCGTGTAACATACGAATGTTCCATTGGGTCAAAGTTCACAGAATGTTCTTCCTGTTTGCTTTTTGTTTAGTCTCCACGACAGACGTGGAACACAGAATGTTTACTTCCCAAATGACCAAATATAGCAGTGTCTCATTTCATCTCATCAGGGTCCTGGTTCCTTCTCCTCCTCCATCGCTGGGTCTGTTCACAGCTCCATGGACGGGGCCGAGTCTACCTGGACACTAACACACCTCACTCATGTCTCCCTCTGTCCCACCCTCAGGTGTTCACAACGTCCTATCCAGTAAGATGACTTCCTGTCATCTAAACTAGGTGGAAAACCCTAAATGAGGACGTTGGACATGTCAAACAGGTCAATGTGGTCACCTGGACCCGAGACGACCATAAAAGCACCGATGTGCGCTCGTCCAATTGGTTCTCTGTGTAGGAAGTAGCGTTGGACAGACAGGAAGTGGAGCTGTGAACAGAACCTGGACCAGTCTTTGTATCACTGCTGATGTTTTTGTTGTGTCTGTCAGATCCAGGATCAGCTGTCAGTGACATCACACAGCGACAGTGAGCAGGGGTTTGTTGTCATGGTGATGACGCCGCTCCACTCTGCTGTGTTTGACATGCGTTGGTGTTGAAACCACGCTGAGGTTTATGGGAGACTGATGATGTCACCAGTCAGCCTGTAGAGTTAAATCCACTGTGTCCCGCCGCCGCTTCCGGCCCCGCCCCTTCCTGCTCCGCCCTGTCTGTAGATCAAAGAAGGAACCATCCAGCATCTGGAGGCGGCGGCATTTAATCTCCTCTTATTACGACAAACAGCCATCAGCCGTTCAGTGTAACCCGACACCTCGCTGAGGCGATGTGCTGCTACTGCCATACCCCCCCTCCCATGGCCCCTCTGATAAGCTCTTTCTACCTGCTCAGAGCCATATTTTATAGGATGTTGTTTTCTGTCATTGTTAGTGAAACCCCCCAGCCCTTTACTCCCAACATGACCAAAAACCAGAAGAAGCTCCAGTGGTCACTGCCGAACCCGTTGGAAGGACCTCTGCCATGTTTACATGAAGCGTGAGTTGTTGGTGGTTCGCCTTCATCCAGCCACTTCCTGTCTCATTACTTCTTTCCTCCATCTTTACACTAACTATTAAACTTCGTAGGGAATCTAACTTGCATGGTTTTCATATAAAATTCAATGTTTTGCTCATTTTTTACAACTCTTCTGTATTTTTATATTAAGTACTTTTTAATATTTTGGAGAAATCTGAGTAAATGTACAGGCTGAAGAGTGCACGAGAGGACTCTACTGTGGACTTTTTACAGCTCCATGTTGTCACCTGATGTTAGGGCTCAGAAACCTGCAGTGACTTGTTTACTTCCTGTCAGCTGTTCACCTCATCAGCCTGTTTTCCTTTAACCCAGCGTGTGGCTCATTAAACTCTTTCTAACTGTTTCACATCCATGAATGAGTGAATCGGTGCGGTTTCCAGCTGCAGGCGTGGCAGTCGCCATGAGCCACAGCTGTTTCCTGCTTAGGCCCCACCCACCCCTACTGGTGGGTGGGGCCTAAACTAGAGCACAGCTGCAGGGCTAGAGGTCATCACTTTTTCGTGAGCAGGTTTTGGCTGTGACATCACTTCCTGTTTCTGCCATGTGACCCAGTAGTACAGTACCTGCTGAACACCTGCACTCTGACGTCGTAAATGCCGTCCTGTAAGTAAACGATGTAAGGGGGAATCAGCCAATCACCACCCAGTGTAGCTTTAAGAATGTTCTGCCAAAGTCCCTTGTTTTTGTCACATGACCACCCCCACCCCCCTACTCTGTGGGGCTGTTTGGACTGGTTGCCCTCACGCCCACGTTGGACCTTCGGTCTGACCGTTTCCATCAGGACGTCTCATCCAGACTGCATCACTTCCTCTTCAGAGCACTACTTCCTGTTTGCAGACTGAAGGAATTCTGCGGAGAACCTTCTCATCATCTTCAAAGTTCAAAATAAAAAAAGTTGTAAATGAAGTGGAATATCACAGGTGGAACTCAAAAGCACTTCTATCTCTATTTATATTGTCTCTATATTTATGTTTGGTACGTGTATCAGATATAAAGATAAAGACAAAAGATGGTTCTCAGTTGAACTTTATTGCAAAAAAGACTGAAAGGTTTTTGTTCCTGTAATTATTATAGCAGTAATAAGCGTTGGTGTTATTTTTGTAAAAACATGATATCATCTATGTGGCATGCATGACATATATACAGAATATGGTGGTTTAAAGCAATATGTCCAACCTGGTGCGATTGGTTCCGTTGTGTTCTGTGTAGCCTAAAGACACAAAAAACACGAAAAACACAAAAAAACTAAACTGCATTTGGATAAAATAACTGTTCAGTATCTGTTCAATGTTCTGTGTTCTGCATGTTTTAGTACGGAATGAAACATCCCAAATGTTGGCTCGTTTTCCAAACCCCCCCCCCCCCCCCCCCCCCCCCCCCCCCCCCCCCCCCCCCCCCCCCACACACACACACACACACACTGTTTGCACTGAGGTGAAACACACTGAGGAAATCTAACTGGTGTGATGAAAGAAAAGGCCATCGTGTCATTTATCTACCTGGATCTGATCTCATCCCACGTGGGTTCGGTCAGGGCTGTCCTGATGGATGGATGAACTGTCAGAGTTATTAGTTTTAAATAAAATACAAACTTGTTTTAATTAAAATATTTTCACAATAAAGGCTTTTATTAATCAAACTGTTTTTGATTTATGACTGAACAGAATGCTGATATTTACTAAAATGTTAGTTTTGTATGGCGCCACTGTCAGGTGGTGACCCTGGTGACCTATAGCAGTGACCTCAGAGTTTCTGTTCAGATTCTGTTGGTTCATCCTAAACCAAAGGGTGTGTGTGTGTGTGTGTGTTTCCTCAGTGCGTTTCCTCTGCCCGTCTCCCATCCTGTTTCTGTCAGATGTCCTCCTGTTTGCTTCGATCTATGCAACAGAATCGCCTCGTTTGGCTCCAGTTAAACCTTCATCTGGTTCCTCTTCCTCACTCTGTCTGCTCTTCTTCACTTTGTGAGTTTCGGTTGCTTGTACAGACAGAAGCACGACACATGTACACCAATGTATGTTTGTGTGTGTGAACACACACAGCTTGTTTCTTCACTCTTTTGTAAGATATGATCATGTGGAATGCCCTGGTCTTCGTCCTGTCGTTTGAATTTAAACTGAAAAGATAATCAAGCAACAGAGTAAAGGTTGTTCCGTAAATATATATATATAATATATATAAATATATAAATCTATATACAGTAAATAAAGCCATTGAAATTTGAAGTAAGTTTGTCTCATTTATGATTTTATTTCAATAGAATTAAAAAACTGATCATGTGGGAGACACCTCAGATGTTTTTCTTTAAAGTGAAGGTATTGGATTTAATTTTTAAAGGACAAAATCACATCAGACGAGAAAACAGGTGCAGCCATAGACATTGACAGGTTCCTGCTCCGATGGACGGCATCAGAAACATGAAACCACCACGAGGGGGCGTAGTTCAACGGCTCCGCCTGGCTGAAACACTGCCATCGTGTGGACACATGAAAAATGACACCGGAGGTAATAAGTTTGGGTTTCATTTTCACACATTTCTAATCTCGTGTGCAACTAAACTGAAAAAAAAAAAACACTGACTAGTCAATAAAAAGCTGTTTCATCAGCGAAACGACAGCCGAACTCCAATGTTTAACAAGAAAGGTATTTTTTATATAGCACCTCTAGATAAAACCACCAGCTGCTTTACAAGCACTAAAGAATTTTAAAACTATTAAAAATGTTTTGAATAAAAATTAAAAATTGATCGGCATAACGATAAGAAAAGTTGATTTCTATAGCACTTCACACAAAAACTTCACAGAAAAAAACCACAAAGTGCTTCACAAAGATCAACAAAACAAATAGTCATTAAATAAAAAATGTCATAAAACAAATGAAAGATAATTAAAACCGCAAAATTTCCATCCATCCATTTTCATCCGCTTATCCGGAGTCGGGTCGCGAGGGCAGCAGCTTAGGAGGGAGGCCCAGACTTCCCTCTCCCCAGCCACTTGGGCCAGCTCCTCTGGGGGAATCCCAAGGCGTTCCCTGACCAGCCGAGAGGCATAGTCCCTCCAGCGTGTCCTGGGTCTTCCTTTGGGTCTCCTCCCGGTTGGACGTGCCCGGAAAACCTCACCAGGGAGGCGTCCAGGAGGCATCCTAATCAGATGCCCGAGCCACCTCAACTGGCTCCTCTCGATGTGGAGGAGCAGCGGGTCTACTCCGAGCCCCTCCCGGATGACCGAGCTTCTCACCCTATCTCTAAGGAAGAGCCCAGACACCCTGGAGAGAAAACTCATTTTGGCCGTTTGTATCCGCGATCTCGTTCTTTCGGTCACTACCCAAAGCTCATGACCATAGGTGACAGACAGAACTTTGAACACGTCCTGGGGGAGGCGGGGGACATTGAGTCCGAATGGGCCATGTTCCGTGATTCCATTGTCGAGGTGGCTGACCGCAGCTGTGGCCGCAGGGTGGCCGGTGCCTGTCGTGGCGGCAATCCCCGAACCCGCTGGTGGACACCAGTGGTTAGGGATGCTGTCAAGCTGAAGAAAGAGTCCTATCAGGTCTTTTTGGCCTGTGGGACTCCGGAGGCAGCTGATAGGTACCGGCAGTCCAAGCGGAATGCGGCTCGGGTGGTTGCGGAGGCAAAAACCCGGGCATGGGAGGAGTTCGGTGAGACCATGGAACAAGACTTCCGTACGGCTTCGAAGAGATTCTGGTCCACCATCCGGCGCCTCAGGAGGGGAAAGCAGTGCACTACCAACACTGTTTACAGTGGGGAGGGTGTGCTGCTGACCTCGACTCGGGACGTTGGGAATCGATGGGCCGAGTACTTCGAAGACCTCCTCAATCCCACCGGCACGTCTTCCAGGATGGAAGCAGAGTCTGGGGATTTTGGGTTGGGCTCTCCAATCTCTGGAGCCGAGGTCACTGAGGTGGTCAAAAAACTCCTCAGTGGCAAGGCTCCGGGGGTGGATGAGATCCACCCGGATTTCCTTAAGGCTCTGGATGCTGTGGGGCTGTGTTGGTTGACGCGGCTCTGCAATATTGCGTGGACATCGGGGCAGTTCCACTGGACTGGCAGACCAGGGTGGTGGTCCCCCTATTTAAAAAGGGGGACCGCAGGGTGTGTTCCAACTACAGGGGGATCACACTCCTGAGCCTCCCTGGTAAGGTCTATTCGGGGGTTCTGGAGAGGAGGGTCCGTCGGATAGTCGAACCTCGGATACAGGAGGAGCAATGTGGTTTTGGTCCTGGCCGTGGAACACTGGACCAGCTCTATACCCTTGGGGGAGTCCTGGAGGGTGCGTGGGAGTTCGCCCAACCAATCCACATGTGTTTTGTAGATTTGGAGAAGGCGTTCGACTGCGTCCCTCGGGGGGCCCTGTGGGGGGTACTCTGGGAGTATGGGGTACCAGGCCCCTTGATACGGGCTGTTAGGTCCCTGTACGACCAGTGTCAGAGCTTGGTCCGCATTGCCGGCAGTAAGTCGGGCTCGTTTCCGGTGAGAGTTGGACTCCGCCAAGGCTGCCCTTTGTCAACGATTCTGTTCATAACTTTTATGGACAGGATTTCTAGGTGCAGCCAAGGTGGTGAGGGGATCCGTTTTGGTGGCCTAAGGATCAGGTCTCTGCTTTTTGCAGATGATGTGGTCCTGTTGGCTTCGTCAGAACGTGATCTCCGGCTTTCGCTGGAGCAGTTCGCAGCCGCGTGTGAAGCAGCTGGGATGAGAATCAGCTCCTGTAAATCCGAGACCATGGTCTTGAGTCGGAAAAGGGTAGAATGCCTTCTCCAGGTCAGGGACGAGGTCCTGCCCCAAGTGGAGGAGTTTAAGTATCTCGGGGTCTTGTTCACGAGTGAGGGAAGGGTGGAGCGTGAGATCGACAGGCGGATTGGTGCTGCGTCTGCAGTGATGGGGGCGTTGTACCGGTCTGTTGTGGTGAAGAGAGAGCTGAGCCGAAAGGCGAAGCTCTCAATTTACCGGTCGATCTACGTTCCTACCCTCACCTATTGGCTTTCCTGCTTAAGCTGCTGCCCTTGCGACCCGACTCCGGATAAGCAGAAGAAAATGGATGGATGGTATTCTTGTTCTTAATTACAGTTCATAAAATTGGTAAATCATAAATCATAAAATAAATTATACAACTAACCGTGAATAATCCAGCATCGTGGATCCAGATTTTGTAATAGATTTTCTTTAAGCAGTTGCTAGGTGACAGGAGTAGGGACGGGACTTTTATTTAAGGCTAGAACGTCCACATTCACAGCTGTTAACATCCGGTCTAAGTGGTCACGGAAGAACACGTTCTCCTGAGACCAATGCGGACGGGTACTCATAAGCATGCAATCCCTGGATTTGGATACAGCGGCTGTGTCCAAATCCAGGGGTTGCGTGCTCATGAGTTCGGATTTTAAGACCAGTGACGTCACAGCGCCGCGTCGAAGACCGTCCAAATTCCGAGAATGCTCAGAATGCGGTCTTGAAATGCGTTCTTCTTTTCCTCGATTTTGAGAACGGGTGCGGTGTAGTCTCCGTGGTCTCCTCACCTCCATAATTCCCATGATGCACTGCGGGATTGATTTCTGTAGAAACGGGAGACGCAGCAGTAGAGCAGCAGCACAACTTTAAATGACAGCTCATTAAAATCTGACTGAACAAAAAGTCAAAGCCTGAAGTGGTTGTGTTTTTATGCGTTTCCTGTTTTCATTAAGCCTGTAATGTGTTTTTGTATTCTTGTTCTTAATCACAGTTCATGAAATTGGTGAATCCAAAATCATAAAATAACCAAGGAAAAAGTTTAAAACATGTGCGAACTCCATCTCTGCAGCTTCTTCTTAGTGCGGTAGCAGTTTAGGTGACAGGAGGACATCTGCCGAAGTAGGGGCGGGACTATTATTTAAGGCTAGACCGTCCACATTCACAGCCGTTAACATCCGGTCTAACCCATAGACATAATAATTGATAATAATGTCTATGGTCTAACCGGTCACGGAAGAACACGTTCTCCTGAGACCAATGAGGACGGGTACTCATAAGCATGCAACCCCTGGATTTGGACACAGCCAATGTGACAGATGGCTGCTCATACTGATCCAGGATCCTCTTTCTTCCTGTTAAAAGGGAGTTTTCCTCTCCACTGTCACTACATGCTTGCTTAATATGGGGATTGCTGTGAAGTCTCTGACACAAGTCAGTGACTCAATGCAACATTTTGGAGATTGAACTGAGTTTATTAATATCATCGTTACTGACATTTAGTTTTTTTAACAATATAATATATTTTTATTATATATTTATATTAAATATATGCAAGGAAAATTAAATCAGTTTTAATATAAATAAAAATAAATGTACTTTGTAATAAATAAATAAATGTGTTCTCATCAATATTTATTTATTTATTTATTTTATGTTCAGGCACATCTTTGGTCACCGCCCATCGTTTGGGGTCCTTACCGCTGCCAGTGTCTCTCGGCGGTAGCTGCAAATGTGAAAGAAATCGAGCCAAACTTCATAAAATAGTCATTAAAATCGAGCTGTTGGAGAACTTTGGATACTTGGTCGTCCAACGATGAATCTAGAGCTGCTCGGTAATTAACAGAAGTTTCTTTGGTTGTGTTTATGTGTAGCGCTGACAAACTTGTTAGCATCGTAAGTTAGCAGTTAACAGCCAAGACGTTTCAATCCAGATTGTTTGTTTAATCAAAGTATTTGAATCACGTGGTTAATTTTTGTCAGACATTTTAAACTTAGAGGGTTCTTGTGCAATCCCTTAAATGTTTAAATATCTGCAAAAACGACCCTGTTAGCCGCCGCCGTTAGCCGCATCTCCTTGTCTTAAATGACTCCGCATAGTGAGACATGCCAGCTTTGTGGCTCCACGTACACGATCAGATACCTGAGACGTGCGTGTATATATGTACACACGTGCATTTGACACAATTCAAGATATTCACTTAGTGATTCATCTCCACAACGACATCGTCCCTCAGACGTTGGTGTGGTCTCCGTCAGTCATCAGCTGTTCTCCACATTTTCTGAAAGCCTTTCAGTTTTTTCCTCACAACCTTGATCCAAATTGTTGTTTCTGTTCTAGTTAGTTTAGGTTAGTTTAGGTTTATTAACCAAGGAAAGAAAAATACAAGTTACCTGAACGAACAATGGTGTTCTAGCCAGAGGCTGTTAACTTTTAGAGTTAAACTGCACCAATCAGAAAACACACTCAAGAAATTTAAACGTCGGTGTTCACAGGTGTTCTTGTTTCACCTGGGAGTAAAAACTCCCTAAAACCAGTTCCCTGCTGTTGTTTCCTGATGGTAAATTGTTCCACATCGGAGGGTGTCCATCAGCTTTAGCTGCTGCTCAGCAGCCCTGGGAAAAGGCCACCGAGGCTTTTAGGAGTCACTTTTATACAAGACAAGTTTAGAAAATGGTTCTTTTCCTGTATCTTACAGCCAGAGGTTTTCTTCTACAATGTGTGAAGCTGTTTGTGCAAACACATCACAGATTATAGAGCAGGTTGGGTCAGTCAGACAGTATGAGAGGTGAGACGGAATCACGGCATGCAGGTACACCTGGGCAGCTTCTACAGGTAAGCATTAGTAGGGGTGTGGATCCAGCAGCATGTATTCACATAGACTGGTAACATTTATCATTGAACAAAAATAATAATAAAAGAAAAAGTATCATTGAACAGGGAGACTAATCCATCCATCAGTCAGCATGAAACAACACACACACTCAACAGGATAACACCGTTTAACCATTCTAAAACATCATGGCACTGCCTTCCTGACTCAGAACACACACAGATAATAATGAAGGTAACGTATTTCAGTGGGAGCACACAGGGCAGGGCGGAGCAGTGCAGCTAGCGCCGGCTCCAGCCATGATGCGTTCAGGGACGCTCGGGGCAGTTTTCATAAAGGCAGGATCGAGTCTGAATCATTATAAATAAGAATCATGATTCAGACGTGAATCGGTTTTTTCAGGCTGTCTTAATGGTTCTGGACACTTTCCCCATGTGAGAGTGTTGTTTAAGATGAGAATCCAAACCAACACCCAGATATTTAAACTCGTCCACCTTTTGGATTTGACTCTGGTCAAAGACACACAGACACTGTCCTGGAGTAACCTGTAGGTACCACACTCACCACTCGCAGGCATAGAAATCATGGTAATGGTAAATGGCTTGTATTTGTGTAGCACCTTCCAGGGTTTGATTCACTCACACACACACACACACACACACACACATTCACACACTGTTTCATGTTTCTCTTGCAGAATCGTTCGGGCAGAATTATCCAGAGGTAAGTCATTATATCAGCCATTATTATTGATTTAGTTCATATTTCTGCTGATTATCAGTTTGAGTCTGTTGCTATAGTAACAATGTTAATTCTGGCTGTGTGTCTGGATAGGAGGCAGATGGCACTCTGGACTGTATCAGCATGGCTCTCACCTGCACCTTTAACCGCTGGGGCACCCTGCTAGCTGTGGGCTGCAATGACGGTCGCATTGTGATCTGGGACTTCCTCACGCGAGGAATCGCTAAAATCATCAGTGCACACATACACCCAGTCTGCTCTTTATGGTAAGAACCCTTATACAACCTTTGACCCCTTTGACCATTGTAATAGAATAGAACAGACTTTATTAATCCCACAGTGGGGAAATTAACTGGTTAAGGCAGCACACACACGTAGAGAACAGGAAAAACTCACACAGGCAGTAGGCTGTTACTGGAACCTTCAGCTATTAAAGTAATGAATAAAAATATAAAATTGAGTTTCCAGGAACACGCAGCATGAGGGACACAGACATACTAATGTATTGAACACGTAGTTAATCTAGCACTGATGTACCAGGATAATGCCAGTAACTAGGGCTGCACGATTCTGGATAAAATGAGAATCACAATTTTTTTGCTCAGAATTGAGATCACGATTCTTTTCCAGTATAAATATTTATTGAACTTTTTACCTGCACATCAACTTTGTAACAGCTGACACTGAACATAAAAGCAATAAATGTCTCTCTTGTCTTCTTTTACGTACACAACCTTTGAATCATTTTAACAATAACAATTTTGAACAAAATTCTGCATGCTCTTGTTGTTTTTTCCTACCATCTGGCTTCTGCATCTTGTGGTATACTTTATTTATTATTTTATTTAACCTTCATTTAACCAGATGAGTGGATTGAGAACTCATTCTCATTTACAACGACGATCTGGCCAAGAGGCAGCAGCAACACACACATAGTTAGCTTTACACAAACAGATAAGATAAAAAACAGATAAGTTTAAAAAAAATTAAAAATGCAGATAAGATAAAGCAGCTAGACATAAAGACAAAGGACTGTTCTCATATATAATATGTACAAGCCATCAAAACAGACTTAAACAATCTTTAAGTACTCAGCAGCACGCACACTGATCAGAAACTATTGAATGCAATGAATTATTGAAGGTAGATAATGGAACGTAGGTAGTGAGCTTTAGTGATTTTTGCAGTTCATTCCAGTCGTTGGGAGCAGCAAACTGGAATGAGGAGCGGCCAAAGGAGGTGCGAGCTTTGGGAATAACCATAGAGATTAGGTTACTGGAACGTAAAATGCGCTGGTTGTTGGAAGTGATGATACATCACATGGTATAAGGCACCGCCGTTGTCATTTGTTGAGGGAGAAAGAAGGAGCGCTTGTTTTCATGCAGATTATGTCCCGGATCAAAATGCGGTACAATTGTCGTCTTCTTTTTTTTTTTTTTATCGTTGTCATTTGGAAATGAGATCAGGTCATGTTTGTAAATGAGAAGTGGTTCTCAAACAGTTCACCTGGATAAATAAAGGTTAAATAAAATAAAAATAAAATAAAAAAAAGATCGCATACAAGTATGAATTGAGATCATGATTTTTTTTTCGATTAATTGTGCAGCCCTACCAGTAACAGTTAAACTGAGGAGTTCTACACTCTTACTGCAGTGGGAATGAATGACCTACGGTAGCATTCTGGTTTACATCTGGGATGTCTCAGTCTGCCACTAAAGGAGCTGTCCATGGCCTCCACAGTGGGTGGGATGGGTTTTCCAAGATGGAGGTGTAACGTGATGTAGGTGGTTACTTTTGATTAATCGTCAATGAAATATAAAGGTATTCAATAAGAGGTGATATTCCATATAAATATGAATTATCACTATTATTGAACCTTTAATATCTGATTGATAATGAACCTAGGTACTTTGGGTACGCCAGAGAACCAACCTTTATAATAATTTGACAAGGAGTCAAAAATATAGTTTATAAAAATGAATTTATGACTATATTTCTACTACTAATGATGATACAAGACAAATTATGATAAATGATGATATAAAACAATATAACTGAGGCAATGAATGAGCTATGATGAAAAATGAGCTTAGATGTTATTACAATAAGTGTCTTAGACATTGTGTGATGTCTGGGTTTAGGAAATGAATCTGGCTGAATGTTTATGGTTTAACAAGTTATCAAATTAATAATAAAAATCCATCCAACACCTGTGTGCAGAACCTATGAACCCTTGTTGGAGTCCTCGGTAGGTCCAGCTGGTGAAGTCGTCCTGACTGGCTTATGGGTAGAATAGAATAGAATAGAATAGACTTTATTGATCCCTCAGTGGGGAAATTCACTGGTCACAGCAGCACCATCACTCAAAGGGTAATTAGAAGAAGATAAAAACAAGGATACATGTATATACACATAGGCAGTAAGCTAGTATTGTAATCTTAGATCACTAAAAAAAACCACATTTGTGTACCAGGATGATACCAGCACAGCTTAAACTGAGGAGTTCTACACTCTTACAGCAGAGGGGATGAAGGATCTGCGATAGCGCTCAGTTTTACATCTGGGATGTCTCAGTCTACCTCTGGAGGAGCTGTCCATGACCTCCACAGTGGAGTTCAGTGGGTGGGAGGGGTTTCTTAAGATGGAGGTCATCTTCCCCAGCATCCTCCTTTCACACGTCTCCTCAACAGAATCCAGCGGGCAGCCCAGAACCGAGCTAGCTTTGGTAGCTAGCTTGTTCAGTCTCTTCCTGTCTCGGTCAGAGCTGCCTACACCCCAGCAGACCACAGCAGAATGAATAACAGAGCCAACAACAGAGTGATAAAAGGATTTCAGCAGCTGGGAGTTAACTCCGAAGGACCTCAGCCTCCTCATGAGATGGAGGCGGCTTTGGCCCTTCTGATACAGAGCATCTGTGTTGTGGGACCAGTTCAGTTTACTGTTGAGGTGAACACCCAGGTACTTAAAGGTGTCCACCACCTCAATGTCTGCTCCCTGGATGTTTACTGGTGAGTGAGGAGGAGTGTTTCTCTGGAAGTCAATCACCATTTCCTTTGTTTTACTGGTGTTCAAGCGAAGGTGGTTACGCTCACACCAGTCCACAAAGTCCATGATGACTGACCTGTACTCCTGGTCGTCCCCCTCAGACACACAGCCGACGATGGCCGAGTCATCAGAGAACTTCTGGAGGTGACAGCTGCTGGTGTTGTAGGTGAAGTCTGAGGTGTAGAAGGTGAAGAGAAAGGGTGAGAGCACTGTACCCTGTGGCGCTCCAGTACTTCAGATGTACAGCTACACAGCCTCATGTACTGTGTAACAAAAAGAAAAAATATTGGTGTGTTGATGAAATAAATAATCACCTGTTGAGCCTGGTCCTGTTGGAGGTTCCCGTTTATTCCCTCTGTCACCCATTCTGCTCAGGATCCTGTGGCTGAAGATTTGATCTGGCCCTGAGCCCGACCCTGACTGGATCCTTTTCTAGGACTTCTCTTACTGACTGGTGTTTTATATTTTTTAGTGGGTTGAATCTGGACCTGTGATAAACTGGGTTTGCTGGTTTTCTTCAGCACTTTGTGGCGACCTTAGCTGTGAACTGGGACATTATAAAGTAGAATGAGCTGATTGAAGTGGAGATGTTTGCTGCTTTGTGGCTTTCTAACATAACCTGCTTGTGTTTCCGTGTCCAGCTGGAGTCGAGACGGCCACAAGCTGGTGAGTGCCTCTACAGACAACATCGTCTCCCAGTGGGACGTCCTGACTGGAGACTGTGACCAGAGGTTCCGCTTTCCTTCACCCATCCTGAAACTGCAGTGTCATCCCAGAGACATGTGAGTGTGCCGGGGCTGCTCTCATCTGACTCATCGTATTTTATTGGATCCACTACAGCTAAAGCCTTTCATAGGGTATCCGCGGAGTCTTGAAAAGTCTTAAATTGATGTAGTAAAGTCTTAAAATTTGTTAGTATTGGCGTGAATTTAAAATACGTTCGTCTTGCAAACTTGTCGCTTTTCGGCGAAAATTGCCATGTATGAAGCCAAATATGACATTCGCGTGAATCGAAGAGTTTTTGTTTTTAGGAGTGACACCTACTTCACACTGAAAGCATCAGCGGCGCGGAACGACAGCGGAACGGTTTACTCGCGACAATTGCGGCACTCCAGTGCACACCGGGAGAGTCAGCAGCGAAGCGAATTCACCGCCGCTCGACTCGCGAGATCACAAGATCCCTCGAGACTTCAAAGGTCACGGTTTGTTTATGACGTCCGCCATTAAACCAAAAAGAAGGAAATCACGTTTGATATCGCTGTTTGATGTCATATATAATGTTTTTACTCACCACTGCCAGGATTAAAGCCATGAAAAACACACCGCTGCACTTCTCGAACGATGCGGTAGTAAATAAGCCGTGAGGTCACAAGTATAGAAGTAATCCACATAGATATGAAATCGCATCGCTGTTACAGACTTTTATTTTGAAAATTACTGGGCATTTTACACTGAAACGAGTGTGATTTCCTGTCTAGCCCCATGTTAACTGCGGAAATTGATGCATGCCAGAAGCGGCACGCGGCAAAAATAGAACTCGATCCTATCTTTAGCGGCGCAGTGCACCGCTTCTGGGACACGTCTGGAAATTGGCGCGTCGCGGCTGGTATGTGACACCCCCTAGACTATAATGGATTCTATTTGAAGCGGCGCCGTTCCGCTGCCGTTCCGCACCGCTGATGCTTTCAGTATGAAGTAGCCTTGAGTCTTCGCTCGTTCACAAACCATCTTTGTTAGTGGGTCACGAGTCGTTATTTGACCAATCACAGTCACGGAGACAGCTTGGCTAAAAGACGCTGAGCTCGCGCGGCAGCACCCGAAACACCAACACAGAAACTCCAGCTAGCACGGAGGGCAGGTGAGCACGATGGAGAAAGACTGTAAAGACTCGCAAACTAGACGTGTTCAGAGAAACTCTTTACAGTCTTTGTTGTTTCTGAGTCTTTTGTTTTTTGTGTCACGACGCAGAGTCTGATATGAAACGGAGCAGAAACTCAGAGTCACAGAAAACATGTTGGTCAAAAGCAGGTTTCCCAGTAAATAGACAGGTTCATGCTAAAACCCAAAGGTGACAAGGTGCTGGGGTTGTGTTTCAGATACAGACAAGCTAAACCCTTTTATGACGAGAGAATTTAATAAAATCCTTGGTTACTTATTCTCAGAATTTTGAGGGAAAAAAGTAATTAAGGAACTCTCAGGTTAGATCTGAATTTTTTCAGAGATTAAAAATCAGTGATGTTTTTTTTCTTCTCTTCCCTACATATCTACTAAGAGGTTTGAAATTAAGAAGAAATAAACTTGCAAAAAAGTATGAATTTTTTTAATAGGATGTTGATATTAGTGGAAAACTAATTCAAAATTAACATAAATGGATCCTAATGGTGCGTTCACACCGGCCTTGACGTATGCGTCAAACAACGCATACTTCATGCCGTTTTTGACGCCTATATATTTTTGACATTGACGCAGCTTGCGTTGGCGCAGCTTGCTTTGACGGTTGCGTCGGCCCCACGGGGAGGGGAAGGGAGGAAAGAGCGCGTGCGCGGCTCTCTGTTGCCAGATGTTTGTAACAATGGCGGATCCTATCGAGACAATGTTGGCATAAACGTTGAAAAAACACTCACCCGACACGCCGAGTTCTCTAGCAATCTTCCTCCAAGCAAGGTCCTTTCTATTCCGATGTCGGTAAGCGCAGCAAGACGGGTCATACAGTTCCCGATAGTTGCAAACGGCGATGATAAGTTTCTCCACCATTGCTGAATGAATTCGTCTTCTTCCCTCGCTCTGCTGTGACGTATCAACTCACGCTCTGATTGTTTGACGCTTGTAAAGCGACGCAGAAAGTTCAGCTAGCTGAACTTGCTTGACGTTTGCGTTGCAAGCGTTGCAAGCTTTGACGCTTGCGTCAAAGCTTGAAAAGCGTGAAAAGTATCAAGCTTTGACGCGAGCAACGCTCACAAAGCGACGCAAGGACTTTGACGCAGCTCTGACGCGCCTTACCATAGACTTAACATTGAAACTTGACGCTGGCGACGCATACGTTATGCCCGGTGTGAACGCAGCATTATTTAATGAAAACGCTGAAAAGCTGCTTAAACCTGCATTTTTATTGTGGGCCTGTCTGTTTTATTAAAATGAGTTGATGGTTTTAAATAAGTTTAGCTAAAGTTACTCAGAGCCACTGTAGAAGGTCAAAGAGCCTGAGTTAAGCTGTGGTAACGAGAGGAACTGTGAAATAGTCTGAAAGCTGTTTGCTTGTTCAAGTTGAATTCAAATAGAATATATAGTACATGAAATATATGATAATAATACTTTTATGTATATTTACAAGTGATGTTGGAGCTAATAGGGAGAATAGAAGTTTTTTTTTACTTATTTCATTGCATTAGGATTTCACATGGTCCCACATTGAGTAATCTTTGTCTCACATTTGGTGAGTTGGGATCTGGTCACCCTACTTGAGAATAATTTCAGTATTTTGGGATATTTTCAGATGTGTTCTGTGAATTAGTCTCATAATAATTGTTAATATGATCCCTAGTAATTTTCTGATCAATTCTGTCATTATATTTTTCATTTTTTTGAGCAGAGTGACCGTGGTAGAAAATAGTTTACATTTTTGCCAAAAATCCCATTGATGATTTTTAAAAATGATTCAAACAGGTTATTGTTGCAATAAAAGTATGTAAATGTCAGGTCACTACAAAACCCAGTAGATGCATGGATGCTAATCTGCAGCATACAAGAACCTTGTTCTGGGTGGGCGTGGGTTAGTTGTCACCTTTTTCACACCCTCTAAGTTTGCAGGTAATACAATTAGATTCATGTAAACTATTAAAATAAAATATTTGTTTTGTTCTCCTATGCCAGCTGTTTGCTTGCGTTTCCGTACCACGTGACTTAGAATAGAATAGTATAGAATAGAATAGACTTTATTGATCCCTCAGTGGGGAAATTCACTTGTCACAGCAGCACCATCACTCAAAGGGTAATTAGAAGAAGATAAAAACAAGGATACATGTATATACACATAGGCAGTAATCTAGTATTGTAATCTTAGATCATTAAAAAAACACAAATAAAGATAAAAACAAACTTGGTACCAGCACTATGCAGCATACTGTAAGAGACACAGACAACAATGTGAATCCGGTATTGCACAAGTATAGAACACATGAATATTGCATTGGTGTTATTGTGTACCAGGATGATACCAGCACAGCTTAAACTGAGGAGTTATACACTCTTACAGCAGAGGGGATGAAGGATCTACGGTAGCGCTCAGTTTTACATCTGGGATGTCTCAGTCTACCTCTGGAGGAGCTGTCCATGATCTCCACAGTGGAGTTCAGTGGATGGGAGGGGTTTCTTAAGATGGAGGTCATCTTCCCCAGCATCCTCCTTTCACACGTCTCCTCAACAGAATCCAGCAGGCAGCCCAGAACCGAGCTAGCTTTGGTAGCTAGCTTGTTCAGTCTCTTCCTGTCTCGGTCAGAGCTGCCTACACCCCAGCAGACCACAGCAGAATGAATAACAGAGCCAACAACAGAGTGATAAAAGGATTTTAGCAGCTGGGAGTTAACTCTGAAGGACCTCAGCCTCCTCATGAGATGGAGGCGGCTTTGGCCCTTCTTATACAGAGCATCTGTGTTGTGGGACCAGTTCAGTTTACTGTTGAGGTGAACACCACCTCAATGTCTGCTCCCTGGATGTTTACTGGTGAGTGAGGAGGAGTGTTTCTCTGGAAGTCAATCACCATTTCCTTTGTTTTACTGGTGTTCAAGCGAAGGTGGTTACGCTCACACCAGTCCACAAAGTCCATGATGACTGACCTGTACTCCTGGTCGTCCCCCTCAGACACACAGCCGACGATGGCCGAGTCATCAGAGAACTTCTGGAGGTGACAGCTGCTGGTGTTGTAGGTGAAGTCCGAGGTGTAGAAGGTGAAGAGAAAGGGTGAGAGCACTGTACCCTGCGGAGCTCCAGTACTGCACACAACCACCTCAGACGTACAGTTGTGCAGCCTCACGTACTGTGGCCTGTTGGTGAGGTAGTTGATGATCCATGAGGTCAGATGTTCGTCCACTCCTGCACCCCTCATCTTCTACTGCAGTAGACACAGCTGGATGGTGTTGAAGGCACTGGAGAAGTCGAAGAACATGATCCTCACAGTGCTTTTTTGCATCTCGAGGTGATTCAGGGCCCGGTGCTGCAGGTAGATGAGGGCGTCTTCCACCCCCATGTTTGGTTTGTATGCAAATTCAAGTGGGTCTATTTCTGGGCTCACCACTGAACGCAGATGGGTGAGGATGAGTCTCTCCATAGTCTTCATCACGTGGGAGGTCAAGGCGACTGGTCTGTAGTGGTCTGGATCCCTGGGGGGAGAAGCTGATGAATGGTGTGAAGTTGGGAGGTGGGGGGTTGGCTGGCTGACTGGAGGTGGTTGGGGGGTGTTGGTGTTGGTGGTGCCTGTTGCAGCAGTGGGGGGAGGGGAGTCGAATCTGTTAAAAAACAGGTTAAGCTCATTGGCCCGGTTGTGGTCCCCGTCAGCAGACCCACTGGCACCACTCCTCCCACTGTGACCTGTGATGTTCCTGAGGCCTCTCCTGGCACCATGAGCATTGTTCTGCCCCAGCTGATTCTCCAGCTTCCTCCTGTAGCTGTCTTTAGCCCGTCTTATTTTGTGTTTAAGTTCTTTCTGTACACGTTTTTGCTGCTCCTTATTTCCAGACATGAAAGCTTTCTTTTTCTCATTCAGCAGGGATTTCAGCTCTGTGGTCAGCCAAGGTTTATTGTTTGAGAAACACCTCACTCTTCGTGTTGGGACGGTGTTTTCTACACAGAAGTTTACATAATCAGTCACACAGTGGGTCAGGCTGTCAAGGTCATCACCATGGGCGCTGCAGAGTGTTTCCCAGTCTGTGGTTTGGAAACAGTCCCTCAGAATTTCTGTTGATTCCTCATTCCACACTTTCACAGTTTTTTTCTGAGGAGGCTCCTAATCACATTGGGTGTGTATTCAGGCTTCAGGTAAATGAGATTGTGGTCCGAGCGGCGGCAGGGGGGAGGAAGTGTATGCGTTTTTGACATTAGCATACAGAAGATCAATTGTATTGAAATTTCTTGTGGGACACTTAACATACTGTGTAAACGTGGGCAGAGTGGGGGAGAGAGACGCGTGGTTAAAATCCCCGCTGATGAGAACAAGCGCGTCTGGATGAACTGTCTGCAGCTTCTCCACAGAACTTTGGAGCAGCTCGCATGCAGCGACTGCGTCAGCCGAGGGGGGGGGTGTACACATTAAACGCTATGACATGTGAAAACTCTCTCGGGATGTAATAGGGCCGGAGACCAACAGCCAGTAACTCAATGTCTTTTGTGCAGAGTTTTTGTTTAATGGTCACATGCGCCGGGTTGCACCATCTCTCATTAATGAACACAGCCCCCCCCCTCCTTTTCGCTTACCGCTCCGTTCTGCGCTCCTGTCAGCGCACGAGAGTTTAAATCCTTCCAGGGAAACCTCAGCGTCAGCGATGAGCTCATTCATCCACGTTTCCGTAAAAAACATCAGACTACACCGTCTGACATCCCGCTGGAGTCTGGTCAGTGCTGTGAGCTCATCAATCTTGTTGGGCAGAGAACGGACATTTCCCATAATCACGGAGGGTAAAACTGGTTTATATCTCTGTTTCCTCTGCTGTATTCTAAGCCCCGCTCGGCACCCCCTGTATTTCCTCCTCAATTCAGGGGGCAGGACAGGCGCGTCAGTGTGGAAGAGCGCCGGTGGCCGCAGCTTCATCAGCTGGTCCCTGCTGTAGGTAATAGGTGCGTGGATGGACCCGGGAGAATTTCCTTGTGCGACCCCCAGAAGTTCAGATAAATGTAAAAAAATGAACACAAAGACACAAAAGTACTCCTGTGGATCATGCGGTTAAAAACACGCAACACAAAACAAGCAAAGAATAAAAAAGAGAGTGAAGAAGTGAGAGCTGCTCTGACAGGCTGCAACCCGTGTCGCGCCATCTTGGAAGTACCATTGCTACAGCCTTGCTGTCCCAAAACGTGACGTGTCCCACCGCAATGCAGTATTTAAAAAGAATATATTAGTGTTTAACAGTTGATTAGTCGATAAAGTCTTGATTTTTATTTTCTAAGGTCTTAACAAGTCTTGAAAAGGTCTTAAATTTAAGTTTGAGATTCCTGCATATACCCTGTTTCAGGAAAAGATGGAATTGTATTTATCTGGCACAAATTGAGATTTCTGTTTTATTGACAATTTTCTTCAAATCAAGCTTCAGCTGCAGGCCCTGGGTCATTCAGGAGCGCTGCAACAATAGCAGCTTTGAAGATCACGTCGTCTCAGAAAGGCGTAGCTCGTTCAGCCCCAGTAGAAATCACCTTTGTGTTTCAGGGACAAGGTGCTCGTGTGTCCCATGAAGTCTGCTCCGGTTCTGCTGACTCTGTCAGACTCCAAACATGTTGTCCTGCCTGTGGACGATGACTCAGACCTGAACGTGGTGGCAGCTTTCGACCGACGAGGAGAATATATTTACACTGGGAATGCCAAAGGAAAGGTCTGCCTCTCTCACTGTCGGGGTTAAAGGGCTATCCTGATGGTCCTTCCTCACACTTTCTGTTGTCATCCTCTTTTGATGCAGATTCTGGTGTTGAACACAGACAGTCAGGAGCTGGTGGCGTCCTTCAGAGTAACGACCGGCACCAGCAACACCACCGCCATCAAGTCCATTGAATTTGCCCGCAAGGGCAGGTGAGCCCAGCTTCCCTCATCTAACCTGGAAAGATGAACACTGCCATGGAGCTCTAGCACATCTGGCTCAGTTTTTTCTGCTTTTCTGTTTGTTTTAATGAAAGGGTTTAATAAAAGCAGGGTTTCTGTGCCGTAGTTAGGGTTCTACAACCCCCCAAGGCGCTTCACAACACAGTCAGTCATTCACACACGGGTGGTGATGAGCTACAGTGTAGCTACAGCTGCCCAGGGGCTCACTGACAGAGGCGAGGCTGACGAGCACTGGCGCCACTGGTCCCTCCGACCACCACCAGCAGCAGGTGAGGTGGGTTATGTGTCTTGCCCAAGGACACAGCGACAGACTGATTGGGGCGCGAACCTGCGACCTTCCGATAAACTCCTCTGCCACCATCGCCCTGAGCCACTAGGCCACTGAGCTGGTAGTGAATGAAATGAGCTCAAAATAAAGCCATACTATTCAACTTTTTCATGTTTAAATCATGTTCTTGAGCCAGTTTGTGCTAAAATGACCTTTACAGGGTTAATGAAATGTCACTCAGACCCCCACCGCCCTCTGTGTCCAGAATACCACACTTGCAACTTCAGTGGCGGTCCGGTCCCTGTTGGACTTAGTAAAGTGGAGCTGACATGCCTGGTGCTGCAGTCTGCTTCCAGCATGTTTCCTGCATGTTTTAGATCATGAACACAGCTGATTTGTTTGATTTAGTGATGAACCGCTCCTGTAGACACTAATGAAGGCTGAGGAGACGTTTCAGCTGTTAAAAAGACAAACGCACAGCCAGGAGAGAAGTTTCACTTTTGCTTTCACTAATGGACACTAGGGGGAGCTAAAAACAAGCCAAAACTTCCTTTCCTTCAAGGTCCTTCAAGTAACGCAGAGCAGTTTCCTGCTCCTCCGCCCTACTGGTTGAAAGTGTAATTACAACTGTCGTAAACAACCCTGCTGTAGCTAGTGCTAACAATGAGCTAACGCTAACATGAGATAACTAATACTAAAATAAACCACGAAGTAAAAAGATCCACAATATTATTACTTACAAGTCCAGTAGCAACAAAGCCAGGTCACCATCAGTCTGTGATTTTGTGTTTGGCTCATGTTGATTCTAGCAAGCCACTTTCTGCCTCATGATGGAAAACTTTTCCCTACTGTGGCTCGATGACCCAGCATTTAAAGTCTGGCTTAATCCGGTCGTGGGCAGGGACGGACCCGCCGTTTGGCCCAACAGAACTCCAGACACGTGTTTTATTTATTGTGTTGCAGCCCATAAAACCAGTAGCTCAGCGGGACGAACATGTTAAACACCAAACCCTTTTGCTCTGGCCCTGCTGCCTGCATTCGGTAAAAAATAAAGTGAAGGAGCTTGTGTCGGAACCTCCGGCCCAGTAACACACATGGGTCATTATTGTCTTCACCGGCAAAGGGCTGGCCCAATCACATCATCAGATACCTGTTGCAGCTGTGTGCAGAGCTATGCGCGTGCACACACACACACACACCTTCAGTCGGTTTGAACAACAACGATCTGACCATGTGTCTCTGCAGCTGTTTCCTCATAAACACGGCAGACCGCATCATCCGGGTTTACGACGGCAGAGAAATCCTGACCTGTGGTCGCGATGGAGAGCCTGAACCCATGCAGAAGCTCCAGGACCTGGTCAACAGGTGTGTGTGTGTGTGTGTGTGTGTGTGTGTGTGTGTGTGTGTGTGTGTGTGTGAGAGAGAGAGAGAGAGAGACCTTCCCGCTGTGGCTGTTACTTAATTCTGGTGTTTGTGTGTGTTTCCCTGTGTGTGTGTGTGTGTTTTTATGTGTGTGTGCGTGCGCGCGCTGCTTCCAGGACTCCGTGGAAGCGCTGCTGTTTCTCTGGTGATGGTGAGTACATCGTTGCTGGTTCAGCCCGGCAGCATGCCCTCTACATCTGGGAGAAGAGCATCGGAAACCTGGTGAAGATCCTTCATGGAACCAGAGGAGAGCTGCTGCTGGATGTTGCAGTAAGAACATTTAAATCAGGTTCTGGGCCAGAAGGTCTCTGTTCTAAGGGTCAAACAGCAGAACTCTTGTTTCCAGTGGCATCCTGTTCGACCCATCATTGCCTCCATCTCCAGTGGAGTCGTGTCCATCTGGGCTCAGAACCAAGTGGTACGTAGACTCTGCTTAACTATTATATGTTTCTCACTTTTGACATGCTGTGCTACGGAGTGGATAGGGTGCAGTCACATGACTTAAAAGAAACCATGTTTTACTGATGATTTCTGATTCTAATGGGTCACTCTTAGGGTTTCATGCAGGCTGAACATGAAAGTAGTCTCCTACACCTGTCTGCAGATGTGTTAAAATATGAGTGAAGGACCTCTTTAAGACCAAAGGTGACAGATCCTTTGCTGCTGTGGCCCCCAGTCTCTGGAACTGCCCCCCTGAGCCTGAGATCAGTGGACTCGGCTGAAAACTCGGCTGTTCAGGCTGGCTTTGGTCTGAGTCTTCTGTCTCCCTCGTTTCTTGATTTATATTTTCATTGCTTAAGTTTATTGTGTTTGTGAAGCGTCTTGGTATTTTTACCTTAAAGGCACTATACAAAAACCTTCCTTCTCCTTCTTTGGTTTTCTGCAGGAGAACTGGAGCGCCTTTGCACCAGACTTTAAAGAGCTGGATGAGAACGTGGAGTACGAGGAGCGAGAGTCCGAGTTTGATATCGAGGATGAAGACAAGAGTGAACCTGAGCAGACAGGTAGTAAATAATGTGTTTTATTCTGAAAATGCTAAAACCTGAACCTGTAAATAACTGAATGTTCTGTCACAATAAAAGCTCTTCAACGTGCAGGTCTGCTGTGGAGCCAGAACCGTTATTTTAATCGTTTCTTACATGTTCAGCTCCCCGTTGTGCGCGTTGTCCCACTCAGAAAGATAAGAGGTCTGTGATTTTCATCATGGGTTCACTTCAGAATGTAAAACCATCCCAGCAGACGTTTCACACGCCTCTAAACACAACTGGGAAAAGGTTTTTACAGAGTTTGTCTTAGGCTACGTTCACACTGCAGGTCTTGATGCTCAATTCCGATTTTTTGAGTAAATCTGATTTTTTTTGTGTGGCTGTTCACATTATAACTGAAATGTGACATCAAACACTCTCCAGTGTGAACGCTTCACATCCCCAAAGCGACCCGCATGCGCAGAAGACAAGAAGTCACAGTCAGAACCAGGAGAGGTGGAGTTGTGATGTGAAAGCCTCACTGAGAGTTCAGACACAGGGTCACACCTGAGTCTCTTGTTTTGGGGTGGAAACTATTTTAAAAACTATTTTACTCCTTATTCCCGCCGTCTTCCCCAGTTAGTATTCCCTGAAAATGTTTCGGTATTAAGTTCATTCACGGAACCCCCACCGCCCCACTCTCACGGAGACCGAGACCGGAGACGCGCTTCGCTCCAGCAGCACCTCCCGCTCTCATGCTTTCTTGTATTTTTAATTCCAAAACTTGACAGGATGTCCCACAGACCCCTGAATCCCTCTTCAGCGCTCCTCCTCGGGAACGTCCTGACAC
>SSNS01000353.1:276494-325941 GCA_006937985.1 Aphyosemion australe
TCCTCCGCTGAGCAGTGACGTAGGAGGTGGATTTAATGCGACATGACCGTTCAGACTGCAGTCGCTTAAAAAAATGCGCAATCAGTACTACATATTGAAACAACCTGGATCGGATTAGGAAAAATCGGATCTGTGCTGTTCAGACTGTCACAAAAAAATCAGATAAAGGTCACAGGCAGGTCAACATGTGGATTTGATGCGCTTTTGCCTGCAGTGTGAACATAGCCTAAATGATTCTGATATGATGAAAAACTACAATAACGACGTAGAGGAGACCTGACGTCCAGGTTAGGCTTTAACAGGAGAGGTTCTAAAGCGTGGATCCAGTAGGTTTCTGTGTTTTAGAGAGAAAAGATGGGATTTGTCCTGCAGGAGGAAAGGGAACGTGTCTGAGGGGAAATGATGGAACTCTGTGTGTTTATGTCTTTAACCTATTTCCCACATAAAGTTCCACCAGAAGGGAAAGTGATGTGATGAATACCTGAGTTAGCTGACAGGATGCTGGGTCATTCCTCCTCTCACAGATGTTGGTGTTCATGTTGCAGGTGCAGATGCTGCTGAGGATGAAGAGGTGGACGTGACAACTGTTGATCCCATAGTGGCTTTTTGCAGCAGGTGAGAAGGTGTAGTAGGTGTTTCCTCAGATCTGAACCACAAAACCATCCTCCTCCTCTACTCAGATCAGCTGTGTTTTGTTCAGGTTCGTGGTCACTCTGGTTATGGATCATTGTTAAAGTCAAGTTAAAGTCCCAAGTCATCATCACACACTGGTGAAATTACATCTCTGCATTTGACCCATCCCCGTGGTGGGGAGCGGTGAGCTGCAGCTGTGGCCGCGCTCGGGAACTATTTGGTGGTTTAACCCCCCAATCCAACCCCTTAGTGCTGAGTGTCAAGCGAGGAGGCATTGGGTCCCATTTTATCAAAGTCTTTGGTATGACCCGACCGGGAATCGAACCCTGTCCCCAGTCCCGGGGCGGACACTCAACCACTAGGCCACCGGAGCTGGTTGTGTTTACAGACGTATGTCCAAGCAGGAAACAGTTAAAACTCCAGTCCTGTCCTAGACCCAGACACACCCGTGAGCTGATGTTTATCATGACATCTGTGGAGGTGTGAGGACCCTGCCTGACCCTCAGGTCTGAAGTAACACCCACGGGGGGGTCCTGAAGGAAGAGGTCATGTCTGGTCCCTTTGCTGGGTCCAGTGGGCCTTGGGGCAGCAGCAGATCAAGAAGTAGAGCGAGTTGCCTCGTGATCGGAGGGTTGTGGGATCGATTCCAGCTCCCACCAGGGGTATTCTGCTGTTGTGTCCTTGGGCAAGACACTTCACCCGACTTGCCCGTGTTGCCCGCCTCTCAAGATAAAAACCACGAGGTGCTTCACAAGAACAAAATAAAAACATTATTAAAAATAGAAAAATAGCAAAAGTAAAATCTGTGATAAAAAATGTGAGGAAAGGGAAAAAGAAAATGAATAAGAAAAGGGTAATCAGTGGATCCCGGGAAAGGCAGAAATGGTAGACAGAGCATCATGAAGAGAAGGTAGTGATGAAGAATCAGCAGGAGGTCCCGTCCACCAAAGCCACCTGAACAGGTGAGTTTTCAGCTGCTTTTTAAACGTGTGCCTAGAAAAGTGCTATATAAATCCATTATTATTATTATTATCATCTTCCACCAGTACCTACTTATTGCAGCTCGACTCATAAAACAGGATAAACTTATCTAAACATTTCTGGAGCTAAAACACGTGCTGAGGGAACGTCGTAGCATAAAAATGAATCTCCATCCAACTCTTAAAAACCAGCAGTGAGGGCGCTTGTCTGACCTCGAGCCGAAGGTCATTCCACAGTTTAGGGGCCAAGGCAGAGAAAGCCCCGCCTCCTCTAGTCGAGCATTTCACACGTGGACTGACTAGTAAGTGTTGCTGTGACGACCTAAGTGCACGTGAAGGGTTGCATCGAGTGAGGATAGGCGGTGAAGATGGAAAAAACGAGAGCACACTGCTGGCATAGACTGCTGGTCACTGGTTAGCTAGGGGTCGGAGTTACTGGTTGGCTAGGGGGCGGGGTCACTGGTTAGCTAGGGGGCAGAGTCACTGGTTGGCTAGGGGGCGGAGTTACTGGTTGGCTAGGGGGCGGAGTCACTGGTTGGCTAGGGGGAGGGGTCACTGGTTAGGTGGGGGGGCGGAGTTACTGGTTGGCAGTGCTCATTTCATTGATGTAATATTTTTGTTTTATGACGGATGACTTTTTGTGGACTAAAACAAAAAAATATGCGTCTAAAAAAACGAATATTGATCAACGAATAAAAGACGATAATGAAAATCCAACCAGAAAACCAAAGACACAATGTGCTTGGTGAGTACACATCTGGGGTTTCCCTTGGGGGGGAGATTGCTGCTGGAGCTCAGCTGCAGCTGAACCAAACTGATGGATCCAGTTGTTTTGCTACGGTCGGCGTTATCAGCGTTGGGTGTTCTAGCTGCGTTTTTGTGAGGAAGAACGTTCAGACAGCCCAGCTTGGTAAATTAGTGCAGAGAAAACTCTAATAAATACACCTGAGAACAATTCTTACCTTTACTTTACCTCCTCGTGTTATTAGAGCAACACCTTTAATGTTTTGATGGTATGATGTCATTTCCTGTCATATTTACTAATATTGCTGCACTTTATACATATTTGTTTACTTTATTTCAAACTGCCAGTGTTCATTTAGGTATTTTTCATTCATTGTTATTAAAACAATTATAACTAGAGTTTTATTGATTCAAAGTGTGAAATGTGAATTTTTCATAATTTCATTAGTTTCAAGAAGGTGGAGTTGACATTTCCTTTACAGACGCTGAAATTATTGCATCAGAAGTAAACTACATTTATTTTAGCCGATAACAAATTGGACTAAATCGTGACTAAAATTAGTCAAAAGACTAAAGCTAAATTAAAATTTCTTGTCAAAAAGAACACTGCTGGTTGGCTAGGAGGCGGAGTCACTGGTTGGCTAGGGGGCGGAGACAGGTGAGATCCCTGGTGAAAATTCAGGGCTGGGTTTCTGCTCTCACAACACAAATCAATGTTTCTGTGTGTAGATGTTTATTCAGACCCATGTTGCTTTGGTCTTGTAGTGATGAAGAGCTGGAGGACAACAAGGCTCTTCTGTATCTTCCCATTGCTCCTGAGGTGGAGGACCCAGAGGAAAACCCCTTTGGTCCTCCACCAGACACCTCGGTCCAGGCTGGAGCTCCAGAAGACACGCTGACTGGAGGAGAAAAGAAGCAGCGTCAACCTTTGTCTGAGGGAGGTCCAGCCAAGAAGAAGGCCAGGACCACCACCATCGAACTGCAGGGGGTTCCCAGTGATGGTAAACACCACACTTCAAGGGTTAGGGTACTGGTTCTGGGGCACTGGGCTCAGTAATTATGTAGTTAGTCCTTGTTCCCTACTGGAAGCTGAAGAGACTTGTCTTCTCCTCTCAGAGCTGCACCCCCTCCTGGGTGTGAAGGGGGACAGCAAATCCAAGAAGAAGACCGCAGGCCGGCCTAAAGGCTCCAAAGGTAAAGACAAAGACTTCCCCTTCAGGCCCAAGCCTTACAGGGGTGAGCGGCCCTCCTTCCCTGTGATGCCCGAGGCTCTGGGAGGAGGAGCAGGAGGAGGAGGAGGAGGAGGAGGAGGGATGAAGGGCAGGGCAGAGGGGACCCTGGCCTCAGGTAAGAATTCCCCTGCTGCTGCTGCCTGTGAGTGTGGGAGTGCTGCTAGCCCTGCTGACTCGCCCCACCCCACCCCCACCCCCAGGGAGGAGCCCCAGTATGGAGAGGAGGTCCTGATCTGGTCACTGGAATCAGGAATTCAGGACCTAAAACATCTAGACGTCAACTTTGACTTCTGTCATAAATATAGATGTTAAAGCGGATGGTGCACCCCCCACCCCGTCCTCTTGCCAGCTGGGGGAGGGGGGGGGTATGATGGTTTCATGGGTAGCAACCACTAGTGCAGCTATGCTGGTGAAGGTCCTCAGTCATCCAGGTCATTGTGCTCCACAGGATCACTAGTGCAGTGTTTCTCAACCTCTGCTGTGGGAAATGATCCACGTACCTACCGTGTAAATTATTAATAACATACTGGGGTTTTTTCCTGTGCCAGCAGTTAGCTACTTACCTTCATACTCTGAGACAGGGGACATGAGCAGGGAGCGGGACAAGCCTGATGAAGGCTCTGGTGTGGGAGGGGGTCCAAACCAAACACTGACGCTTTAAAATAAGAACATGGACTATTTCGTTCGACCTGTATGAAAACACAGAAGTGTGAGCTGATCTTAATGGTTAGGGTCGCTCACACAGGTGATCAGTCTTGTGTTCATCTAAAAAGGCCCAGGTGGAAGTACAGCAAGGCAATGCAGCTTTATTGTAGCGCATTTCATACACAGAGGCAATTCAGTGTGCTTTCCGTTAGCGAGAATGGCACAAACATGACAGCTCAATTAAAATACACAGCTCAATTTCAGATTTAAGAATCAGATAAAAGACAGAGTTAAAGGCTGAGCAGGTACAGTGCAGAAGATGCAGCATCAGAAACAATCACTCAAAGGCTGATGAACACATGACCGTTACTAGAGTTGGGGCACATCTGAGGTCATGAGGAAGCTGATTCCATCTGTGTGCAGCATAGTAGCTAGAAGCAGCTTCACCCTGTTTGGTTCTGACCCGGTTCTACCAGCTGACTGCTTCCTAAGGATCTCAGAGCCCTGCTGGGTGGAGATACTGGAAGGAGATCCGACAGGTATTTTGACCCCATGCCATTGAGTGATTTATAAACTAGTAGAAGCACTTTGAAATGGATTCTGTAGTTTACTGGTAACCAGTGTAGAGATTTAAGAACAGGAGTGGTGTGCTCGGTTCTCTTGGTTCTGGTTAGGGCTGCACAATATATCAAAAATTTATCGTTATCGCAATATCACCATGCGCAATAGGCATATCGCGAAGTACAGACAAATATCGCAATTAATGGTCATCTCAGATTTTTGCTACACATGATGCATTTTGTCAATCAACCGGCAGCATGAAGTTTTTGACAAATCAAATAGAGCCTTCACCCATTTGGCCAATCGGGTGGGTTCTTATAGGTTAGATGCCTTGGTGCCTAGGTGGACGGCACTTCATTTGGATGGCTAGCAAACACCTGAGTTAGCTTAGAGAGCGTCACAATGACTGAGGGTGAGACGTGTGCGGAAAATGTTAGCGAGAAAGAACTCATAATTCAAACAGCTTGACTATTATTTCAAAGTACTTGTGTTCAACAAACACAAGTACTTTGCAAGACATGCCAAACACCCGTGGCAACCATGAGGGGAAACACGACAAATCTCCGCTGTCACCTCCAACGCAACCATAAAGATCTATATACTGGGCTCTAGAAAGCTAGCGTTAGCAAACCCAAAGTCTCTGATGTTAAGACAAGTAAGAGCACAACAGCCCAGCAGATGCCCATGGGTGGAGCTCCTTATGAGAAACCATCACAGCGGTACAAGGAAATAACGGGAGTAGTCGATAAGTGCTACGGGAGTAAACGTATCCGTTTAGCTCTGTAAATGTTCTACAGTGTTGTCCTATTGTTTTAAATCACTCCAACATATTTTAATGATTATTGTTTACAAAAGTATTGAAACAGATCATGCTAATTTTGTAATGTAAACTTGCATCATTTCATTTTGTTACTGTATTAATACTAATGGTAGAGGATGGAGTGGTGTGTCTAAAGTATATATACAAAAACTGCAGATTGAAGTATTTGTTCATTTATCGCAAGAAATATCGATATCGCAATATTAAGCACTGTTATCGCATATCACAGGTTTTCCTAATATTGTGCAGCCCTAGTTCTGGTTAAGACTCTAGCAGCAGCATTCTGAAGAAGATGCCCACTGTAAGTTATTAAACTGAAAAGTGTCATTTTAGAACGACCAGCACCTGTGTAGCACCTTTCTGAGTCAGAGGACTCCAAAGTTCCAGCTAGTTAAGCAGGTAGTTCTAGGTAGCTATGGTTACCCACATGGAACACCACTAAATCCTGAACTGACCTTCTGAATGCCTTTAATCCCCACAAAGCAGAGCAGGACACCTTAGCCTGGTGATTCCTCTGACCTTTGACCTGATCATGTGACCTCCACCAGGCTGGGGCTGTCATAGACATGAATACGTAGACGCCCCATTGGGCGCTGAAGAGTGTAACAGCGTCTACGCCATATTGGATGGGCCAAGTCAATGCAGAGTGAGCAACTATGCCCGTTTTTGTGCAGCCTACGGTTACAACAGGCGTACTATTGAAAACAGATCACGTGGGATTACTATTGCCTTTCCCAGCCTACCTGATGGGATTTTATATTTTCATTTATTTTCTTTCATTATATCTATATTTTAATTATCATGCCATACCATGTGTCTGGTTTTGTGAAAAAGCTCAATAAAATGTGTTTTTAGCTGGGTAAGCGCCTTCCTCAGTAAAAATGAATGCACTGGGGGCGAATGGAGACCCAACTAAGATGGCGGCCGGCCACTACGGCAGCTCCTATAGGCAGCGCCAGTCCACGAGGCGTCTACGTATTTATTTCTGTGGGGGCTGTCCCCATGTGACTCTGCCACCTGCAGCTTCTCTGTGTGGTTGTGGTGCAGCTGACATCCACTTCCTGCGTGACCTTTGACCCTCCTGGCCTCCTCCCTCTGCTGCCTTGCTCTGTGGGATTTGTGTGTGTGTGTGTTTATGTATGTATGTATGCACGTACGTGTGTGTGTTTTATGTGTGTGTGTGTGTGCGTGTGTTTATATGCGTGTTTTTGTGTGTGTATGTATGTATGTATGCACGTACGTGTGTGTGTGTATTTGTGTGTGAGTGTGTGTGTGCTTGTGTGTGTTTGTTTATATGCGTGTGTGTGTTTTTATGCGGGTGTGTGTGCTTGTGTGTGTTTGTTTATATGCGTGTGTGTGTGTTTATGTGCGTGTGTGTGTGTGCGTGTGTGTTTATATGCGTGTGTGTGTTTTATGTGTGTGTTTTTATGTGAGTGTGTGTGTGTTTTATGTGTGTGTTTTATGTGTGTGTTTTTATGTGAGTGTGTGTGCTTATGCGTGTGTTTATATGCGTCTGTGTGTGTTTTATGTGTGTTTGTGTGTTTTATGTGTGTTTGTGAGGGTGTGTGTGCTTGTGTGTGTTTGTTTATATGCGTGTGTGTGTGTTTATGTGTGTGTGTGTGGTACCGGACCTGTTTTGGCTGCTTTGACCACGTGAAGCTTCAGAACCGGGTTCTTTAACTGGACCTTCTCTATGTGATGTTCTGTTTCTGCCTCCAGGGCTTCTGGTCTCACAGTCGTACAAACAGCACGACATCGGAGGGATGGACTGACCACGGCGACGTGTACATTTGTGTAAATAGTTTCAGAGACACGTGTCCTCATGTTGTGGTTGGGCTGTCTTTGGTCCAGTCCACAGGCTGTCCCCTACTCCAGTCAGAGAGGACCAGCACCAGAACTTCCTCAGCTGTCTCTGTAGAGAACCCAGTTTTTGCTGTTGTGTCCAGTTGTTTTTCTACATATTAAAATGTTGTGATTTATAAACAGCTGACAGTTTTTGTTTTTTACTCTGAAGCAAAGGAGGGAAACAAGGTTTCTAGTCCAGGACCTCTGAACCAGCCTCTTCTCATTTTCTAGACTCCTGTGATCCTGGTTCTGGTTCATCAGAAGGCGGACTTCCTTGGACTTTGGAGTATTTGGCCTTGTTTCCTTTCTGGTACCAGAACATTTTCAGAAGAATGTTTTTAATCTGACCTTTGACCTCTGAATAATCCAGACAGAAAAAGCTCCTAACTAAAGGGATGAGCCACAGACAAAATTAGAACCAATTTAAACTTTAGTTTCTCTGGTACCAGCAGCCTTTGTCAGATTTTCCTGAAGGAGAGAATCAGAAAATTCAGAATTTAGCTAAATTTCAGACAAAATGGATTTAGTTATTAGTAAGTAAAATTTGTTTTTAAAGCACCTTTCACAGAAAAAAAGAGCCATCACCTGGACTTTTATAGGCGTGGTTCCACTTCAGGGTAAATTTAGAGGAACTTCCTGGCATTAGCGTGTCTCCACTTCACCGGGCCGGCCGAACGGCCGTTTTCAGGAACCTTTGGAGGACAGGTACTCGGAATGGCCCAGTGGAGTGGCTGAGCAGAACCTTTGGTTAACTCACGCTAGCGGTAGGCAATATAAACGTAAATAAGGTAGAATCGATATAAAATTGGGTAATGATAGAGTTTTTGGCTCTATCGCGATATCGCAATAACACATGACGTCACTAAGATGTGCACCCGCACCGACATTGGGACAACAGAATGGCAGTGACTGCAAGCATGGAGGATGAGGAGCATCTACACGAGATTATTTGGACGTCTTTATTTACCATATGAGGATTTTTAAAAGCATGTCATTTTGACATATAAACAGAGGAAAAAATATATCGCAATATATATCGCTATCGCAAATGCTTCAGATTATATCGCAATATAGATTTGAGGCCATATCGCCCAGCCCTAGCTCACGCTGATTGGTTGTAACTCAGTAGGAAATGACATCAGCAGAAGCCGTTCAAAACAACCGGCAGTAGAAGAGTTGCTTGTGAAGCAGAATGGAAGCAAAAGAAAATTAGTACAGATCACGCTGCTTTAAAATCAAAGTTACTAAACTCCCAACACCAGAAAACACGGCGGAATTCCCCCACAACAACGTAATTCACAGCTTGTTGTCTCACAGAGCACCGAAGGAAACAGAGCTGCTTCTGGTCATTGAACACCACATTTTACATCAGGCTCTTGTGCTCTGAATGGATTAAATTATGATAAACTTCAACAGAATAAATCTTTTAATGTTATTAATGTTACTGCAGACGCTTTTTGGTGCTGATCAGTGACATCACCCCCTGCTGAAGCAGTCACGATATGCTGACGTCTGTGCAAAGTCCTGAAAGGGTTAAATTTGTATGGAGCCACAACAGCTGAGGGGACAGAGACATCAAATCTCCCACACAATTTCCTCCTTCCGGATATTTCCCTGAAGTTCTGACAATGGAAACAGGCCTATTATCTGGTCTTTGGAACTTCTAGGAGGTTCTGGTTGGTGGACCTGAGGGCTCGGGTTGGAGCATAAAGGCTGGTTTATACTCGATCCGTCTGCGTGAAACGGACGCACGCACCGCCATTTTGCGTCGGCGCAAGGGCTCTCAGTCTCCGACTGGCTCGCGGAGGGTGACGGAGACATGCCCCAAATTTTAAACATCTGTCGAAAGTGACGGAGACCGCAAGCTTGTGATTGGTCAGGACGACGCTTCCTGTAACTTCGTCACCAGCACCGCCGTTGCTCCGTTAATAAGTAAAAAAATATTTAGCGGCAGACCCAGAATAGATTGAAGAACGCATCACGGGAAAGTCCGAAAATATGAACGTTTATTCACCCGTGACTGAAGGAGCCAAGAGTATCTGGCTGCGGCCACTGTGGAGCTCCACAGTAACCGGATACACGTGATCTCCACACTAACCGGAAACACGTGACCTCCACACTAACCGGAAACACGTGACCTCCACAGTAGCTGGAAACACGTAACTTCAGTTAAATCGACTTTGACAGAGAAAACTAAATTGCGTTTTTGTTACTATTGATGCTGTTGATAAATAAAAATTGTTCTAAAACTAAATTGCGTTTTTTTTACTATTGATGTAGCTGAGAAATAAAAAATGGTAAAAATGGTTCTAAGTGGTTTTTTTTTTAACACTCTGGCTTAAAAAAATCACCATCCCCTAAATTGTTCGTGGCCAAACGTGTTTATTTTTTACAGCACATCGTGTTGTGCGTTCTGATTGCTGTCGACCGGTACCGATCCGTGAGTCCTTTGGTAACGTTCCGCGAGAGTTGAGCCTCCGGTGTGAAATGTATAGTTGTAGTTGTGTGTCTTATTTTGAAAGAACTATCTACGCGTTACCATAGCGACCAGAGTGCATAGAGGAGGATGTCACTGTCATTGTTGTTGGCGCACAGCTCAATTCACGTTTATTATATTTACAAAATACCATTTTTTTTAGTCTTTTGTTGTATTTATCCGCGGCACCTTAAAGGTCAGTCCCTGAAAATATTGTCTGACATTGTCTGAAAAATAAATGATCTGGAAGCTGTTAGGCTTACTTACAGCATCAGCACTTTCTGCACCTGCATAAACTCCAGGACATATTTACTAACAGTGTTTGTTGCTGTATGTGCTGCAGCTTTGAATTTTTTATTAATATATATTTTGGCTATGTGTCCTGTTATGAAATGTACAAGAGTAAAAGTGTTTTTAGCATGTGCTTCAAAGCTAAGTTTGACTGGGAAACTCAAAGCTCAACAGTCTGTATCAACAGAAATTCACTGCAGCCTATGTAATATTTGATGCATCATTAATTCTACTCTATCTTGCAAATACATATTTGTGTGGCAATGTCATGCACAACACACACAACATTAGATCCTTAAGATCAAACCTGTGCTATTCTTTTGGTCCACTGCAGTGCAGTAGTCAAACAAAAAAAAAAAAAAAGAAGTGAAGTGGCCACAAATGGCCAGGATAGAGCCCAGGGTGTTAATGTTTAAAATGTATAAAGATATTATTGATTACAATTCTTTACTGTTAATATCAACAATAAGCTTTTTATTTTGAAATTACAAGTATAAAAAAAATGCCGTTACATGTACATTTAATGCTGGTACACTGTAATCCTTTATTATAAGTATGGCAACAGAATCAAGTGAACATTTTGAAATAAGTTTAATTGGAATTTTGTGATATGCAAAAACAAAAACAACAACAATGACATATTAAACAAACAAACAAACAAACAAACACAGCCAGTTCCTTCATTTGTCCATTACATGTCAAACATAGCATTGACCCTTAGTCCCTGCTCATCAGCACATGCTTTCAAAAAGAGCTCCATGTCCTCTGCAAACTGAAAAACAAAGAGGAACGAGTCCCTTGCTCCAGTGTCTTCTTCCTCTGACATGTCTCTTAAGACCCTCTGCTGGTCCTCTTGATTTAAGGACAGGTATTCTGGCATTGTTACGTGTCCACGGAAAAGTGCCTTATTTTGGACAACCCACTGCACAGCAGGACGCAGATCTTCAACAACTGCTGGCTCCTGTGTCAGGCAAATGGGGATAAAAACATAGCAATTTCTCTGTTGCAGAACAATTTTTTAACAGTTATTCAAATGTCACTAACCATGTAATTACACTACTGTTTAAAGTGAATACTGACCTGACTGACTTCCTGGAACTTGCGCTTTTTCAGTCTGAAAATGGGCACGTGTTGTCCTTCAAGGACAGCTTTGGCTTCCTCTCTCCAGTGTGCAAATAGCTTGCCAGAGCTTAACAGAAAAATTTGATATTGTTAAGGTGTGTAAACTTTGACACAACATGGAACAGAAGTCAAAATATAAATACCTCCTGAGATCAAAGTTCTCCATCAACAGCAAGCACCACCATTTACGCAAGTAGGGCATGTCTGACTGTAAAATATTAATATAAAACATATTTAACAACTTTCAAAAGATTCAAGACTCCATTGCTGTGAAAGTAAATATAATACTTACTATAGTGTAGTCAAATGGTTC
This sequence comes from Aphyosemion australe, assembly GCA_006937985.1. Classification (NCBI taxonomy): domain Eukaryota; kingdom Metazoa; phylum Chordata; class Actinopteri; order Cyprinodontiformes; family Nothobranchiidae; genus Aphyosemion; species Aphyosemion australe. Next base: position 288,157 of record SSNS01000353.1, read on the forward strand.
ATCCAGTGCCACGTACAGAGCAGACTATTTGGAGGAAAAAAAAACAATGTCATGTTTTTAGAAGCTTAAATTAGCTTCTGTATGAATCTCAAGAAGAGAAGAGAAAAATTACCATCAGCATGAAGATCCCACAGTCAACTCCATAGTCTTGGCTTGGAAAATACTGTATTACATTGAAAATAAAGGCTTGTTAATAAAATCCCTTAAAAGAAGACTAGCGTAATTCATATTATTTACCATAAAACTTAAACTAGCACATACCTTCAAGTCAAAGCTCTTTTTTTCTGACCACTGCCCGGGAATGATCTTCACTGCAAGATTCCTTTTTTCAAGACAGTTACATTCACAAGTTAACAGACATCATCATGATGGGTGTGAAACGTTTATTGCTAATAGCACCAAATGTAACTACAGGTCTTTGGAACACGACCTCAAAAAAAAGCATAACAAAATGAAAAAGTACAGTCACATGCTCACAGTTGGTCAAAATTAAGCATTTTCAGCTTTAATTTCTTGACTTGATCAATGTGAAGATGAGAAATAGAATAAAATGTTGAAGCATTATGCGGATATAGTTTATAAAAAAAGCATGTGAGTGTACTGTATGTGTGAACACTCAAGATCAGCAGAACATGATCTGGGATGCACTTAACCTGGAACACTGAACAGGTTCCTGAAAACTCTGGAACAAACCGAAAATGCTTATAAAAATGTGACCTCAAAAGTGAAACGTATTGTTGGCCACCAAATCCTGCCTTTGTGTATAATGGGTCAAGAAAGAGGATTTCTCTTTTAGGTGGCTTCAGTACCTAAAAGACAGTTAGACATGACTTCAAACCTGAAAACAATGTCATTGCAAGCGATCATAATCAAAGACTTTTTAAACTGCGTCATAAAAGCTTGAATACATCTCAAACACATAGCAAAATTCTAACAGTTTGTTGTGTCAAAAAACAAGACTTACACACAACTGGAAATGACCAGGTGTCCAGAGAGGGATAACTATGATGTCCATCCTCTGAGCATCAGTCTGAAACAGAATTTTATTTTTAAGTATTCTATATATGAACTCTCACCAAAGTTATAAAAAAATCATTTTAATTACTTGCTTGTTTCTTTAAAGGATGGTACACTTACAGGAAAGGACTGCAATGGATCACAGCCAAAAGGTGCAAGCCAAGTCCGGGTGACATACAGATTTTGTATGTAAATGCTTATCCCCTAGAATGTAAAAACAGCACATTTAAAACAACAACTCTTTAAATTAAAGCTTGACAATCATCATATACAACATACAGTACCTTTGACTGAACAATTTTAGTGATAAGCTCAAAACAGCCATTTCCAATCTGAAACAGAAAAAAATCATTAAAAAAATGAATGTACACTTTTTCATTTCATATTCATAGAAACAAAATACTTACAGTCGATTCCATTTGTTTGTTTAAACCCAGTGTCCAAAAATCTGCCCGCGTGAGGCATCCAGAAGACGTTTCAACAATCAGCTCATCTTTGGGTCTGCTGATGTCCAGAACATAGTTGAGCTAAAAAAATACAGAGAGGTGTCATAGACTGTGGATGACAAAATCAGATAAGCACTTGCACTTTGCAACATCTGAAAACTTTAACATACAAGCTGTTGTTGGCCAGGGTGCGGTACAAAACACCATGATGAACGGCTGGCCAAAATGTTCTCAGGCTTTGTCAGAGCTTCGCACGGTGGTCCACACAGGTCAGGAAAAGTTGCATCTGTTGACCTTCTATTAGCTTTCTTGTTGTCAACTCTTACCTGAGGTTCTATAGGGATTTTAACAGATTTCAGACAAAACACTACATATAATGCATATTAAATGCATACAAATGCAAGAAAAATAAGCACTATTTATAGAAGGAAATTCATATGAAACAGCACGTAACAAATTTGTTTGAGCCCTTAACTACAAGATAATGAATGCAAGATTATTATTTCACATATATATGACAACCACTTTTCAAAATAAGAAATTTTACCAGTGTCATCAGACATTGAAGGTGCTGGGTTCAACAACGTTTCTGTGGTTTCTCTGGGTTTATTGCACACCTGTGGAGCTAGGTACACAAAGAAAAGAATATACACACACAGATAGGAACAAATCTAACATGTGAACAATGGTAGCGTTCTGGTCATGAGACAATGCATGTACTTACCTACAACAGCTTGACCCAGTGCTGACAATGAGATATTGACCTTTCCAAGTCGACCATGTCTTAACTGCCTCTCCAGAAGTTTCTTGTTGGTGACAGTGTTATAATGATGAGTTATATTTCTCATCAGAAACACATGTGTGGATGGACTCATATTACTTAAAAAGTAATTGCTTTTCCTCATGTTTGCAAAGAACTGTTCAACAACTTGACTGTTCAGCCAGCCTTTCAGCTCTGGGACAAGTTGAATTCTGCGTAATATGTCCTTGGGATCTTTTGTATTTCCCTCATGAAATCGGTCATACAGGACATAATGGTCAGATGATCCAGTGACAGGATGAGGATTTTCATTTACACTATCCATCCTTTCATGTAACCATGGAAGATTCACTTTCAGGCTTCCATCCTGTGCAGCCTTGACATTTTCCTCAGTGGGCTCAGCCAGTCGGCCTTCATGTGGATGAAATGGCAGTTTATCAGGAACCCGCAAATTGGTGTGTGCAGCCAAACCCCTCGCAAAATCGTAAACACAGACGTTTGGCATGTGCTTCCAGGACAGGAGAAGGTCAGCAAAATCACGGGGACTTTCAGCACGAAGATTAAATTTAACACTGTATACAATGCCATGTGGACATAGTATTACAGACCATCCTCCTGCAAGCAAAGATTTAAAAAGTTGTTTGTGATTGTAATTACATATTTTAATGCCACTTCTAATAATCGTTAAGTGATGCTTACCAGAGGCACCCCATATGCTTTGAAAGACCTTATCATATGTCTGCCTGCTCTTCATCTTCCTTGCCATATCCCCACGCCGTATGATTGTATTCTTACAGACAGGGCAGTGAAAGTGTCCTGTTGTCCTACAAGGCAGCCTGCACCGGCATATCATTTGATCTGTAAGAGATAAAACAAACAAACACACAAACAAACAAACAGATGTAATTTAAATGTAGTTGTATAGAATGCAATCAATTTATCTAACAATCAGATTGTACATGTTAACAAAAACATCCAAGCTACCCTCAACAATGAAAGCAAAATGGTATGGATCACAAATGTTATGTCAAGAAAAGTGGTGAAAAGTAAATAAAAATATATTTTATAAAAACACTATTTTTGTTGCAGATGAATGCACTGAATTGTACAATGTCAACAGCAACTTTTAAGTCAACAAAAATACTACAGAAGTGCTTAAAAAAGTGTATATTTATAACTATAAAGTATATTTAATACAAACATACCATTGAAATGCAAAGCATTTTTTATATGCACACTTAGATGCTCCTCAATCTTTGCCCTTACAGTAGGGTTGAAAGTGGGGCACAGAGGGCAGTGAAAGAGTCCTCTGCAACACGTGTTGCATTCCTGCAATTCTGGCTTTAAGCCCCAATTCCAGATTGATATGTGCATCTAAAACAGAGAGAAAAGCAGATAAAATGAGGACCCAAAAAAATTATACCTTCAGTTTTATGTAACCTAAAATCATTCTTAAAACGTCATATTCTATCCAGAGAACCACACACGTTAACTTATTTTTAGTTTCAATGTTTCTTATATTTTATAGTAATATTTTACAGTAATATTCCCAGTTTTTCTTCAATAGCTTCCAGGATTTTTGAACAAATGTCACCAAATCATTCCTAAAAAGTAATATTACATCCAGAGAACCACACACGACAACTTATTTTTAATTTCAATGTTTCTTATTTTTTACATTAATATTTTACAGGAATATTTCCTGTTTTTCGTCAATAGCTCTGAGGAGTTTTGACCTAAACACACCATGGCAGTTTTTTAACAGTTTTTAAATAAGTTTTATTCTTCTTCTCGCCCACAGAAGCCGTTAATCCAGCTCTCTTACTTAAACCAGGCCCAGGAAAAGGCATAAGTGTGTTTCTCTGCCATGGAGCACGATGGAAAAAAAATAAAAATAAGAACGAATGTTGTTGTAACGCAACAAAAGTGGCAACATGATCAATGTAAGAAAACTAGACGATTCCTAGAATTATGAAATTACTAACGGCAAATTTATTCAATAAAGACTCTGTCCCAACCTTTGCGATCCACTTGCAAGAATTCCACGGTATCCATGCGTGTTTCTGGCTACTGTGTAGGTCACGTGCTTCCGGCTACTGTGTAGGTCACGTGCTTCCGGCTACTGTGTAGGTCACGTGCTTCCGGCTACTGTGGAGGTCACGTGTATCCGGTTACTGTGGAGCTCCACAGCTGCCGCAGCCAGACCCTTCTCCTTATAAGACACACGGTTGAGGTAATATTACGCTNTGATTGATTGACAGCATTGCTTTGCTCCTTGTTGCAGACCTGTCCCTCTCGGCATGAGTGAACCACTAAACCAGCTGTGGTTGCCAGATAATTGGCCGAATGCATGTGCCAATCATAAAGACTGCAGCATCAACTGCTGCAACAATGGCAACGGCACCAGTGACAGCAACATGACAACATACAGCCGACCAGGTTAGTGCAGAAGCATCCCTGAGGTTAGCTTCTGAGATAGTCCTGTGAAAGAAATGTCATCTTTGTTCAGTTATGAATTAACTTTGATTAACCACTTTACCTGTAGAATAAACAATACCACTTCAATAGAACCTGAATGAAAACATGAAATAGGCTTAAAGATCTCAAAACCAGCTTGCGCTGTAATTCAGGAACAAAGGAATAACAACTAAAGCAGGCCTCACTTGGTTCGTGTTAAAGAGACAATGTGTAGTTTTTACTGTTAATCTCTGGAAATATCCATCAAAATGTTGTTGAAAATGAATTAAATGATGCCCATTAGTTGAAAAATATTGACAACTTCATAACATATAACCATAAAAATTGGGTCTAAAACACATCTGGTCTAAGGCCCAATCCCAATACTCGCACTGCGCCCTACGGTCTTCTGTGAAGTGCACTTGGAGGAAGTGTGCAGTAAGGCTTCGAGTGCGTAGTACACACGTGTGCAAATAATTGCCGAATTGGGACAGTGAGCATTGCATCATCAACCGCAACGCATGCTGGGATGCTGGTCGCTGTTTGTGCTTTTTTAAAAATCTTTATTAACGGCTTTCAAATAAACAATTATTTGACTAAATTTAAATTAATGGCTGTCATCTTAGTCCAAAACATTCAGAGCATGAATACATATCATTAATTGTCTTAAAATGAACTTCTTTCACTTGAAAATACATGTTTTCAGAAAAGGCACTTGAGTCATTGGCCCAATTCCAATACTCGCACTTGCACCCTTGCGCCCTTCAATTAGTCTTTCGCCGAGCCCTGCCCCCCTTAGTTACTGTTACCAAGTCCGACAATAAGTGGATCAAATACAGCAGCTCCGCAGATTTCCGCGATGGAAAGAAGTAGACAGATGCATGTCAGCGACATTTTTTGGAGCAATTCCTCCTCAATATCATCCAGATCGAGGCAAAAAGGGTTACAGTATGCAGTGGAGGGATATATTAGTGTCGGCTCTGCTGAGCGAAGCGTAGCAGGGAACAAGGAGTTGGGAGAACGGAAGAAGGCGGCGTCTGGGGACGCGTGGATCCAAGGAGCGGTGGCGGCGATGCGGTGTTCCTGTGAGCTGTCAGATGTCAGCTGTCAGATGATCTGAGCTGCAGGCAGCTCTAACGGAGAAAAGCTCCCGGCACTCTGCATCGCTCAGTTGCTCATCTCAGCTGAGTCTGTTTATAAAATGTAACTTTTTATGCCCGTGTTTACTTTCATTTTCAATAGTTCCCGGCCGGAGCTCGGCATTAATTCATCACGTGATCATGACACCACCCTCTGTTGCGCCAATAGGCTTAATGTGCGCTTATAAGCAAGAGTATCTGGCTGCGGCCACTGTGGAGCTCCACAGTAACCGGATACACGTGATCTCCACACTAACCGGAAACACGTGACCTCCACACTAACCGGAAACACGTGACCTCCACAGTAGCTGGAAACACGTAACTTCAGTTAAATCGACTTTGACAGAGAAAACTAAATTGCGTTTTTGTTACTATTGATGCTGTTGATAAATAAAAATTGTTCTAAAACTAAATTGCGTTTTTTTTACTATTGATGTAGCTGAGAAATAAAAAATGGTAAAAATGGTTCTAAGTGGTTTTTTTTTTAACACTCTGGCTTAAAAAAATCACCATCCCCTAAATTGTTCGTGGCCAAACGTGTTTATTTTTTACAGCACATCGTGTTGTGCGTTCTGATTGCTGTCGACCGGTACCGATCCGTGAGTCCTTTGGTAACGTTCCGCGAGAGTTGAGCCTCCGGTGTGAAATGTATAGTTGTAGTTGTGTGTCTTATTTTGAAAGAACTATCTACGCGTTACCATAGCGACCAGAGTGCATAGAGGAGGATGTCACTGTCATTGTTGTTGGCGCACAGCTCAATTCACGTTTATTATATTTACAAAATACCATTTTTTTTAGTCTTTTGTTGTATTTATCCGCGGCACCTTAAAGGTCAGTCCCTGAAAATATTGTCTGACATTGTCTGAAAAATAAATGATCTGGAAGCTGTTAGGCTTACTTACAGCATCAGCACTTTCTGCACCTGCATAAACTCCAGGACATATTTACTAACAGTGTTTGTTGCTGTATGTGCTGCAGCTTTGAATTTTTTATTAATATATATTTTGGCTATGTGTCCTGTTATGAAATGTACAAGAGTAAAAGTGTTTTTAGCATGTGCTTCAAAGCTAAGTTTGACTGGGAAACTCAAAGCTCAACAGTCTGTATCAACAGAAATTCACTGCAGCCTATGTAATATTTGATGCATCATTAATTCTACTCTATCTTGCAAATACATATTTGTGTGGCAATGTCATGCACAACACACACAACATTAGATCCTTAAGATCAAACCTGTGCTATTCTTTTGGTCCACTGCAGTGCAGTAGTCAAACAAAAAAAAAAAAAAAGAAGTGAAGTGGCCACAAATGGCCAGGATAGAGCCCAGGGTGTTAATGTTTAAAATGTATAAAGATATTATTGATTACAATTCTTTACTGTTAATATCAACAATAAGCTTTTTATTTTGAAATTACAAGTATAAAAAAAATGCCGTTACATGTACATTTAATGCTGGTACACTGTAATCCTTTATTATAAGTATGGCAACAGAATCAAGTGAACATTTTGAAATAAGTTTAATTGGAATTTTGTGATATGCAAAAACAAAAACAACAACAATGACATATTAAACAAACAAACAAACAAACAAACACAGCCAGTTCCTTCATTTGTCCATTACATGTCAAACATAGCATTGACCCTTAGTCCCTGCTCATCAGCACATGCTTTCAAAAAGAGCTCCATGTCCTCTGCAAACTGAAAAACAAAGAGGAACGAGTCCCTTGCTCCAGTGTCTTCTTCCTCTGACATGTCTCTTAAGACCCTCTGCTGGTCCTCTTGATTTAAGGACAGGTATTCTGGCATTGTTACGTGTCCACGGAAAAGTGCCTTATTTTGGACAACCCACTGCACAGCAGGACGCAGATCTTCAACAACTGCTGGCTCCTGTGTCAGGCAAATGGGGATAAAAACATAGCAATTTCTCTGTTGCAGAACAATTTTTTAACAGTTATTCAAATGTCACTAACCATGTAATTACACTACTGTTTAAAGTGAATACTGACCTGACTGACTTCCTGGAACTTGCGCTTTTTCAGTCTGAAAATGGGCACGTGTTGTCCTTCAAGGACAGCTTTGGCTTCCTCTCTCCAGTGTGCAAATAGCTTGCCAGAGCTTAACAGAAAAATTTGATATTGTTAAGGTGTGTAAACTTTGACACAACATGGAACAGAAGTCAAAATATAAATACCTCCTGAGATCAAAGTTCTCCATCAACAGCAAGCACCACCATTTACGCAAGTAGGGCATGTCTGACTGTAAAATATTAATATAAAACATATTTAACAACTTTCAAAAGATTCAAGACTCCATTGCTGTGAAAGTAAATATAATACTTACTATAGTGTAGTCAAATGGTTCATCCAGTGCCACGTACAGAGCAGACTATTTGGAGGAAAAAAAAACAATGTCATGTTTTTAGAAGCTTAAATTAGCTTCTGTATGAATCTCAAGAAGAGAAGAGAAAAATTACCATCAGCATGAAGATCCCACAGTCAACTCCATAGTCTTGGCTTGGAAAATACTGTATTACATTGAAAATAAAGGCTTGTTAATAAAATCCCTTAAAAGAAGACTAGCGTAATTCATATTATTTACCATAAAACTTAAACTAGCACATACCTTCAAGTCAAAGCTCTTTTTTTCTGACCACTGCCCGGGAATGATCTTCACTGCAAGATTCCTTTTTTCAAGACAGTTACATTCACAAGTTAACAGACATCATCATGATGGGTGTGAAACGTTTATTGCTAATAGCACCAAATGTAACTACAGGTCTTTGGAACACGACCTCAAAAAAAAGCATAACAAAATGAAAAAGTACAGTCACATGCTCACAGTTGGTCAAAATTAAGCATTTTCAGCTTTAATTTCTTGACTTGATCAATGTGAAGATGAGAAATAGAATAAAATGTTGAAGCATTATGCGGATATAGTTTATAAAAAAAGCATGTGAGTGTACTGTATGTGTGAACACTCAAGATCAGCAGAACATGATCTGGGATGCACTTAACCTGGAACACTGAACAGGTTCCTGAAAACTCTGGAACAAACCGAAAATGCTTATAAAAATGTGACCTCAAAAGTGAAACGTATTGTTGGCCACCAAATCCTGCCTTTGTGTATAATGGGTCAAGAAAGAGGATTTCTCTTTTAGGTGGCTTCAGTACCTAAAAGACAGTTAGACATGACTTCAAACCTGAAAACAATGTCATTGCAAGCGATCATAATCAAAGACTTTTTAAACTGCGTCATAAAAGCTTGAATACATCTCAAACACATAGCAAAATTCTAACAGTTTGTTGTGTCAAAAAACAAGACTTACACACAACTGGAAATGACCAGGTGTCCAGAGAGGGATAACTATGATGTCCATCCTCTGAGCATCAGTCTGAAACAGAATTTTATTTTTAAGTATTCTATATATGAACTCTCACCAAAGTTATAAAAAAATCATTTTAATTACTTGCTTGTTTCTTTAAAGGATGGTACACTTACAGGAAAGGACTGCAATGGATCACAGCCAAAAGGTGCAAGCCAAGTCCGGGTGACATACAGATTTTGTATGTAAATGCTTATCCCCTAGAATGTAAAAACAGCACATTTAAAACAACAACTCTTTAAATTAAAGCTTGACAATCATCATATACAACATACAGTACCTTTGACTGAACAATTTTAGTGATAAGCTCAAAACAGCCATTTCCAATCTGAAACAGAAAAAAATCATTAAAAAAATGAATGTACACTTTTTCATTTCATATTCATAGAAACAAAATACTTACAGTCGATTCCATTTGTTTGTTTAAACCCAGTGTCCAAAAATCTGCCCGCGTGAGGCATCCAGAAGACGTTTCAACAATCAGCTCATCTTTGGGTCTGCTGATGTCCAGAACATAGTTGAGCTAAAAAAATACAGAGAGGTGTCATAGACTGTGGATGACAAAATCAGATAAGCACTTGCACTTTGCAACATCTGAAAACTTTAACATACAAGCTGTTGTTGGCCAGGGTGCGGTACAAAACACCATGATGAACGGCTGGCCAAAATGTTCTCAGGCTTTGTCAGAGCTTCGCACGGTGGTCCACACAGGTCAGGAAAAGTTGCATCTGTTGACCTTCTATTAGCTTTCTTGTTGTCAACTCTTACCTGAGGTTCTATAGGGATTTTAACAGATTTCAGACAAAACACTACATATAATGCATATTAAATGCATACAAATGCAAGAAAAATAAGCACTATTTATAGAAGGAAATTCATATGAAACAGCACGTAACAAATTTGTTTGAGCCCTTAACTACAAGATAATGAATGCAAGATTATTATTTCACATATATATGACAACCACTTTTCAAAATAAGAAATTTTACCAGTGTCATCAGACATTGAAGGTGCTGGGTTCAACAACGTTTCTGTGGTTTCTCTGGGTTTATTGCACACCTGTGGAGCTAGGTACACAAAGAAAAGAATATACACACACAGATAGGAACAAATCTAACATGTGAACAATGGTAGCGTTCTGGTCATGAGACAATGCATGTACTTACCTACAACAGCTTGACCCAGTGCTGACAATGAGATATTGACCTTTCCAAGTCGACCATGTCTTAACTGCCTCTCCAGAAGTTTCTTGTTGGTGACAGTGTTATAATGATGAGTTATATTTCTCATCAGAAACACATGTGTGGATGGACTCATATTACTTAAAAAGTAATTGCTTTTCCTCATGTTTGCAAAGAACTGTTCAACAACTTGACTGTTCAGCCAGCCTTTCAGCTCTGGGACAAGTTGAATTCTGCGTAATATGTCCTTGGGATCTTTTGTATTTCCCTCATGAAATCGGTCATACAGGACATAATGGTCAGATGATCCAGTGACAGGATGAGGATTTTCATTTACACTATCCATCCTTTCATGTAGCCATGGAAGATTCACTTTCAGGCTTCCATCCTGTGCAGCCTTGACATTTTCCTCAGTGGGCTCAGCCAGTCGGCCTTCATGTGGATGAAATGGCAGTTTATCAGGAACCCGCAAATTGGTGTGTGCAGCCAAACCCCTCGCAAAATCGTAAACACAGACGTTTGGCATGTGCTTCCAGGACAGGAGAAGGTCAGCAAAATCACGGGGACTTTCAGCACGAAGATTAAATTTAACACTGTATACAATGCCATGTGGACATAGTATTACAGACCATCCTCCTGCAAGCAAAGATTTAAAAAGTTGTTTGTGATTGTAATTACATATTTTAATGCCACTTCTAATAATCGTTAAGTGATGCTTACCAGAGGCACCCCATATGCTTTGAAAGACCTTATCATATGTCTGCCTGCTCTTCATCTTCCTTGCCATATCCCCACGCCGTATGATTGTATTCTTACAGACAGGGCAGTGAAAGTGTCCTGTTGTCCTACAAGGCAGCCTGCACCGGCATATCATTTGATCTGTAAGAGATAAAACAAACAAACACACAAACAAACAAACAGATGTAATTTAAATGTAGTTGTATAGAATGCAATCAATTTATCTAACAATCAGATTGTACATGTTAACAAAAACATCCAAGCTACCCTCAACAATGAAAGCAAAATGGTATGGATCACAAATGTTATGTCAAGAAAAGTGGTGAAAAGTAAATAAAAATATATTTTATAAAAACACTATTTTTGTTGCAGATGAATGCACTGAATTGTACAATGTCAACAGCAACTTTTAAGTCAACAAAAATACTACAGAAGTGCTTAAAAAAGTGTATATTTATAACTATAAAGTATATTTAATACAAACATACCATTGAAATGCAAAGCATTTTTTATATGCACACTTAGATGCTCCTCAATCTTTGCCCTTACAGTAGGGTTGAAAGTGGGGCACAGAGGGCAGTGAAAGAGTCCTCTGCAACACGTGTTGCATTCCTGCAATTCTGGCTTTAAGCCCCAATTCCAGATTGATATGTGCATCTAAAACAGAGAGAAAAGCAGATAAAATGAGGACCCAAAAAAATTATACCTTCAGTTTTATGTAACCTAAAATCATTCTTAAAACGTCATATTCTATCCAGAGAACCACACACGTTAACTTATTTTTAGTTTCAATGTTTCTTATATTTTATAGTAATATTTTACAGTAATATTCCCAGTTTTTCTTCAATAGCTTCCAGGATTTTTGAACAAATGTCACCAAATNTGTGCTGTTCGGCTGTAAAGTAATCAGAATTGATGTCTGAGTATTGAAAACAAGCCTTACAGTTTTATTCTCACAGGTGGAACGTTATAGATTCAGCTACACACAAAAACAGAACCAGAATATCACTATGCAGTCAGTTCTGACAGATGGTTTGTCGAGCTCTTGTCATTCAGACTTTGTTTTAGTTGTTATCTCTCTCACCCTCTCTTTGAGTTATATTGGTACTATATGTATATGAAACACTCATTTATTTAAATTGTTATCTATAAGAATTATGTTGTATATATTAATTGTTTATTAAAATGGCTGAGTAGTACTTTCTGCTTCTCTTTCATATATTAAGTGTGTTTTTTATAAATGCGTACCACAGATCTCACACTTGGTATATAGTCCTTATTGAATTATTTTGATTCTCATTGTTTGACTGATTTTTATGTGTTTGATCCTTTTTTTCTATAGGTTTTGTCACTAGGCAGTGGATAAGAGTCCCATATGTACCCACAGCAAACCCATTATGATTAAAAACGCTCAAACATATGTCCTGTATCAGAACTACATGTGTGAAGTTTACAGTGAAAAAAACCGCATCAAAATCGGTTCAGTATTCAATGAGTTATGGTTGATTTAACATGTTAACACTTCAATGTCTCTGCAAAGGGAGGGGGGGCGCGACCGATCCAAGATGGCGGCGCCACCGCTCGTCAGCGCCCATAGGCAATAGAGGTCGCGAGGGGTCTATCAATGTCTATGGCGGCCACTGTGGAGCTCCACAGTAACCGGATACACGTGATCTCCACACTAACCGGAAACACGTGACCTCCACACTAACCGGAAACACGTGACCTCCACAGTAGCTGGAAACACGTAACTTCAGTTAAATCGACTTTGACAGAGAAAACTAAATTGCGTTTTTGTTACTATTGATGCTGTTGATAAATAAAAATTGTTCTAAAACTAAATTGCGTTTTTTTTTACTATTGATGTAGCTGAGAAATAAAAAATGGTAAAAATGGTTCTAAGTGGTTTTTTTTTTAACACTCTGGCTTAAAAAAATCACCATCCCCTAAATTGTTCGTGGCCAAACGTGTTTATTTTTTACAGCACATCGTGTTGTGCGTTCTGATTGCTGTCGACCGGTACCGATCCGTGAGTCCTTTGGTAACGTTCCGCGAGAGTTGAGCCTCCGGTGTGAAATGTATAGTTGTAGTTGTGTGTCTTATTTTGAAAGAACTATCTACGCGTTACCATAGCGACCAGAGTGCATAGAGGAGGATGTCACTGTCATTGTTGTTGGCGCACAGCTCAATTCACGTTTATTATATTTACAAAATACCATTTTTTTTAGTCTTTTGTTGTATTTATCCGCGGCACCTTAAAGGTCAGTCCCTGAAAATATTGTCTGACATTGTCTGAAAAATAAATGATCTGGAAGCTGTTAGGCTTACTTACAGCATCAGCACTTTCTGCACCTGCATAAACTCCAGGACATATTTACTAACAGTGTTTGTTGCTGTATGTGCTGCAGCTTTGAATTTTTTATTAATATATATTTTGGCTATGTGTCCTGTTATGAAATGTACAAGAGTAAAAGTGTTTTTAGCATGTGCTTCAAAGCTAAGTTTGACTGGGAAACTCAAAGCTCAACAGTCTGTATCAACAGAAATTCACTGCAGCCTATGTAATATTTGATGCATCATTAATTCTACTCTATCTTGCAAATACATATTTGTGTGGCAATGTCATGCACAACACACACAACATTAGATCCTTAAGATCAAACCTGTGCTATTCTTTTGGTCCACTGCAGTGCAGTAGTCAAACAAAAAAAAAAAAAAAGAAGTGAAGTGGCCACAAATGGCCAGGATAGAGCCCAGGGTGTTAATGTTTAAAATGTATAAAGATATTATTGATTACAATTCTTTACTGTTAATATCAACAATAAGCTTTTTATTTTGAAATTACAAGTATAAAAAAAATGCCGTTACATGTACATTTAATGCTGGTACACTGTAATCCTTTATTATAAGTATGGCAACAGAATCAAGTGAACATTTTGAAATAAGTTTAATTGGAATTTTGTGATATGCAAAAACAAAAACAACAACAATGACATATTAAACAAACAAACAAACAAACAAACACAGCCAGTTCCTTCATTTGTCCATTACATGTCAAACATAGCATTGACCCTTAGTCCCTGCTCATCAGCACATGCTTTCAAAAAGAGCTCCATGTCCTCTGCAAACTGAAAAACAAAGAGGAACGAGTCCCTTGCTCCAGTGTCTTCTTCCTCTGACATGTCTCTTAAGACCCTCTGCTGGTCCTCTTGATTTAAGGACAGGTATTCTGGCATTGTTACGTGTCCACGGAAAAGTGCCTTATTTTGGACAACCCACTGCACAGCAGGACGCAGATCTTCAACAACTGCTGGCTCCTGTGTCAGGCAAATGGGGATAAAAACATAGCAATTTCTCTGTTGCAGAACAATTTTTTAACAGTTATTCAAATGTCACTAACCATGTAATTACACTACTGTTTAAAGTGAATACTGACCTGACTGACTTCCTGGAACTTGCGCTTTTTCAGTCTGAAAATGGGCACGTGTTGTCCTTCAAGGACAGCTTTGGCTTCCTCTCTCCAGTGTGCAAATAGCTTGCCAGAGCTTAACAGAAAAATTTGATATTGTTAAGGTGTGTAAACTTTGACACAACATGGAACAGAAGTCAAAATATAAATACCTCCTGAGATCAAAGTTCTCCATCAACAGCAAGCACCACCATTTACGCAAGTAGGGCATGTCTGACTGTAAAATATTAATATAAAACATATTTAACAACTTTCAAAAGATTCAAGACTCCATTGCTGTGAAAGTAAATATAATACTTACTATAGTGTAGTCAAATGGTTCATCCAGTGCCACGTACAGAGCAGACTATTTGGAGGAAAAAAAAACAATGTCATGTTTTTAGAAGCTTAAATTAGCTTCTGTATGAATCTCAAGAAGAGAAGAGAAAAATTACCATCAGCATGAAGATCCCACAGTCAACTCCATAGTCTTGGCTTGGAAAATACTGTATTACATTGAAAATAAAGGCTTGTTAATAAAATCCCTTAAAAGAAGACTAGCGTAATTCATATTATTTACCATAAAACTTAAACTAGCACATACCTTCAAGTCAAAGCTCTTTTTTTCTGACCACTGCCCGGGAATGATCTTCACTGCAAGATTCCTTTTTTCAAGACAGTTACATTCACAAGTTAACAGACATCATCATGATGGGTGTGAAACGTTTATTGCTAATAGCACCAAATGTAACTACAGGTCTTTGGAACACGACCTCAAAAAAAAGCATAACAAAATGAAAAAGTACAGTCACATGCTCACAGTTGGTCAAAATTAAGCATTTTCAGCTTTAATTTCTTGACTTGATCAATGTGAAGATGAGAAATAGAATAAAATGTTGAAGCATTATGCGGATATAGTTTATAAAAAAAGCATGTGAGTGTACTGTATGTGTGAACACTCAAGATCAGCAGAACATGATCTGGGATGCACTTAACCTGGAACACTGAACAGGTTCCTGAAAACTCTGGAACAAACCGAAAATGCTTATAAAAATGTGACCTCAAAAGTGAAACGTATTGTTGGCCACCAAATCCTGCCTTTGTGTATAATGGGTCAAGAAAGAGGATTTCTCTTTTAGGTGGCTTCAGTACCTAAAAGACAGTTAGACATGACTTCAAACCTGAAAACAATGTCATTGCAAGCGATCATAATCAAAGACTTTTTAAACTGCGTCATAAAAGCTTGAATACATCTCAAACACATAGCAAAATTCTAACAGTTTGTTGTGTCAAAAAACAAGACTTACACACAACTGGAAATGACCAGGTGTCCAGAGAGGGATAACTATGATGTCCATCCTCTGAGCATCAGTCTGAAACAGAATTTTATTTTTAAGTATTCTATATATGAACTCTCACCAAAGTTATAAAAAAATCATTTTAATTACTTGCTTGTTTCTTTAAAGGATGGTACACTTACAGGAAAGGACTGCAATGGATCACAGCCAAAAGGTGCAAGCCAAGTCCGGGTGACATACAGATTTTGTATGTAAATGCTTATCCCCTAGAATGTAAAAACAGCACATTTAAAACAACAACTCTTTAAATTAAAGCTTGACAATCATCATATACAACATACAGTACCTTTGACTGAACAATTTTAGTGATAAGCTCAAAACAGCCATTTCCAATCTGAAACAGAAAAAAATCATTAAAAAAATGAATGTACACTTTTTCATTTCATATTCATAGAAACAAAATACTTACAGTCGATTCCATTTGTTTGTTTAAACCCAGTGTCCAAAAATCTGCCCGCGTGAGGCATCCAGAAGACGTTTCAACAATCAGCTCATCTTTGGGTCTGCTGATGTCCAGAACATAGTTGAGCTAAAAAAATACAGAGAGGTGTCATAGACTGTGGATGACAAAATCAGATAAGCACTTGCACTTTGCAACATCTGAAAACTTTAACATACAAGCTGTTGTTGGCCAGGGTGCGGTACAAAACACCATGATGAACGGCTGGCCAAAATGTTCTCAGGCTTTGTCAGAGCTTCGCACGGTGGTCCACACAGGTCAGGAAAAGTTGCATCTGTTGACCTTCTATTAGCTTTCTTGTTGTCAACTCTTACCTGAGGTTCTATAGGGATTTTAACAGATTTCAGACAAAACACTACATATAATGCATATTAAATGCATACAAATGCAAGAAAAATAAGCACTATTTATAGAAGGAAATTCATATGAAACAGCACGTAACAAATTTGTTTGAGCCCTTAACTACAAGATAATGAATGCAAGATTATTATTTCACATATATATGACAACCACTTTTCAAAATAAGAAATTTTACCAGTGTCATCAGACATTGAAGGTGCTGGGTTCAACAACGTTTCTGTGGTTTCTCTGGGTTTATTGCACACCTGTGGAGCTAGGTACACAAAGAAAAGAATATACACACACAGATAGGAACAAATCTAACATGTGAACAATGGTAGCGTTCTGGTCATGAGACAATGCATGTACTTACCTACAACAGCTTGACCCAGTGCTGACAATGAGATATTGACCTTTCCAAGTCGACCATGTCTTAACTGCCTCTCCAGAAGTTTCTTGTTGGTGACAGTGTTATAATGATGAGTTATATTTCTCATCAGAAACACATGTGTGGATGGACTCATATTACTTAAAAAGTAATTGCTTTTCCTCATGTTTGCAAAGAACTGTTCAACAACTTGACTGTTCAGCCAGCCTTTCAGCTCTGGGACAAGTTGAATTCTGCGTAATATGTCCTTGGGATCTTTTGTATTTCCCTCATGAAATCGGTCATACAGGACATAATGGTCAGATGATCCAGTGACAGGATGAGGATTTTCATTTACACTATCCATCCTTTCATGTAACCATGGAAGATTCACTTTCAGGCTTCCATCCTGTGCAGCCTTGACATTTTCCTCAGTGGGCTCAGCCAGTCGGCCTTCATGTGGATGAAATGGCAGTTTATCAGGAACCCGCAAATTGGTGTGTGCAGCCAAACCCCTCGCAAAATCGTAAACACAGACGTTTGGCATGTGCTTCCAGGACAGGAGAAGGTCAGCAAAATCACGGGGACTTTCAGCACGAAGATTAAATTTAACACTGTATACAATGCCATGTGGACATAGTATTACAGACCATCCTCCTGCAAGCAAAGATTTAAAAAGTTGTTTGTGATTGTAATTACATATTTTAATGCCACTTCTAATAATCATTAAGTGATGCTTACCAGAGGCACCCCATATGCTTTGAAAGACCTTATCATATGTCTGCCTGCTCTTCATCTTCTCCCTCAGTCTAGTGATGAGATCAAAGCGGGAGCCTTTGGAGTCGATGTTGCATGCTTTACACAAATTTCTTACCACTCCAACCTGACAGTAATTAGGGAAAACTGTAAATGGAACAACCCCAGAACTTTATGTCACATATTCTGAAAACTTAAAAGCAATGTTACCTTTTGTTTGGCGAGTTCATCCAACAGACGGTCTTCTGTGACACTGCAAAGCTTTGCTTCTTGTGAAGAGCTTGTTCTTACTTTTTGAAACTCTGTGTTAAGCACAATGTCACTTGTTCGAGTTTCACTCCCGATCCATGGTGCCCAGTGTGTGTAACTTGGTGGAACTGAAAATGGATTCTTCACGCCACCTATAGAAAATGGCATGTTTTTATTTACACTCTAAATTACTTTAAAACAGTGAATGACTTTCAATAAGTTTTTCCCATCACTCACTTGGAAAAAACCCACGGCTTATCATTTCCAGGTGAATGGAGTTCCAAAAACCTTCAATGTCATGTTCACCATTGAAGTCTTCAGGGGCTTTAAGGTCACTCACTATAATAAATTGACTCATAAGAACATGCATATAATGTACACAATGAACTACAAACACAAATGTACATTAGACTTACCTGCTAACTTGAACACCCCTTTTCTGTGTAAGTCCATAACTACCACAGGGGGGTGAAACCCACAGTTTATGCAGGAGTACATGTATTCTGCGTCAGTCAAAGCCTCAAAATGGCAATAAGCATGAAAAATGGTATCCCTAGAAGGAAACTTCACTCTTCTTAAGCCCTCCAATGAGTCAATGACCCTTGAAGCGGATACATGGTTCTGTAATATGACAATAGGGTGAAGAAGTCTATGATTACACAGATATTGAAATTTGGGCACCAACATATCATAATGACACAAACACATTTTTAAAGCAATCTTCAGATGAGTATATATATTTTTTGCAATCCTCACCTGCAGATTTTCTCTCAAAAAAAGGCAAAGTTCAAGAGACAAAACAACGTGGTTGTCAAAGTTGTGAAGCCCATCTGTCCACTCCTGGTATCTGTAGACCATGTGGCACTGGGGACACGATCTATGGTGTGTTGAAACATCTGTTAAAGACAAATCACATTAATGTCAAAACATTAGTACAGGAACAATTATAACTAATTATTTCACACTGATATTTAATCTTATTTATTAAAACTTACTCTCAATCACTCCCATCATGCTGACAATCCTCGCTTTATTGGTAATTACAACAGCCTCATCAAGTTTTGGGTGCTCTGGGCACACCTGACACAACGTCTCACATGGAAAGAGCTGTTTCTGATCATCCATTTTCTGTGAGATGACATTTTCTGGAAAAGATCCAGGAATTTTTTTCTCTTTAATAATATAGCGTATACTCCTTTCCAAGGCAGCATTGTCCTCAAAGGAAGAACTCTCCTGAGTCATCTGTGATGGGGTGCCTGATGATAGTGGTACAGTTGATTTGAAGATGTCTCTCTGTGTCTGGAAGACATGCCATTTAGCTATGTTTTTATGAGGACATGATATTCGTGGCTTTGCACAAGCACAATGCCAGGTGTTCCTCAGAGCATTGTAAGTCACAAATATTCTGCCAAGATGGCAGAAACTGTGTATTTCCGGCTCAAATACAGACAAACAGATCTGTGTCGAGGATCCACCAAAATCCACCCTCACACAAAGTGGAGCATGTGCCATCTGGGCAGCTTTCTGTCTCTTTATGCATGTAGCAGCTTTGGCCTCTCCAAAAAATTTAAGGTCCACCATTTCCATCACGATGTGCTCTTGAAGAAAAACCTCCTTTACAGTTTCTCGGCAGTAATCTAGTGAGCGAAGGTGCTCACATAAACTGAAGCCTAGTCCACTCCGCTGGGCCAGCAACTGGTATTGCTGACATTCCTCCAGCTCACATTTGATATTGTGAGACATCCCCCATGTTTTCCTCTGAACGTGAACTGGCACAGAAAACCCATGGCCAGTTCTCTGCACAGCAAATAACCCTGTAGTTTCATCTACACAAACACACTGCAGATGACTGGCCAGGCAAACATCTATTGATTGGTTGGAGTGCTTCCTCATCATGTGAGCCTTGTAGTTTTTTGTGCAAAGAGTAAGGCCACAGTGAGGGCATGTCATTTTCATGGACTTTCCATCAGCTGCAATTTTACTGAACACAGAGGGTAGAGCATATGAATGTTCTAACAAAGATTCAGAAAATGGTTCAGGTACTGACGACAAAACCTTGGGGGGGAGACAGGGCTCCTCGAAGAGTACTGCCGGAGGAATATGGGTCTCCTCGGAGAGTTCAGCGGGGAGCAGTCCTGATAATGGTGGCTGACTTGGCATTGAAGAATGCTGACAAGACAATAAATGCCTTGCCATATCCCCACGCCGTATGATTGTATTCTTACAGACAGGGCAGTGAAAGTGTCCTGTTGTCCTACAAGGCAGCCTGCACCGGCATATCATTTGATCTGTAAGAGATAAAACAAACAAACACACAAACAAACAA
Source organism: Aphyosemion australe (assembly GCA_006937985.1). Taxonomy (NCBI): domain Eukaryota; kingdom Metazoa; phylum Chordata; class Actinopteri; order Cyprinodontiformes; family Nothobranchiidae; genus Aphyosemion; species Aphyosemion australe. The sequence goes on from SSNS01000353.1 coordinate 308,580, forward strand.
ACAGATGTAATTTAAATGTAGTTGTATAGAATGCAATCAATTTATCTAACAATCAGATTGTACATGTTAACAAAAACATCCAAGCTACCCTCAACAATGAAAGCAAAATGGTATGGATCACAAATGTTATGTCAAGAAAAGTGGTGAAAAGTAAATAAAAATATATTTTATAAAAACACTATTTTTGTTGCAGATGAATGCACTGAATTGTACAATGTCAACAGCAACTTTTAAGTCAACAAAAATACTACAGAAGTGCTTAAAAAAGTGTATATTTATAACTATAAAGTATATTTAATACAAACATACCATTGAAATGCAAAGCATTTTTTATATGCACACTTAGATGCTCCTCAATCTTTGCCCTTACAGTAGGGTTGAAAGTGGGGCACAGAGGGCAGTGAAAGAGTCCTCTGCAACACGTGTTGCATTCCTGCAATTCTGGCTTTAAGCCCCAATTCCAGATTGATATGTGCATCTAAAACAGAGAGAAAAGCAGATAAAATGAGGACCCAAAAAAATTATACCTTCAGTTTTATGTAACCTAAAATCATTCTTAAAACGTCATATTCTATCCAGAGAACCACACACGTTAACTTATTTTTAGTTTCAATGTTTCTTATATTTTATAGTAATATTTTACAGTAATATTCCCAGTTTTTCTTCAATAGCTTCCAGGATTTTTGAACAAATGTCACCAAATCATTCCTAAAAAGTAATATTACATCCAGAGAACCACACACGACAACTTATTTTTAATTTCAATGTTTCTTATTTTTTACATTAATATTTTACAGGAATATTTCCTGTTTTTCGTCAATAGCTCTGAGGAGTTTTGACCTAAACACACCATGGCAGTTTTTTAACAGTTTTTAAATAAGTTTTATTCTTCTTCTCGCCCACAGAAGCCGTTAATCCAGCTCTCTTACTTAAACCAGGCCCAGGAAAAGGCATAAGTGTGTTTCTCTGCCATGGAGCACGATGGAAAAAAAATAAAAATAAGAACGAATGTTGTTGTAACGCAACAAAAGTGGCAACATGATCAATGTAAGAAAACTAGACGATTCCTAGAATTATGAAATTACTAACGGCAAATTTATTCAATAAAGACTCTGTCCCAACCTTTGCGATCCACTTGCAAGAATTCCACGGTATCCATGCGTGTTTCTGGCTACTGTGTAGGTCACGTGCTTCCGGCTACTGTGTAGGTCACGTGCTTCCGGCTACTGTGTAGGTCACGTGCTTCCGGCTACTGTGGAGGTCACGTGTATCCGGTTACTGTGGAGCTCCACAGCTGCCGCAGCCAGACCCTTCTCGAAGGAGCACAAAATACGGAGCAAACGTGGATGGAAATGACAGGAAACGTGGGTTTAGAGGTGGCGACTGGATGAAGAGGTGGAGGAGAATGAAGGACACATTAGTCCGTGTTAAAAAGTCTCTGAAATACATTAAAACAATGTAAACACATGAGTAAATACACTATCGTGAACCGGATACATGAGTGTCATGGTGGCAGGATATCACAGAATAGCGCTACGCCCTCTGGTGTCCTGGCGGGGAATTGCTTTGCAGCACTCCGCTGCCTGAACAGAAGTTCCAATGTGAAAACCTTTCCGACGCTCCGTGTGCGTCTCTCCGTTGCAGAGCTCACAGAGTGTATAAACCAGCCTTAAGGCTTTAACAGTTCAGTAACATAAGGAGGAGCTTGGCCATGTAGAGTCCTGAAGGTTCTAGTCAGGATTCTAAAGTTAACGGGTAACCAGTGCAGAGACATTAGAATAGGAGTGATGTGAGCTCTTCTGTTTGCTCCAGTTAGGAGCCTCGCCGCAGAGTTCTGGACCAACTGAAGGCGCTCAATAGCCTAGTGAACTAGACCAATTCTTGCTTTGCATATATAGGATGGCTTGCCAGGCTAGGCGCTCAAGGGATTTGTGTTAAAACATGTGAAAAGTGTGTTACAGTAATCTAGACGGGAGGAGATAAAGGCATGGAGAACCATTTCAAGCTCATGTTTTGACACCAACCTTCACAGGAAATGTTTCTCAAGTGATCCAAGGGGTTCAAATGAAGGCAACTGGACTTCTTTGGTTTCTTGAAGACGTTTCGCTTCTCATCCGAGGAGCTTTGTCAATTCTGACTGGAATATGGGAGGGTCGATCTTATAAACTGTAGCTGTCTATTGTTGCTCAACGAGCAGCATCTGCCTGTGAACGCCCCTCCTCCCTACCTCTTGATGAGTCGTTAGCATCGTTAGCCTCTATTGTTTGTGAGTCGTTGTTTTGATTAGATGCAGGAGGGTGTGACCTGGACTGAAACTGTTTTGGAACTTGGTTCAAAGCTGCATTATAGGTGCTGGAAAGGTGAAACCTGAGTCCTCCTCCTCTATTTAATGATGGTTTCTCCATTTTGACATAGATGGCTTCCTTCACTCCTCTCTCAAACCATCTATCTTCTCTGTCCAGAATGTGGACTTTGTCATCTTCAAAGGTGTGGCCCTTGTCCTTCAGGTGTAGGTGGACTGCAGAGTCTTGGCCTGAAGAGGTGGCTCTCCTGTGCTGTGCCATGCGCTTGTGTAGTTGTTGTTTAGTTTCCCCTATGGGAAACTAAACAACATCCCCTATGGGAAACTAAACAACAACTACACAAGCGCATGGCACAGCACAGGAGAGCCACCTCTTCAGGCCAAGTGTAACACCTGTGCTATTAAGCAGGGGTAATACACTGCTGGACCAGATCTAGGTTCTGAAGGAGTGGTGAGTAGCTAAAATGAGAGTCAGAGAGTGTGACCTTTAAATAGAAAAAGCCGGCAATTTAATTCACAATGGATAAATAACAAACAAAGACAAACAATAAACAGACAAATGCTACCTCAGTTATTTGAGGTATGCTTTAGAATATTCCCTTTTTAATTTTTTAACTTTTACCCTTTGGGTTAAAGATCTAATAAAGGTTTAAATTCTAAGTTCCTAGTCTAATTTCAAGTTTAAGTTATGACCGGTCATCTAATTTTGAGTGTCTGGATTTTAAACTTACTTTGGATTGCCCTAATTTATGTTTAAGCTTGAATTAGGTTTATGCAATTCATTCCTTTCAGTTTATACAATTCATTCCATTCAATTTCCAAAAAGATTTTGTCACTTTAAAATCACACTTTAGGTACCCTTTAAAAGTACAAAAAAATAAATATTCACATGGAAGATTACACAGTAATATAAATACAAAACATCTGAGGTTTTGTCCTTAATCTTGGCAAAGTCTCAATTGTCCATTCACAATATGAACGACTTGAGATGTGCTCCTCACGTGAACAAATCCTACCCCAACCTTGGAACTGTTTGGAGTAAAGTTGATGAAAGCAGGACTGCGAGTGTGCCTCTGTGAAGCTCCGCTGATCCTGAAAGTGTCCTGTTGGGTTGTACTGGCTCGCCTCGATCCTCAGTTCAGGTCCAAGTCAGGTCCAGAATCCAGATATGAGGATTCGGTGTGGTTTCCAGGGTAGATAAAAACCTGGCCTGTTGAGCAGGCCAACAAATATCTTATTTAACATAAAAAGTTTTACATTCAGCATAAAATAATATTTACACTTACTGTTGAACACATCAGCCCTTTTACATGACTGCAGAAGCTACGTAACTAGCAGTGAACAGAAGCTAGTGACTGTTAAGCGTTAACGAACGTTAACCGCTTGCAATTACACAAAAATAAAACCTCATTTAGCATAAAATAAATCACCAAAGTTAAAACAATGTACACAGCGATCATTACAATAAAGAATAAAATGATATTTTAGGGGTTTTTACCGTTTTCTGTTGTGTACCGGTAGTTTACCGTCTGGGGCAGAGGTTAATTGCCTCGTTGTTACCGTAGCGACAAACGCTGTACAGAAGTTAACCCTGTGTTAGTTCGGTAGCAAAGTTATGTAAAATGAGTATTTTTCACTAAAAACAACTCACCGAAACTTCCTCCCAAAGCTAATAAACTCCAGAGCGTACTCCTCCAAACTGGCCCGGTTACAAGTCAATTTATATCGTTTAAGGTTCAGTAAGATCCGTTTTACTGAACTCAACGATCTCTGCTTCTGCTCTAGCTGTCTGCCCGTCAAAGCCTCAGCAGATACTCAGTCTCAGCCGTTAGGAGGAGGGGCTTGCTTCCTCAGAAAACGTTTGAATAGTCTTTATTGACAAGAGCTCACAGCATCTGGTTTTTCAAAATAAGATTGTAAATAATTATTAATTAAATTATTTATGTATTTATTAGAAGTTTTTTTTAACAGTTTTAGCTAATAGCTGATCAAATCATGTGATTTATTAATTGATGAATATATATATATATATATATTTTTTTTAAGATCTATTTGTAACAGGGGTTACACAAGACTCTGCAGTCCACCTACACCTGAAGGACAAGGGCCACACCTTTGAAGATGACAAAGTCCACATTCTGGACAGAGAAGATAGATGGTTTGAGAGAGGAGTGAAGGAAGCCATCTATGTCAAAATGGAGAAACCATCATTAAATAGAGGAGGAGGACTCAGGTTTCACCTTTCCAGCACCTACAATGCAGCTTTGAACCAAGTTCCAAAACAGTTTCAGTCCAGTTCACACCCTCCTGCATCTAATCAAAACAACGACTCACAAACAATAGAGGCTAACGATGCTAACGACTCATCAAGAGGTAGGGAGGAGGGGCGTTCACAGGCAGATGCTGCTCGTTGAGCAACAATAGACAGCTACAGTTTATAAGATCGACCCTCCCATATTCCAGTCAGAATTGACAAAGCTCCTCGGATGAGAAGCGAAACGTCTTCAAGAAACCAAAGAAGTCCAGTTGCCTTCATTTGAACCCCTTGGATTACCATGACCTGGATGACTGAGAACCTTCACCAGCATATTCTCAAGTGATAAAAACAGGTTTTTTTGAGTGACCTTCAAGAGACATTGATGGGTCAAAAACACCCAAATTCCTCAAGTTTGACTTGACGGCAGAAGCTAAATGACCAAGTTGTTGACTTAAAAAATGCAGTAAACGGAAAGTAAAACCATGAGTGGACGCTGGCGCATCTGGCTGCTGCTGCTCACCGGTTGCCATTCTCATTATTGTGCTTGTTTGAACCTTCTGTTTTTAAGTTGTTAGACGACAGCTTGATTCAAGTGTTGATACAGTACCAGGTTTTACGTTCATGTTTAGGACTTCCATGGGGCATGGGTGTAGTCCATGCTTACCTGGGCTGTTTTGTCCATTGTTCATCACCCGGTGACGACGGCTCTTCTTCAATATTCTGCTACCAAACTTATGCTCCGCTTCTACCTGCCAGTCCCTCCACCAGTTGCTACATCTCCATCTTTCAGCCTTGCTGCAGTTACATTCATTGAGGATCCCGGCACAGCATCTGTGTCAACAATGTGGCTCAGTGGGCTCCTTCTGGTCCAGAACTTGTTGTCCTCACCATGCAAAGAACTGGGCTGTAAACCACAGTACGCTAGCCCATCTGGCTAGGTCGACTGAGCCTACTGTCAAGCATGACAATTGCAGCATCAACTTTGGTCTATTGAACATCTGTTCTCTCATGAGCAAAGGGCATCTCGTCCAGGATCAGCTCTCGGACCATACCGTAAGCTGGATTTCCTCTGCTTGACTGAAACGTGGCAATATCCTAATAAAGTTAAGTCCCATTAGTCATCATCACGGGCTCCGTGTTTGACCCATCCCTACGGGGAGCGGTGAGCTGCAGCTGTGTTTGGTGGTTTAATTACTTTATTTCCCTTAACAACTCCACTGGAGTTTCATTACATCTGCTGACCTCATGAGTCAGGGAGAGGTGGTGGTATTGCGATACTTCACCAGAAGCAGTGAAAAGTCCTCCTTGTCTCTGCTCCACTCTTCCACTCATTTGAATACAGCGCATCACAGCTCCCTGGATCTACTCCTATTATAATTTGTACTGTTTATCGCCCGCCTGAGCCGAATAAGGATTTTTAAATGACTTTGCTGCTCTTCTCACTCATCTCTCAATTGCTGGGTTTCACATGACGTAGCGTCCCTGCCTCTCCTGTTGAAGTCCACGTAAACAAATGCAGATGCACCGATCAAATTCGGTGTTGTCTATGGTTGTTATAGTCGCTGTAATCTGGACAAAGGCCAGCGTTTTTTTTTCGGGTCCCGAAAGTAGTGCGCCACAAAGGGCGTATTTAAAAAAAAAAACGTACTGAAAGAAGACGGCAGCAGTCGATTAGTAATCTCCCGCTAAAAACAAGAGGCTCTGAAATGGACGATGCTAAAGTTTGCAGCGATCACTTTCTAACAGGTAACGGTTTACTAAATGTTTTATAGCATTTTATTGAACACAGCCATAAAAACGGCAGGTAAACAGTTTGATACTGTTTTCATGTGTCCGTACAGCAAATAGCTTTCAGAGTGCTAATGCTGTTAGCAGTTAGCTTAGTGGTGTAATGTGGCGTTTGTACCCTATAAAAACAAACTAACGTACCAGAAAGTTTGATTTAAAAGGGCCTAATAAGTTATTTACCAGTAGATCCTAGCACATAAACATACTTGTTAGCAATAGCGATAGCATCATTATCATGAGCTAAACAGCACAACTCACTACTGACCTGAGCAAAAACAAGACGACAGCCATTTTGAGCTTCTCAGGATCACTAAATGGTTTACCCAACCTGAAATAAAATAGTTGTAGGCTTCCAGGCTTTCATTTGGTTTGCTGTATAATACGAGGTATGCAGCACGGGGTAGTTTGTTATGTCGATCGCTTCAACGCTGAGTAAATCCTCCAGAGTATGAAAACGCCAACTTTTTTAAACTATATGGGTCGTAACCTACATGAAGATGTATTTTTTCACGATATCGCGTCTGTGCCAGTCCATTTAATGCCTTACTATACTCGCTTTCATCCATTGCGCTGTGTTTTGTACTGAAGCAAAACACTTCCTGACCCCTGTTTGAGTTTCGTGCGATGTCCGGGTCACGTGAGTGAAACCCAGGCCAGCAATTCTCTCTTCCAATAAGATAATTGTTGGTGACTTCAATATTCAGATGGACAACGACAATAAACTTTCCAGATATTTCACTTCTTGTCTGGAAAGCTTTGGGCTCCAACAATACATCAATTTCCCTACTCTTTCTAGAGGCCATATTCTGAATCTGGTTTGCTGTTCTGGTGTCACTCTGTCCCAGTGCAAAGCCAGTTCTTTCTCCCTTTCTGGTCATGTGTTTATTTTGTTTAATGTCACTAACTGCCTCTAAAACCAATACTCCTCATGATGACATAACATTTAGGTAAATTAATGATATAAATCTTGACACTTTCTCATCTGCCATATCTGATCTTGTCTCTTATTTTAACCTTTATAACCTTCCTAATACTTTTGCTCCACTTAAATGTAGATCTGTCATATTTTCTCGTTCAGCCCCATGGTTTAATCATGCCTCTGCTGTCTCAAAACTAAATGTGCTCGCATGTATTTTTAATTCTAAAACTTAACAGGTTGTCCACAGGATGTCCAGACATATGTCTGAATCCTTCTGTCAGTGCTTCTCCTCAAGACACGACACTCACCACTGTGATGTAGGAGGCAGAATCAATGCGACATGACCATTCAGACTGAAGTAGCTTTCAAAAATATCAGATACATATGGGATTCAGTACCACACATGAAAGTGACCTGAATCGGATCTGTGCTGTTAGGTGTCACAAAAACATCAGATATGGGTCGCATGTGGGGAAAATTTGGATTTGATGCGCTTTTGCAGTATGAACGTAGTAGGCTCTCTCTAATAATAATAATAATAATAATAATAATAATAATAATAATAATAAACGTTTTGTTTTCGGGTTGTTGTAATAACCGTTGGCTCCAGCAGGGGGCGGCAATTGTGAGGAACTTGCAGCTTTCTGCCGTAAATCCACCACCGAAGAAGAATGCACCACTCCGCTCGCTCGTCGCTGTTTGAACAGACATGTCTAACTGATGTGAACTCCGGTGGAAACGCGATTTGTGACCAAAAGTTGGCTTTGTTCGGCTCACAAAGGTATAAACGCCTTTCCCTAACACGTTTGAATGTTGTGTTTTAGTTTCCTGTGGAGTTTCCGTTTAGCAGCGATGCTACTTGCATGGTTAGCATCGTTAGCTCTGAGTTAGACCTTTACTGAACACATGACCGTCTAGTTTCTGCCCCCAGCCCAAGGATAAATACAAACGTGACTTTCTTCCCCAGCTCCATCAGACTAAACTACAGACTGAAACAACTCAGAGGAGATAAACAAAGATGAGCGCTCCAACGCTGCAGCAGCCCAGCTTCCTGCTGGTGAGTCAAAACTGAGATGACTTCAAAAGTCTTAGTTACGCAGTAACTTTTGACTTCACATTTGTTTTCTTTGTCCTGCTATAAAATCTGGTCCGGTGAACCCGTCTCTGTGTTTATGTTGTCTGTTATTATTTCTATTTCTAATCCAGGCCAACCTGAAAGCCGATGCGACCACCAAACCTCTGCTGCAGCGATGCCAGGACCTGGTGAGGATCATTGATGACTATCCTGCAAAGGTATGTCAGTTAGAACTAAGTATTTAAAGAAAAACTAAGTAACTTTTTCATATTTTAGATCATGTTCTTGAGCCAGTATGTGCTAGCCTGGCAAGCCATCCTATATATGTGAATATATACATAATCAACAGAATCCAGCGGGCAGCCCAGAACCGAGCTAGCTTTGGTAGCTAGCTTGTTCAGTCTCTTCCTGTCTCGGTCAGAGCTGCCTACACCCCAACAGACCACAGCAGAATGAATAACAGAGCCAACAACAGAGTGATAAAAGGATTTTAGCAGCTGGGAGTTAACTCCGAAGGACCTCAGCCTCCTCATGAGATGGAGGCGGCTTTGGCCCTTCTTATACAGAGCATCTGTGTTGTGGGACCAGTTCAGTTTACTGTTGAGGTGAACACCCAGGTACTTAAAGGTGTCCACCACCTCAATGTCTGCTCCCTGGATGTTTACTGGTGAGTGAGGAGGAGTGTTTCTCTGGAAGTCAATCACCATTTCCTTTGTTTTACTGGTGTTCAAGCGAAGGTGGTTACGCTCACACCAGTCCACAAAGTCCATGATGACTGACCTGTACTCCTGGTCGTCCCCCTCAAGCTTCTTTTATAAAACAATGCCGCCAATTTGCCGCAACGCTGAGGCGGCATCAGGGAGTGTTAGGTCGTTTATAAGTGGTCAGACCGTGGCGGTAATGTTGTGCAATCATGTCCGTTTTATAATAGATTACGCGATGGCGGCATAAAGGGGGTATGGGGGCGGTCTCTGCACTGTCATGGACTTCCGTGTATCTTGGACATAACTTGCTTTTTATTGCGATCGAAGCTGCGCAGGTGTCTGTCCTCCACCATCCCTGTGAGCTGTCAGATGATCTCAGCTGCAGATCTAACAGAGAAGCTCCCGGAGCTCTGCATCGCTCCAGTTTATCATCTCAGCTGATTCTGTTTACAAAAGTGAAACTTAAGCGTGTGTTTACTTTCATTTTCTACATAGTTCCCGGCCGGAGCTCGGCATTAATTGATCATGTGGTCATGACACCTCCCTCTGTTGCGCCAACGCTTAATGTGCGTTTATAAGACCGGCGAAGCCGCAATATTACTATCAAGTGTGGCGGCACAAATGCCATAATGCCATGGCGCGTTCATAAGACACACGTTGCGGTACAATTGTGCTGATTTGCCGGCATGGTGTGTCTTATAAAAAGGGCTTCAGACACACAGCCGACGATGGCCGAGTCATCAGATTAATCAGAATTACATTATTAACCACATTTGCAATAGCTGGCCAGACTTTCTTGATAATACTTGGCTGGTGATTTCAACTGGGACTGGCAAAATGCAGCTTCAGATGATTTCAAAAGCTTCTGTGACTCCATTAATCTCAGCCAGTTGGTCAACCAACCCACAAGACCCAATCTTAAGAATCCTGACAAGTCCACCTTGATTGATTTAATTTTAACAAATGTCCCTCATAAATTCTCATCATTAGGTGTTTTCTGCAATGACTTGAGTGATCATTGTGTTGTTGCCACTTGCAGGAGCACTAAAATGCCTAAATCCAAATCACGCATCATCTGCAAGAGAAATTTTAAACAATTCAGTGAACAAGCTTTTCATAAGGATTTGTCCTTGGTTAATTGGAGGCAAATAGATTTGTTACCAGATGTCGAGCTAGCATGTGCATTCTTCAAAGAGACTTTCATGGAAATTGTAAATAAGCACGCCCCCTTCAGGAAACTCAGAATCAAAGGATGAGAAAATCCCTGGTTCACCCCCGAGCTGTCAAATATTATCCATCAGCGTAATGTGGCATGGGCCAAAGCCAGAAAAGGAAACCTCCACTCTGATTGGGCTATCTTTAAACAACTAAGAAATAAATGTACTACTCTCATCAAAAAGGCCAAATCAGACTATTATTTATCACAACTGAGAACCTAAATAATCCACAGAGATTTTGGAAAGTGATTAAATCTTTATCTGTCAACTTAACTTCTCATGCTCTTCCAAAATGTGTCCTAAACGACTCTGTCCCAGTGCATGATAAAACTGAGGTTTTAAACTGTTTTAACAAGCATTTTATCTCATCTGGTTCAGTGTCTACTTCTACTGGAACACCCTCTGTGTCCCCCTGCACAGACTCCCAAATGACTCCTGGTGCTTCTTTGAACTTTGTTCCGTTTACTGTAGAGCAAGTGCATAAAATTATTAGAACTCTGGATCCCAGAAAACCCTCTGGCCCAGACATGATAGAACCCTATTTTTTGAAAATGGCTGCTGATTTCATTGCAGAACCTCTTATGGTTCTTTTTAATCTTTCTATCAAAAACAAACAAATACCATCAGTTTGGAAGTCTGCTTTTGTGACTCCTTTACTAAAAGGTGGTGACCCAGCTCTATTAACAAATTACAGACCAATATCTAATCTGTGTGTCCTGGCAAAAACTCTAGAGACCCTAGTAAGTGAACAATTGAAAGACTTTTTATATTCAAATGACCTTCTCTCAAGTCTGCATTCAGGTTTCAGAAAAACGTACAGCACCGTCACTGCAGCCACAAAGGTGATCAATGACATTCTTGTTGCTCTGGATAAAAAGCAGTACTGTGCCTCACTTTTTATTGATCTGTCAAAAGCCTTTGACACTGTAGACCAGGGGTCCCCAATCCTGGTCCTGGAGGGCCGCTATCCAGCAGGTTTTGTGGTTTCTCTGCTCAAACACACTTGATTCAGTGGTTGAATCACCTGTGCAGCAGCTCATCAAGCTCTGTTGAAGCCTGCTAATCACTTGCTAATTGAAATCAGGTGTGTTGAAGCAGAGTTACAACTAAAACCTGCTGGATACCGGCCCTTGAGGACCAGGATTGGGGACCCCTGCTGTAGACCATGCTGTTTTAAAACATAAGCTTCCTTGTTTGGGATTGTCTGAACATGCGATCTCATGGTTCACTGACTACTTGAAGGACAGAACTCAATGTGTTAAATGTGATGGGTTGTCCTCTGAATTTTTGAGTATCCACAAGGGAGTTCCACAGGGTTCGGTTTTGGGACCCCTCTTGTTCATTATGTATATTAATGACATAGGACAAAACGTGTCAGATACTAATATGCACTTTTACGCTGATGACACAATCATTTACTGTTTTGGAACATCCCCCACTAAAGCTGTTGAAGTCTTACAGAAAGCTTTTAATGAGGTCCAACAAACACTTCTGCAGTTAAAATTGGTCCTCAATGCTGACAAAACTAAACTAATGTTCTCAAACTCTAAAAAAAGACCTATAAGTATGCCCTCAGTGACCACTCTGGAGGGAAATATCATAGAGGCGGTCCACACATACAAATACCTTGGTGTCTGGCTTGATGACTCCCTCTCCTTCAAGCCCCATATAGATAATCTTGTGAAGAAACTCAAACTCAGACTGGGTTTCTTTTTTCGAAATAAACTGTTTTTCTTTTGAGGCCAAAAAACGACTAGTTACTGCAACATTTCTGTCTGTTCTGGATTATGGAGACCTTTTGTATATGAATGCCTCAGCACAGTGTCTTGGTCAGATTGATGTGGTTTATCATGCCTCGCTGAGGTTTATTACTAACTGTAGACCACTGACCCATCATTGTGAATTGTATTCTCGAGTGGGATGGCCTTCTTTGTCCACCAGGAGGTTGGCACATTGGTACACTTTCATTTACAAGGCCATGTTTGGATTACTACCCAACTACATCTGTAACTTAATCTCACGGAGAAGTGTAACTTCTCACAGTCTGCGTGCAAACGATCAGTTGTTACTCTGTGTTCCGTTTGCTCGCACTGAACTGGGTAAAAGGGCTTTTGTTCACTCTGCTCCTTCTGCATGGAACAGGCTGCAGGAAAACTGGAAACTAACCGAGTTCATCTCCTTGAATACGTTTAAAACCAGACTGAGAGCCCTTGAGACAGATTCCCTGTGTTGTAACTGCCTTCTGTAATTCTGTACATAACATGTCTGTGTAACTGATAAATATATATATATGTTGTAACTGTAACTTTTCCTGCCTCTTGGCCAGGACTCCCTTGAAAATTAGGTTTTTAATCTCAATGGGACCTTCCTGGTTAAATAAAGAATAAATAAACTAGGGCTGCACGATATTAGGAAAACCTGTGATATGCGATAACAGTGCTTAATATTGCGATATCGATATTTCTTGCGATAAATGAACAAATACTTAAATCTACAGTTTTTGTATATATACTGTAGACACACCACTCCATCCTCTATCATTAGTATTAATACAGTAACAAAATGAAATGATGCAAGTTTACGTTACAAAATTAGCATGATCTGTTTCAATACTTTTGTAAACAGTAATCATTAAAATATGTTGGAGTGATTTAAAACAATAGGACAACGCTGTAGAACATTTACAGAGCTAAACGAATATGTTTACTCCTGTAGCACTTACCGACTACTTCCGTTATTTCCTTGTACCGCTGTGATGGTTTCTCATAAGGAGTCCCACCCATGGGCATCTGCTGGGCTGTTGTGCTCTTACTTGTCTTAACGTCAGAGACTTTGGGTTTGCTAACACTAGCTTTCTAGAGCCCAGTATATAGATCTTTATGGTTGCGTTGGAGGTGACAACGGAGATTTGTCATGTTTCCCCTCATGGTTGCCACGGGTGTTTGGCATGTCTTGCAAAGTACTTGTGTCTGTTGAACACAAGTACTTTGAAATAATAGTCATGCTGTTTGAATTATGAGTTCTTTCTTGCTAACATTTTCCGCACACGTCTCACCCTCAGTCATTGTGATGCTCTCTAAGCCAACTCAGGTGTTTGCTAGCCATCCAAATGAAGTGCCGTCCACCTAGGCACCAAGGCATCTAACCTATAAGAACCCACCCGATTGGCCAAATGGGTGAAGGCTCTATTTGATTTGTCAAAAACTTCATGCTTCCGTTTGATTGACAAAATGTGTAGCAAAAATCTGAGATGACCATTAACTGCGATATTTGTCTGTACTTCGCGATATGCCTATTGTGCATGCTGATATTGCGATAACAATAAATTTTCGATATATTGTGCAGCCCTAAAATAAATAAAAATACAGGATGGTATAATGTGAAGTGCAGAGCCAGGTGGTTTCATGCTACCAACAATTTCACCCAACGTAACTGGGGACACCAAATCAAAAGAATTAAAAGAAGTCAATACAGGACAGATATCATCATTAAAACTAGATTGCTGGGGGATTTGAGCTCGAATATCATCAGTCTTGCCTATGAAATATTTCAGAAACCCCTCAGCAGTAGTCGAAGAAGCTTCCAATCCCCCAACACATTGAGGATTTAAAATCCCAATTTTTTTATCTAATGTTACCAACTTGATAACATTAGATAAAAAATAAAAATTTGCCTTTTTTACAGTCATTTGATAAGAGCACCATGAAGACCTGACTTCTTCAAAAGATGTCTGTGTCATATTTTTCTTCCAGTTCCACTCACATTTCCTACATTTTCTTCTGGCTGCACTAGTTCTATCATTCAACCATGGCTCACGCTTCAATTTAGGTCGACAAGATCGATAAGGGGGAATTTTATCTAATACAAGGAGACAAGATGCATTGAATCTGTCCACCAACTCTATTGCAGTGTTGTTTTTGGCGGGCATCTTAGTTTTAGTATTAGTTGTCGTGACGAAAATGCATTTTAGTCTTAGTCAGTTTTAGTCGACTAAATCTCAAAAAGGTTTTAGTCAGTTTTAGTCAGCTAAAATTCTAAAATGTTTTAGTCGACGAAGATTTTTGGTTTTAGGTTTACAAAAAATGAAACAGAGTATTAGTCTTTAACAAATGATTTTATACGTGAGACGTACTCTGAGCTACAGGAGTGAGTTTCATACCAACATCATTTATTTTAGAGCTAAAGGAGATAAGACACAATCTTAGCTGCCCCAGATTTTGTTCAGTAAAACAAGAATCCCCAGATTGGTATCATTTTTTTTTTTACTTTATTGATAATCACTATACTATATATAATTTATTGATGCAGATCAGTGCATCAGTCGATAGATTTTCACAAAAAAATGTATGATTTTCTTTCCTTAACAGAATGGACTCTTAGGGAGCATACATATTCTATACAATATTTAAATACAAATAAAAATATTGTTTGTTTAATTTATTATTTGATTCATCAGCCCGCCAACTTAGAGTCTGTAAGTGTATATTCTGGCAAAGTCCACCTACTTAAATGCAGTAATGTTTTTCCATAAACCTGCAGTGTTGTGAGTTTTCATGAACCCACAGAAGTAATATAAATAACCCAGTTCTGCTCTTGAACATCAACAGTGATGCTCATAATCATTTAGATGGGCTTAAACTGTTATGCTGTTGGTTTAAAAAGCAGGAATGTGACCCGTTATTAGGAACCAGGGAGCAGAGAGAATAATCCTGACACACTGACTTTAAAACATTTGTCTGAAACGTGTTCAGATTAAACCTGTTAAAAACCGTCATTTCTTTCATTTATCTGCCCCAAATCATGACTTTTTCAGGAAGCTCACGGATAAGAAACGTGTTAATGTCACGAATAGATTTAAAAGTAGCCTCGTCGCTCGTAGTTCTCATCACTTCCTCAATGAGCAGCTGCGCACTCCTGCAGCAGGGAAGCGAGTGAAGTTGGCTTCCCACCCACGTGTGGTTAGTGCAAAGACTGTATATATAAGATGGACAGATAACGCCCACTTCTTTGCGTGGCCGTGGGTGAAGCCAGAAATAGGCGGTTCCCTCCACTTCTGTCTTGGTCGTGTAATTTGTATAATTCGTGTCGTCACTACCGAAAAATCCCAAAATGGGCGAAAAGGTGGAGCTGAGGGTGGCGCATCAAACGGAAATGATGTAACCTGGTTGTAGCCTGATTGTAGCCAGCTTACCCGAAGTTAGCATCTAAGCTAACGGAGCTAACCACTGAGGTAGCAATCTAGCTGCTAGCAAAGCTAACCTGGAGCTAGGGAGCTAAAGCCAAACCTCAGACTGGACTTTGTAGCTGACGGAGGAGGATCGCGGGGGATTTTCCCAGCAAACACAATCATCTGGAAAAAAAAAACAATAGGTAAGTTAATATAACTAGAAAAAAGCCGTTTCTGAAATGATCTTTTTTTTCTTCAGGCTGATTATCTTAATGTCCTTTTGTTTCATGATGTGGAAACGTTTTTCCACACGTGTGTTGATTATTGTTGCTGGTGAGCTGCTGCCCATCTTGGCCAGGACTCTCTTTTGACTGAGTTTTTAATCTAAATGTTTTTTTTCTGTTTAATAAACGGGTAAATGATTAAAAAAATAAAAAGGCAATTTTTCTGTATTTTTTTACTCAGTTATTAGTGTTTGAGAGAAGTCATCAAGCTAAAGACTTATTAAAGTTAATTTTTTAATACTTCTCTTCCATTTACAAAAACTGTTGTCACAAGTGAAGTAGCATTTATTCTGTATTCTTAGTACAGTTCCCAAGAAGAGATATACAGATAAAATAAACACAATATGACTCGCTAAAACCAACAGGCTCATGAGACATGAGAACAAGAACAAAGGACAACACTAACAGTAATGTGAAAATAAAGGTAAAGACGTATATATATAGAGAGATGACTAAATTAGCGTAACTCAGCATGATCTAAAAAGGAATGTGCCATAGCTGATTAACAACAGCTACCATTAACGATTTCTTTTACTTTGACCCAATTCAATTCTGCAAAGTATGTCAGAATTTTATGAATCATTAATTGAGGTCTGGGAGGTCAAAAGTTTCACAGTCATTTATTACAACACTTTATTTTCATAGATCTGTGACAAGGTCACCACGGCTGCCTGGACATCCACGACATCGGTTACACAAAGCAGAAAATGTAAGTAACTGTCTCCATAACTCCATGTAGAATAGTAATAGTAATGTACTTTCAACAGATTGGTCTGTTGAGCTGTCATATTACTTTTTTCTCTGTGATTAATTATATTATTTTTTTCTCTGTCATTAATTATATATGTTTTTGTATCAACAGCCATTTGGATCATCGGAGACAGCTACGTGAGGCGTGGTGCCCAGAGAGCTGCACAAACCACTGGAGACAACCTTGGCCTCTCTGAAGCCCGTGTCTCCTGGTTCGGTAGGGGTGGACTGCGCTGGAAAGACCTTCTCCTTCTTTTTCCACTCTCTGAGAGGACGAGCTGCTCCTGATGTCCTCATCCATTGTGGCAGCAACAAAAAAAGCAAAAGTACAAACATATCCCAGACTGTTATGCCTGATGTGTTATTGATGTCATTTTGTTTAATAATTCCATCTGTAGCCAAACCACTGCTGACAATGTTCTTCCCCTCTCTAAAAGACTGTGCAGCTCTCTGGGCCTCTTTTATGCACTTTTTATTTATAATTTCTATAAATTTAATGACAATCATGTTAATTTAAAAATGTTTGTAAAAAACAATAAACGTTTTTCCTCAACTACTGGAATTTCTTTGAATGCGGCAAAACGTAAGGAAGCTTTGTGTAAAGATCTTAATATTAAAATAAACCTTGGAGGCTCCAACATTATCAAATCAAATCATAATTAACTAAATTACTAAGTTTGAAGATGTTTTTTACAGATATTGGGAATAATTCATTGATGTGTAAAAAAACAAACTTAAATCATTTGTCATTCTTTTATTGAAACATCACCAAAATAAAATAACAGAGCAGCACCTGTGGATAGGAAAATAGTGTTATAAAGACAGATGTACATAAATTGTAAAGTACATATCCTACATATTACCATAAAAGACCATATTATAAAAAAACACTAAACTTG
>SSNS01000353.1:328863-344458 GCA_006937985.1 Aphyosemion australe
AAATGTTGTCTTTCTAGTTTTGTTTTGGTTCAAATTAAATGACAAATTCAGAACATGCAGAGACACTAAATTATATTTCAGTTCCTGTTTGATTTATTTAGACGTCAATAGAATGTTTCTATTTTTGTTCAATTTACCTTTAAAGCTGGAATATTTTAGTTTAAAAATGAGATCTTTCATTCATCCCAAAAGAGTTATATAATGTTACACATTTAAGTTTTGCTTTACCTCATGGTAACTATAATCTGTAAAAGAATAACATGATAGGAACTGTTCTCACATCACACCCTAGTCACAGGCATCTCAAGGGAGTAAAAACTAACTTTTTGAAGTAAGAAATGTTCTTATGCTGAAAACGCTGCAATGTAACATGTGTTAGTGTATTATGGCTAATGCTTCAATTCCATCAACGTTAACCACAGTATGAAATAAGGTGTGTGTACCTGGAGTCCGTGGTGAAGCGATGACTCACTGCACAAGCGGGAGCTGGAAGTTGGAGTCCAGCTTTGTGTCCTTAGCCAAAGGTCGAGTCTCTCTGGATCACCTAGAGGAAAACTTCACACAAAAATATATAATAGAATAAATAATAATTATACTTGATGAACACATAGGTTTGAGGCACTACGTATTTCTGCTAGTAAAATTATAGCTGTTGATATATTTAGTTTCAATTGGGACTAGTAAGAATATGATCTGGACTAGGATTAATTATATTGTTGCTATGTAAAATAGTTATTACTAGCAGGTGTGGCTGTTGATTAAATGATAACACGTTTGCCAAGTGGACTCGGGTCTGCTCACTAATAGATGCCATCAACGACGAGATTACTGGTATTTACATGTTTAGTGACAAACCTGAACACGTGTTACAGTTAGCTCTGCTGCTGTTTACTTTGCCCAGACGCAGGCAAAACTTTTTTCCGGTATTTTATTAGTTCACAAACTCTGAGGTGTTTTGTAAACAAACGTGACGTGACCTGCAGCAGCGGGAGAAACCGGGCTTTGCGGCTCTTAACAGACGTTTTAGCACCGAAACAGATATTTCTTACCCTTTTCTTTGTACCCTGCTCCACTCCAGTCTTGATTTCATAACTAATTATTATCACAGAAGGACCCGCTGCATCCCAGACCCAAAGCAGAGCTCTCACGCGACTAGCATAATGTAGGTCTGCTCCATAACGACGCCAGACAACACCGCCGGCCCAGCAGCTGGACTCTGTATCAGGAGGAGCTGACCCTCTCAGAGCAGCCGTGTTTATTAAAGGCGAAATAATCGCTCTCTAGTTTTTAACTGAGCAACAAACAGCGTTACAACAAGCACCGTATTAAACCCTAATAAATTTATAATGTCACGGTAAAGAGTATATGTTTATACCAAAGTGTAAACGATGGCTAACTAGCTACTTTGCTAAGCTAAACTAGCTTCAGAGCGTCAGTAGTCAAAAATATAAAAATATAACTTTACTTACCGATAAAAATGGAGCGGAGAGTTCTTGGACCCTCTGTTAGTGCAACCAATGCCACAACAAGCC
This sequence comes from Aphyosemion australe, assembly GCA_006937985.1. Taxonomy (NCBI): domain Eukaryota; kingdom Metazoa; phylum Chordata; class Actinopteri; order Cyprinodontiformes; family Nothobranchiidae; genus Aphyosemion; species Aphyosemion australe. The sequence continues at coordinate 330,396 of SSNS01000353.1, forward strand.
ATTTCTGCCCAACAATATCAAAATTAACATTCCAACATGACCACACACGGCACAAGAACTGGCCGAACACAGCTAATGTGACGCCCAGTGACTATAAAGTACGCCGGGGGATAAAGGGCCCTGTGTCCTTCCGGTTTTTCCCCGGAGCAAAAAGGCTAGTTAGCTCCTCGGCTCTTCCGACAATCCAAAAGACTTCCGCATATCCAAAAGACGCGCCCCTAATTATTCTCAATTTCAAGCTTTAATTACATCTAAACGGACGTGGTACAAAAAAATTCACCCCCCTCAGAGTTGTCATGGCTGATAACTGGACCTATTAAACCTAAAATGGTTCGTTGTACCAGGCTGTAAGACGTTCTATTTCTGCTGTGAAATTGGCATTTTTAACATTGAGGTCTATGAGGATTGCTCACTTCTGAGACCACCCCCAGTGGATGAGGGGAGAACTGCAACTTTTTATCACTTCCTGGTGTTTCCGGATATGAAAGGGATCCTGCTCCCTTGGGTTAGTGCTACGTTTGTGCTGAATTTCTGATGTGGGCGGGGGAGCGAACTTCACTCAGCTTCACTCGGCTTCACTCGGCTAGTCTGCCGAGGAGAGAGGAGAGAATGCCCGCTGCTGCTGCGGCTGGGACACAGACAGCAGCGCTGTTACATTTAGCTTTTGTGAGACGGGCGAAAATGTGTATTTTGAGCTTAATTTTCGTCTCGTTAACAAAAACTACCGCACGTCTCATCATGTTTTAGTCACCAAAGAGCTATTTTTAGCTCGTCAGCGTCTAGTTTTCGTTACAAATAAAAGGGGCGTCAACGAAATCAATTTGTTATCGTTGACGAAAACAACACTGCTTTGTAGTAGAAAAATATTCGGAAATACTAACATCAGAAGACAGACACTGGTTGCAATTAAGAAACTCAGTCAAAAACAATTCGGCAGTAGATTAATTCAGAGTTCTACTAATGGACTGAACACTGCTTGAGGCAGGTGCAGAAGGAACAAAAACATCAAACAAAATAGGACGATCAGAAAAACGCCATCATAAACCAATAGATTAGTCCCTGACACATCTCGAATTAAAACAAGATCCAACAAATGTCCATCAGAATGAGTCAGACCAGAGACAAGCTGCTTTAGATCAAAAGAGTCCAAAATATTTAAAAATTCCTTCACCCGCGGTTTATTAGGACAGCAAAGGTGAATATTAAAATCACCCATAATGAGAAGTCTATCATATCTGGTAATGCAACAGGCCAGAAAATCAGAAAATTCATCCAAAAAATCCTTGTTGTATCTCGGTGGTCTATAAACCACTGCACAGAGAAATGGTTTAACCCGACCAAGTTAAAAACTGGCAAAAGTAGCAGGGATGGAAATCTGCTTACACAGAGTGTCATCCCTGAAAACAACAAAAACGTTGAAATGTTGGGTCCATGGCCTGGAAACTCCCCAGATCTTAATCCCACTGAGAACTTGTGGTCAATCCTCAAGAGGCGGGTGGACAAACAAAAACCCACTAATTCTGACAAACTCCAAGAAGTGATGATGAAAGAATGGGTTGCTATCAGTCAGGATTTGGCCCAGAAGTTGATTGAGAGCATGCCCAGTCGAATAGCAGAGGTCCTGAAAAAGAAGGGCCAACATTGCAAATACTCTTTGCATAAATGTTATGTAATTGTTGATAAAAGCCTTTGAAACACATGAAGTGCTTGTAATTGTATTTCAGTCCATCACAGAAACAACTGAAACAAAGATCTGAAAGCAGTTTCGCAGCAAACTTTGTGAAAACTAATATTTGTGTCATTCTCAAAACTCTTGACCACGACTGTACACTATGCCAGCCACTTGGTTGTGGCGTTCCATGAATTGCTGGGTTTCACTCACGTGACCCTGCAGTTGTGCAACACTCAAATGGGGGGCATGAAGTGTTTCGCTCCACTACAAAACATGGCGTGATGGATGAAAGCAAGTATACTAAGGCTTTAAATGGGCTGGCACAGACGTGATATGGCAAAAAAATACATCTTCCTTTAGGTTCTGACCCATATAGTTAAAAAAAGTCGGCGTTTTTATAGTCTCTGGAGGATTTACCCAGCGCTGAAGCGATCGGCATAACAAACTATCTTGTGCCTTTATTTACCCCCGCTGACAGCGAGACCGGCTAATATAGGAGACCCGGCTGGTAATGGAATACAGGCCAATATTAGAGGATTTACGGTAATGCATTTTGTTAATCAAATGGAAGCATGAAGTTTTTGACAAATCAAATAGAGCCTTCACCCATTTGGCCAATCGGGTGGGTTCTTATAGGTTAGATGCCTTGGTGCCTAGGTGGACGGCACTTCATTTGGATGGCTAGCAAACACCTGAGTTAGCTTAGAGAGCATCACAATGACTGAGGGTGAGACGTGTGCGGAAATGTTAGCGAGAAAGAACTCATTATTCAAACAGCATGACTATTATTTCAAAGTACTTGTGTTCAACAAACACAAGTACTTTGCAAGACATGCCAAACACCCGTGGCAACCATGAGGGGAAACACAACAAATCTCCGTTGTCACCTCCAACGCAACCATAAAGATCTATATACTGGGCTCTAGAAATGTAATGTGAACTTGCATGATTTCATTTTGTTACTGTATTAATTAGTATTAATACAGTAACAAAATGAAATCATGCAAGTATGATAGAGGATGGAGTGGTGTGTCTAAAGTATATATACAAAAACTGCAGATTTAAGTATTTGTTCATTTATCGCAAGTAATATCGACATCGCAATATTAAGCACGCAGGTTTTCCTAATATCGTGCAGCCCTAGTAGCGGCAGCAACTGCATGACCCCCGTCTGGAGCATTTGGTTGCATTTGTTGACGTGGATGCTATGTCATGTGAAACCCAGCAATGCTTTCCCTGCCAGCATCTTACACCCATATGTGTGTGGTTTTATGACAGGAACCAAAGCAAGGAATTTATGTATAAATTGGGATTTTTTTTAGTACTTAAAAAAATATTAATGATTGAAGTCCGGAGGAAGGAGGAATCCTTTAGGCACATTCTTCTGGACGCTCCTGCCTGATCCCGAAGTCGGCACAAGAGGGGACCCCCTGCTGACACCAGAGAATGACCTACGACCAGGGGAAAAACATATCAGTAAATAAATAATTAAATCAGGGCTAAGAGTTGTGGGACATTTGTTATTGTGTAACATAGATGTACACATTACAGAATGATTTTCTCATGGTACGGTACTTTTAATTATTGTTAGGGATTTCCTCGATCAACCTAACTACCTGAAGCTGAAGAGATAAGAGAGAGACAATGAACCACACATAAACCGTTTGCAAAGGGTGACAGACCAACTCAGAACAGAGTGTAGTCTGCCCCGAGCGGCTGCCAACAGAGTTTATTTAAAGTGTGAGATAAGGCAGTGGGTGTGTTTACATGATGTGTGTGTGGGTGAGAGATTCAGAGATGAGGAGTGAAGGAAATAGAGCAGCAGTATAGGACATAGACATTTCTATAACAATTATACTTAGGCATTTCTCTGCAGCATACATTTTCTGTAGTAATGATTCTAGTTCAGGGGCTCTAGAGAGCCATTATCCAGCATGTTTTAGTTGTTTCCCTTCTTCAACACAGTTGATTCAGCTGCTTGGCAGCTCCTCAATTTCTGCAGAGTCCTGTTAATCACCTGCTGATTAAAATCAGGTGTGTTGAAGCAGAGAAATCTCTAAAACATGCTGGATAGTGGCTCTCTAGAACCGGGGGTGCCTAGCCCTGCAGCTAATCTAAAGCTATGGCTAACGGCTATTTACCATTCAGAGACTGGCTTCGGTGGTCTCAAGCAGCTCACAAGCTCAAAGCGGTACGGCTCAGGTCCGCTTGCCTCCTCAAATAGAGACACCCCCCTGTGTCTGCTCTGGGTCAAAAGAGCTAGCGTCGCTTCGTTAGCCATTTTTCACAGCTCCACCCTCTTGGTCTGCCAAGCTCCGCCTCAAATGGAAATGTGGGTGGAGTAAGACTCTGGAACTGATGTTACTCACTCTTTACCATTGTTGGACAAACTCTCGTGGCCTGCTGAAGTGTTCTTTGATTTTTCACTCCTCTGCTTGTCATCCTTTACACGTTCCACATTTCTTTGTGAAATAAATGAACAAAAAGTTCAAGAATTCTGTTTTTGTTTGCCAGCAGGGCAGTGAAATAGCTATTAAGCTTTTATATAAATAGTCCTAAAAAGACTTGAATTTACCTTGAAGAAACCCGTAGGAACCCTGAGAGCAGGGGCAGTCAACTCCCTTCCCCAAGGGCCGGTATCCAACATGTTTTAGTTGTTTCCCTGCTCCAACAAACTTGATTTACCTGTTCAGCAGCTTGTCAGGCTCTGCAGAAGCCTGTTAACCACCTGCTGATTAAAATCAGGTGTGTTGAAGGAGGGAAACAACTAAAACATGCTGAATACCGGCCCTTGGGGAAGGGAGGTACCACCCCCTGCTCTAGAGCTCCTGAACTCAGAATGTTTGTGTTTTTGTAGGAGCTGCACTTGATTTTCCCCTGGTTGGTGGAGAATGTGTTTGGCAGTCTGGACGGCATCATCTCCGGCTGGAACCTGCGTCTCCTCAGTCTGCGGAACAACGAGTACAATGTTGTTATGGAGTTTCTAAACCCAGGGTAGTCGTAGCTTGTTTCTGTCTAAACATACATCACATTTCCATTTCATCCCGTCAAACACACGTCTCTCTCTCTCCTCTAGTGGTCCCATGATGAAGTTGGTTTACAAGCTCCAAGCTGAAGAATACAAATATGAAATACCAGTCACCTATCTGCCGGTAGAAACGCCAAACTCAGCCTGTAGAGAGTGTGTGTGTGTGTTGGCCCTCCTAATTAGCTTCTTTTCCTGCTCGTGTTTCTATCATGTCTGTAAATTTTGGTCTGTCATGTTTTTTTTATCTGAACTTTCTTTGTTCTTGTGAACCTCCGTGTGATTTTCATCTTGAAAGGTGTTTTATAAACTCTTCTTCTGTCTTTATTGTCTTCTTGATGAAATGATTTTGTGTGCATCTGAATTAAATGGATCCATGTGGGGACTGATAGCTCATGTAAAGTCTGCCCCTTGTTTTTGTAGGGTCCTGTGAAGGCCTGCATCCAGGACGGGGTCCTACCTGACTGCCCCCTGTTCCACAACAAGCTGCAATTTCCCCTGTTGGGCGTCCTGACAATAAACATGGCTCTCAGTATCCTTCACAAACAATCCAGAAGATTCACAGTTTGAGTTTTACATCTACTGTGTGCTTGCAGCACGGTGTAGATGTAAGAATAGTCACAGATTATTACAGGCAAGTAGAAAAAGCTTTGTAAGATGAGGGAAATGCATGTGCAAAATAAAAAATGGCAACAAATAAATAAATAAAAGGTGGTTGAAGCACCCACACCTTCACCTACGGTTAGTAGGGCTTTGTTGGGGGGGATAGATGTCTCCTGTGATGAGTTTATTCCTCAACATTGTGCAGATCCCTTTGAATTCTTCATGTTTAATTTAGCGTACTGTCTCATCGCTCCGAGGGTGAGTTAACATCTCAGCATGCCATGGTCCATCCTGACTCTTCTCTAGACTCCCTCTGTAAAAGGAGAAGTGTACGATGAAACACATCGGCTGATGTGTTGATCTTAAACTGTCGTTTATATCGTAGTGTCACTAAGTCCAGCCTTTATTCATTAGTGGCCACAGCACAACAAGATGCAGGCAGAGCATAGCTGAGATATTTCCACCAACCATAACATAAGATTCAGCTCTACAGGTCAGTCTAGCCCACTCCATTGTAGCCTCAGTAGGTCTAGGGTTAGGGTTAGGGTTAATCACAGTGCTGTGTTTGTAAACTTTGAACAATTTAGTCTCTGGCTTTTGTGCAGCGCACCAGGCTAAAGTCCAAAGGTGACAGATCATGTGCCCGCTCTAGTCTCATCTGAAGCTGCTCACAGCAGACCCCTCCCTACCCGCGAGTAAATATCCAATCACAGGTTTGACCCGCCCACTGAGAGCTGAGCTGAGTTTTAGCAAATCAAGCAGAGAGAAACTTAGCCATGGCGACATGCGACGAGAGGCCAACAATTCAATACGCGACATCTGTGCATGCGTGCACGCGTGTGTGTGCGTGTGCGGTTTAGAGCAGAAATCTGAAGACGTTTTGTTTATTATTGTCTGACTGATATCGTGTTAGAACCTGCACAAGTGCACATACATATGCGTTAGCCTCACACGCATTACACACATTAGCCTCATACAATGCTAGCATTAGCGTCTCTGTATCTGTCTCCCATATGAAAACATTCTCTCTTCCTGTTCTGATGATTGTAATCATGCTTAGGTGTAACTCTGATTACAGAACACTCCTCAGGGCCTGCATAGCAGCACAACAGACAGTGCCTACTTTCTACTGGTGGACATGTATCTGAAGTTCTTCCTCCCCATCGAAGGAAGTGTTCCATCATCTCCATTCTCCGACTCCAGAGGTTCTGTTGCTGCCTCTTCACCACGGTACTGTTCATCAGAATACCACCTGTCACAGCATTTTACTTAAAACATGAGCCAGACACAGAACCCCTAGCCTGGCCAGCCATACCAATGCTTCCTTATCGGAAGCAAAGGGTCTGGTAATGCTCCCATTCAAATAACCCCACCCCCTGAGAATTCTAACCTAGCCAATCAGCGCTGAGCAGCGTACGTCACACACCGCGATGCTCCGTTTCTCATAAACAACAAGGATGGCGTCTGAAGCGGAGCTCGCTGCGGCTCTTTCCTCTGGTCTAAATGACTTGGACATGTCTTTAAAACCACAAGAAGAAGAAGCGCTAAAAGCCTTTCTTCTAAAGGAAGATGTTTGCACTGTGCTACCTACTGGATTTGGAAACAGTTAAATATACCAACTGGCTCTGCTTGTTGCCAAGAAAATGGGGATGTATTCAAACCCTGCTGTGGTCGTGGTGTCACCTTTACCTGCGCTAATGGAGCAACAAGTAAAAGAAGCTGGGGTTAACTGCAGTGCAGCTCAGCGTGAACAGTGAGAGGGAGATTGACACCAGACGCCATCTTTGACTACTGCTAAAAAACTACAGCATTGCGTGATAGTCGTCATTTCCGCCTTTCTTGTGGTTGTTATTTTTGAGCTGACTATTCCCGCCCCTCATGTTGCTCGCTGCCTCCGAGTGTCCAGACTCCGTGTAGAACAGACAGAGGGAGAGTCTGGCAGCCAGGCTGCAGAGCCCCAGCTGTCCACCACTACTGGCCGTGAGCTGAAGGAGTTTCCAAAGTGTTTTTAAACATTCTGGGTTTCCTCCTGTTAGATTCAGAACCTTGGTGGTCTTGGAACCTGCAGCCTTCCGATTACTGGACAACCCGCTCAACCTCCTGAGCTACTGCTGCCCCAACAATGCTACAAAACTTTCACTGTACATTGTAGCAGTGAGTGAGACATTCAGAATGTTATAATACTCTGTACAGTAGGGCTGAACAATCATTTCCTGATCGAAACTGTGATTTGAAACAGCGCGATCATGTGATCGTCAGTTTTCAAGTGCGCCCCAGAAGCAGCGAGCCGCGCCACACTGCTAAGGATAGGATTGGGTTCAGTTTTTGCTGCGAGCCTCTTCTGGGAAACATCAATTTTCGCAGTTAACATAGGGCTAGACAGGAAATCACACACGGTTTCAGTGTAAAACATCTGGTAATTTTCAAAATAAAAGACTATTACAGCAATGCGTTTATATACCTATGTAGATTATGTCTATACGTGGGACCTCACTAGGGATGTGAATCTCCACCACTGAGGCCGATTCGATACGTGATACGATACATTAACGATACGGTGAAGCCCTCTGACGATACGATTCATCCCTGCTGACGATTCTTTAATGATTTGAAAACGATTTTCGATTCGATACATTTCATGATGCGATTTGAAAAGATTCAACACATTAAAAAGATTTTCCAGCCCACATCTGATTTTTAAATATCAAAATGATTTTCCCTCTCCTCTGTGAAGGATGTATTTGATCCTCTAGTGTTTTTGATTAATCAATAAATTCAACATTAAAAGACTTCATCAGTGATATTTTACATATTATACGTATTTTATTGCTACAGTACTTGAAATAAGGGGGTTGAAACTCGGTTTAGACAGAAAAATAAACCAACAGAATCAGAAAATTTTTAGAGTTCATCATATAATTATTAGGAATTATTATGAAACAGTAAAAATGTGAAAACACTTCTAAATATTGTAATGATCCATATGTGGCTATTGTAAAAGCTGTTGTAGCCTAATGTTACTGTTCCTTTAAGAGAGATGTTTATTGGACTTCTCTGAACTAAAACGTCATTCTGTCTGCCGTGTTTAGTTCTGCACAAATGTTACAATAATAAGGAATTATCTTAAATGACCTCACTCAAAGCTTTAGCTGCGCAGATCAACAAGAATGCTCGGAAGAATACGCTGCTGCAGAAAGCGGTCACACAGACTTTAGAAAGTTTTATTTTGATAAGACAGGAAGCACGTACGTCGGTTAATATTGTCCCACGATGGTTTTAATAACTGCGGCTGCGCACCACCTGGCCTCCGCTAAAAGAGAAGGACGGTGCGTTCAATGCAGTAATCGATGTGACCATGGTTTTAACCGATGAGAGACACGTACGGGAAGATACATTGCGATACAGCCGTCAGTTATAACTGATGCGCACTGAAGCTACCGGTGCAGTCGCATCGCTAACGTCACGAACGAACCACCAGTTCAGATCGGTGAATCTCTCCATCCCTATGCCTCACGGATTATTTGGTCCAGTGATCAAAGCCTACTGGTTGTGCAGCACCAGGCTAAAGACCAGAGGTGACAGATCATTTGCTGCTGTGGCCCCCAGACTCTGGAGCTCTCTCCCCCTGAGCCTGAGACCAGTGGACTCAGTGGTCTCCTTTAGGAACTCACCTGTTCAGGTGGCTTTGGTGGGACCTCCTGCTGGTTCTCCATCACTACCTTCTCTTCATGATGCTGGTTCTGTCAGTTCTGCCTTTCCCGGGATCCCATGATTACCTTTTTCTCATGCATTTTTTTCCTATTCCTCACATTTTTAGCACAATTTTTACTTTTCCCATTTTTTTAATTTTAATTTTTTTTGTTCTTGAGAAGCGCCTCGTGTTTTTTCTTGAGAGATAAAAGATTGTTTCTTCTTTTTCTTATTTACTCCCAGCATCCTTTGAGAAGTTGTCATGGCTTTAATCCTGGCAGTGGAGAGGAACAATATCATAACATGAAGTTTGAGGTCCAGTTCTGGTCTTTCTGCAGATCCTCCAGTGTGTCCTTTGCTGGTTATGGCGTTCACAGTCCCAGTCTCCTGAAACACCACATTTTCCACCAGCCGTCGGTGAATGCTGACCCTGCAGCTCAGGAGATCTGGAGGTCAGAGACCCTGTTGCAGGTGAGACACTGATCTTGTTTATTTAAAGTTTATATTGTTGTCAGGAGCGTTGGTGAAATCCACAAGACAACCTTTAAAATGTGTTCTTTGTTGTTGAAGATGTTTGTGGAGATCTGGCTCCACCACTACTCCTTAGAGATGTACCAGAAGCTTCAGTCTCCTCAGGTAAAGGTAAGACATTTAACATCCCCACACACCTCCTGTACTGCAGCTGGCTGTTGATTGGTTAATGACAATCATTCCTTCATCATCTTCACCCCATCAGTCTGTCCCGCTCTGAACTTGAGGTTAGGGATGCTCCGATCCGATCGCGTGATTTTAAAAAGATCAGATTTAACCTTTTAAAACAACAAACATGATTTTTTAAATTCATCCTGAGATAGAGATGTTCAAATGGAATAACAATGGCTCAGTTTTAATTTCAACAAGTTCCTCTACATCAGTATTCTTTGTTTCTTGTACGAAAACACCTCAGTGACGTCACAATTTGCAGCAGGCAAGGATTCAGACACCAAGGCGCAGCTGTTAGCAAGCAGGCTAACGCTGAGCTAACGTCTCTTCTCAGGAGAGCTAAAATGTCTGCAGCTAGGTGGTATTTTAAACCGGACAGGGAAGGCAGAGCTACAGCCACTTGTAATGTGTGCATTCTGGGCATTCAGAGGCAGAGCTGCAGGATACGCAGCCTTCAAAACAAATTACTTTCACTTTCGCTTTTTCCCTTCGGGCGTGAACAAAGCGAATCACCTGTCTCCATTAATTCCAATAGTATGACGTTGCTATGAAACTAGTCCAGAGGGCGGGGCTGTCTCAAAAAGAGTAGAAGCCTGAAAGTGGTGTCTCCGGGTCTGCAGCGATACCCTCCTCATTAATTCCCGGTTTGCCACCAACAGTCCCCGTTCACAGCGAACTCAGACAAAAACGCAGAGCCAGCCAACATTAAAAGATAGGCTAATAAACAAAGAGAAATTGCCAACAGACTGCAAAAAGTCTGGGTTTTGTCTGCTGCAGCACCCGAGCTGTGCGTTAGCTACAGGTGTTATACAGGGAAAAGTTAGCCTTCCTGCCGAGGCGCCGCGTGCCTGCCCCGTCACGGGAACACGCATCGCTCAACACAGCTGCTGATTGAGGGAGTAAACAACTTGAAATATGAGCAACGCTGCTACTTTTAAATATGTTCGTAACACGATTTTTAATCAGTGCACTTTCTAAACAAGTGAAAGTGAAACTTAGGACAACTTGGATGTGTTTTCTTTTTTCTTATTTTAATGCTTTTCTGAAAAGTATCGGATCGGGACTCGGTATCGGCAGATACTCAAAATCAAATGACTCGAAATCGGATCGGGAGCAAAAAAACGTGATCGGAACATCCCTACTTGAGATTGTTCTCCACACCTTCATCTCCTCACGCTTAGACTACTGCAACTGGCTTTTCTCTTGTGTGAGCAGAACCTCCCTGAAGCGTCTACAGGTGGTCCAGAATGCCTGTGCTAGGCTGCTGACCAAGTCCTCCAAACACACCCACGTCACCCCGCTCCTCTTCCAGCTTCACTGGCTGCCGGTTAACTTCAGGGTTCATTTCCAGATCCTGGTTCTGGTTTTTAGGGCCTTACATGGACAAGCACCATCATACATTGGTGATCTTCTCAGTCCCTACACCCCCAGCAGGTCCCTGAGGTCCAGTGATCAAAGCCTACTGGTTGTGCAGCACCAGGCTAAAGACCAAAGGTGACAGATCATTTGCTGCTGTGGCCCCCAGACTGTGGAACTCTCTCCCCCTGAGCCTGAGATCAGTGGACTCAGTGGTCTCCTTTAAAACTCACCTGTTCAGGTGGCTTTGGTGGGACCTGCTGCTGGTTCTCCATCACTACCTTCTCTTCATGCTGCTGGTTCTACGACATCATTTTTGTGTTCCTTCTCAGTTTTTATTTTAAATCTTTCCATTTTTTGACTATTTTTTAACCATCTAGATATAATATTTTAATCTTTTTAGTTTTTATTTTTGTTCTTGTGAAGTGCCTCGTAGCTTTTATCTTGAGAGGCGCTAAATGAAAAATCGTTTCATTTGTTTCCACATCCATTGCCGTGGCAACAGACCAGCTTCCTGTACTGAAATGTTCCACTAGTGTCTTTTTCCTGAGCAGTGCTCTATACAGTTTACTACAGTTGTCTTTGTGGCTGACAGTGTTGGGCAAGTGACTTCAAAACTGTAATGCATTATTTATTACTTGTTACTCACACTTTAAAGTAATTCGATACATTATACTATTACTCATTTTAAAATGTAAGGCATTACACTACTTTTGCATTACTTTAAGTTACTCTCACCAAAGTAATATGTATTTGGGAATCTAAATGTAGCTCATGACGCTCAAGTAGCTCATCACACATCCAGTGGAAGGTGACGTGGTATCTGACTGGGCTAGGGGTTGTGGTTAAAACAGTCAGATATAACAACAGTTCTTTAGGTGTAAAGAGCGTTTGACTACAATGTTCTTCATATCCTTATTCGTCACAAACTTAAAGTAACGGGCGTATGCCCATCTGGAGAATGTTCTATCTAACGTTAGATCAGCTGCAGGTTCACTCATCTCTGCTCTGTCTGACTACAGGAAGTGAAACATTTTGTGTGGAAGTTTCTCTTCTGCTGATCTTGTGTAGCTTAGAAATCTAGACACACCGTAGCAGAAGCAGAAAGCTCTGCAGGTCCTTCTGATCACCTCCATCAGGGCTGGAGGATGAGTGCCCCTGGGCATGAAAGTGTCCAAAGCTGGCCAGGACCCCCAGAAAATGAATTTGTATAAAAGAAATGCAACAAAAAATTGTACGCTTAACATGCTATTAACCGAGCGTGTAAGCGGTGTGTGGGGGGAAGGGGGTGGCTCCACCCTGTATTTTGCCTTGGTCCCCAAATGCCTGGATACGGCCCTGGGTGCAGACCTGAGTTTTGAAAGTGATCTGAATTTTATGAAATAAATAAATATTACATGTTTATAAATTATTGGGGGTAGAATGCCTTCTCCAGGCCAGGGACGAGGTCCTGCCCCAAGTGGAGGAGTTTAAGTATCTCGGGGTCTTGTTCACGAGTGAGGGAAGGGTGGAGCGTGAGATCGATAGGCGGATTGGTGCTGCGTCTGCAGTGATGCGGGCGTTGTACCGGTCTGTCGTGGTGAAGAGAGAGCTGAGTCGAAAGGCGAAGCTCTCAATTTACCGGTCGATCTGCGTTCCTACCCTCACTTATGGTCACGAGCTTTGGGTAGTGACCGAAAGAACGAGATCGCGGACACAAGCGGCCGAAATGAGTTTTCTTCGCAGGGTGGCTGGACTCTCCCTTAGAGATAGGGTGAGAAGCTCGGTCATCCGGGAGGGGCTCGGAGTAGATCTGCTGCTCCTCCACATCGAGAGGAGCCAGTTGAGGTGGCTCGGGCATCTGGTTAGGATGCCTCCTGGACGCCTCCCTGGTGAGGTTTTCCGGGCACGTCCAACCGGGAGGAGACCCAAAGGAAGACCCAGGACACGCTGGAGAGATTATGTCTCTCGGCTGGCCTGGGAACGCCTTGGGATTCCCCGGAGGAGCTGGCCCAAGTGGCTGGGGAGAGGGAGGTCTGGGCTTCCCTCCTTAGGCTGCTGCCCCCGCGACCCGACTCCGGATAAGCGGGAGAAAATGGATGGATGGATGGATGGATAAATTATTGCTTTATGTTGTTAAACATCTGTAGTGGGTAAAAATCTACCTACTTTTCCTTTTCAAGAACTTTATTTAGTTTTCTTGTTTTTTGACTATTTTCCTGTCCTCTCTCTTATCTTGTATCTCCTCTCAATTGTCCAGAAAAACTGCTTCCTGGATTTCCTACTTTTCCACATAATGAGCTAGCCTACTTTAAACTAAGCAGCTCTGGGATCTGCACCGCAAAAATAGCGCAATGTTTGCTGCACGCCGCAGGTGTGGTGGTGTCACCTGGGCACAGATGAGCTCCGCTGAGGCAGCGCGTGTCAGGCATGAGTAAAAGAGAAAGTGCCAGAAAGCAGACATGAACGATCGCGTGTTAAATGTTTTTTTTTGGTGGCGTGACTTTGAGAATGTTGCTGTGGTCGCGGTGCGCAGCTGCAGCGCATCCGATCAGCGTCTCTGTCCTCTCTGCTCAATAGAAGCCCTGGTGCGCTGGAGTTCATATAAATAATGTCATATCGAAACTGGACCTTTATTCAGGCTCCACGTCATTAGAACCCTGAAGAAAACCCACTAATTGATTTCTGGTTGAAAATCCGTTGTAATGCGTGTGTTACTGACATTGTACCGAGTAAAATATTACTGATTTTTTTTCTGTAATGCCTTACATTACCGCGTTACAGCAAAAAGCAATGCATTACAGTAATTAATTACTTTTGTAACTCGTTACTCCCAACACTGGTGTCTGCTCTAAACTTCAACTGCATCTGATGTGTTGGCTGAAATCTGAGTAGAGTTTTATTTGCTTCTGCTTCACTTCCTCTGCATGCTGCATGCCACCAGTTGTTGGTCTCACCCTGATACCAGCACGCTGTCTCAGAGTGATCCATGCAGGGCTGTTGCTCAGGGTTGGGCTGTCTCGGGGGGGCATGAAG
>SSNS01000353.1:354165-368581 GCA_006937985.1 Aphyosemion australe
GAGTAAACCTGGGTCACTGAGCCCCTACAGAGGCTCATGTTGTAAACTGAACCTTTTACAACTGGTTTTTGATAAAGTTGGTTGTCATGGTAGTGGAGCGCCGTTCTGATGGTTTGATTCCCTTGCAGAGTGGTGGTGCAGCGGTTTGTGCAGCAGAAGCTCTTCCTTTTCCTGCAGCACTGCTTTAGCCACTGGCCTCTGGACGCGTCCTTTAGAGCTGTGAGTTAGGACAACACCAGACGTTTATCGTTCAAAGGTCACGACCTTCAGGGTTCCATGGGACTTTTCCTGTGTTTAGGTTCTGGAGACGTGGCTGAGCTACATTCAGCCTTGGAGATACACGGGGGAGAAGAGCGGTCCTCAGCCCGACCCAAACAGAACCGTTCCTGATAAATGGTGAGACACACGTGTGATTTGATGTCCCATCATTTTCTAAAAAACATGTCTACCTTCTACTGCAGGGAGCCGTTTGTTCATGAGAACCTGCTGATGTACACCAAGCTGTTCCAGGTGTTTCTGAACCGGGCCGTCAGAACGGACCTGGTTAATGCCAAAAATGCCCTGATGGTGTTCAGGGTGGCTAAAGTGTTCGTTCAGCCAAACCTCGCAGAGATGATCCAGAAAGGTGAGGAGTAGAACACCCGCTGTTCCTGCAGGTTCTTCTGGTCTCTGGTGTCCATGAATCAGACCTTTCTGCAGGTGAGCAGCTGTTTCTGGAGCCCGAACATGTCCTCCACCACCGGCAGTCCCGAGGCTACCTGTCTCCAAGTCAGGGCGGCAGCTACCTGTCATCACGGCAACGGGTGGTGACTGACATGGTGTTCAAGGTGAAGAGTCACGTGTACTCTCTGGAAGGACAGGACTGTCGCTACAAACAGATGTTTGGGTCGGAGTTCAGAGCAGCCGTGAGTCTCTGCAAAGTTCTGCTTTTATTATCAAACCCTCCACGGAGCTCAGAGGGACTCGTTTCTGCCTCCAGGTCCTGAACTTCATCCAGGTCATCGCACAGGCCCGGCAGACGGCCAAGAGGATATCGGATCAGTCCAGCGAGGTGGCAGCGAACAGCTCCTTCCTGTTCTGGTTTGGGTTCGGCTCTGCAGACCTCAACAACACGTTTACCGGCACCGAACCGGAGGAGAGCGGAGAGTGTCTGAAAAAGACACACGAGTTCCTGGACAGAGCTCTGGACAACCTGTGTCAAATCTTTAAGGTCTGGATCAAGTTCTGCTCTGCTCTGGGTCCGTGGGTAGGGAGAGCCCAACAGCACAGGCCGGTACTCCCCTCCTTCTTTCCAGTTCCTGATTCGTTGTGATTCAAAGCGAACTCAGCCGCACCAAAAACATGACATCAGCAACGGTCAGTCACTGATTGGAACCTGCAGACTTTTCCATCACTTGGCTCAGCCCGTCTCCACATGTTTGAGTGTTTAACTAATTCACTGCCATTGGCGACAAAGTCGTCATTTTAAATCCAACCGCTCACTGCCATTGACAACTTTTGTCGTCAATGGCATTTTTTACGGGGCGGGCGTCGGAGCGAGCCCCCGCACCGTGAGAACAAACATCACGTGTCTAAAGCGGATCTTCATCCGTGTATGTCACACATCACGTGATCAGGAAGCAGAAAATCATGAATTAGGAGTTTGTTTTGGGACGCTGCTGTGAAAAAAACGATGCGCCAACCAGAAATGCTTCTGCAGCAGCGCTTGGGCACCAGATTGTGAACGAATGGATAACGCTAGAAATACAGCGATTCTTCCTGATGTAAGAAGTGAGTCTACTCTTTCTTTTGGTAGTTTTGGCGTTTACATGATCATAGAGCACAAAAACGCTCAAAAACGCTGGCAGTCAGGGGCTTTCTGATCAGAAAAATTTGTGCATTTACTGGGCGCGTGCAGTCGCTTCTAAAGCAACGGCGCAGAACGCAGAGTGACGTCGAGCGGTGGACCAGCTGATGTGGTAAATAAAGTTCATTCACGGAGATCCCCCCGCCCCGACGGAGAACCCCCCCCCCCGCCCCGCTGTCACGGAGGACCCCCGACGGAGACCCCCCCACCCCGCTGTCACGGAGGACCCCCGCCCCGACGGAGACCCCCCCACCCCGCTGTCATGGAGACCGACAGGAAAGACGCTTCGCTCCAGCAGCACCTCCCGTTCTCATGCTTTCTTGTATTTTTAATTCCAAAACTTGACAGGATGTCCCACAGACCCCTGAATCCCTCTGTCAGCGCTTGTCATCAGGAACGTCCTGACACGACGCTCAGCTCCGCTGATCAGTGACGTAGGAGGTGGATTTAATGCGACATGACCGTTCAGACTAGTCGCTTTCAAAAACTTTGCACATGTGTCAGAATCAGTACTACATAGAGTGTGGTGTGAATACACCATCGTCTTTATTAACTATTTAAATCTCCTATACGTTTAATTAGGGTAACAAACAAACAAACAGGATGACATAAAGGCGTTGACTGCTCACAGACCGGAGTTTTTCTTTTGTTAATGATTGTAATGTGTATCCAAAAGATGAACAACAATGTATGGCTCAGTCAGTGTTTATGTCCTTAAAATCAGTTTGTCAATAAAGCTGTTCTAACTAGATGTTCTAGTCTGGATAACTAGCAGGTTTACAAAAATATATGAACAAAACCACATTTTGATTAAATAAAAGTGCATTAAAAACATGTTATGGTAGTAGTACAATAGGAATTCAGTTCATTTTTCTTATATACAGCACTGATTCACAAAAGATGTCATCTCAAAGCACTTTACAGGAAAATTTATGTTTTTATTGGTAAATTTAGTCTAAATTAAATTTTTGTTTGGTACCGAAATTGGTACCGAGAACCGTGGATTTTCACTGGTACCGGTACCGAATACTGAAATTCTGGTACCGTGACAACACTAGACCTGGTACTGAGTAGGTTCTGCTGGAAAAGACCCATAAAGCTCAGGTTTCTTAGCTGTGGTTTTTGTAAAAGTAGAGCTGCTCCTAAATGGAATGCGGCCCTGTTGTTACCCTGAGTCTAAATGCCCACCATGAAACGAGCCAATCAGGTTGGGTTTAACCTCCTCTGTGGGTCTGACAGGAACTTGTTCTGATCACTGCTCACGCTTGTGTTGCAGCTGAACCAGGGTCAGCTGACTCAGCTCATCTCCAACCTGAGCTTCTCCCAGGAGGACGGGCCGTCCAGACAGCTGCCAGAGTGCATTCTGGGAGAGAACGGGCTGATCCTCACCGACGCGGGCCGGAGGCAGGTCAGTGTTCCTCCTGCAGGTCCACAAGTCGGCATTAAGCTCTCACTCAATGTGTGTGTGTCTCTGTGTGTGTGTGTGTGTGTGTCTCTGTGTGTGTGTCTCTCTCTCTCTGTGTGTGTGTGTGTGCGTGTGTGTGTGTCTCTGTGTGTGCGTGCGTGTGTGTGTGTGTGTCTGTGTGTGTGTGTGTCTCTGTGTGTCTCTGTGTGTGTGTCTCTGTGTGTGCGTGTGTGTGTCTGTGTGTGTGTGTGTGTGTGTGTCTCTGTGTGTGTGTGCGTGTCTGTGTGTGCGTGTGTGTGTCTCTGTGCGTGTGTGTGTCTCTGTGTGTGTCTTTGTGTGTGTGTGTGTCTGTGTGTGTGTGTGTGTGTGTGTGTCTCTGTGTGTGTGCGCGTGTCTTTGTGTGTGTGTGTGTCTGTGTGTGTGTGTGTGTGTGTGTAGATCATAAATGGACTGCGCAGGTTTGACATTCAGTACCAAGGTGACCCGGAGCTGCAGCCAATCAGGAGCTACGAGAACACCTTGCTGGTTCGGTTCTTTTACAGAATCTCCTCCCTGGTCAACGAGAGGGTGAGTAGTAGTTAGACGATCCTGTCCAGAACCCCTGATCCAGGTTGGGTCATCTAGGCTCCTAACTGAAGGCATGAGCCTTAGTTTCCACAGAACAGAACCAGTTTAAACCGGATCTTTGACAAAAGTATTCAATGTTTTTATATGTGATCAGATCACATGACCCCGGCTCATCCCTCCAGTTAGGTGCCTTTGTCTATCTGAACAATTCAGGGGTCAGAGTTCAAAACATTCCTCTGAGGACATTCAGGTACCTGAACTGAAAAATCCACCAAAGTCCAAATAAAACAACCTCCAGGGGTTTTGGAGACGTTTTGGTCCAGACCTGGTTTCTGGTCCAGGGGGCTGTGCCGGAAAGCGAGTTTAGAACATCGAGGCTTTCCTGATAAATCCCTGATTGACATAGCGCTCCCCTCCCCTCCAGGTTTCCCTGGGTCCACCAATGACTCTCAGGTGGATTCAGTCACGCGAGGAGCGGCAGTCGAGGCTCACGTGCGTCCACAGGCAGACCCTGTTAATCGATGCTAGATAAATGAGAATGGAAGGAAAGGAAGGTACCTCGTTCTCCTCCCAAACGGAGCAAGAATGATCCATTCATGCCTACGAGGACTACAAAGATATCAGAACTACAGTAGAGACCACCAGCTGCTTGATTAAAGCTCTGTAGCTGGCGCTATTTAGTTAGAACGCTCAGCTTTTACATGTTTCCATGGAAGTCTGCTTGAGCTTCAGCTCCGTTTCTCCACATGTTTTCTTGGAGTTTTCCTCATTAATGAGTCGTTTTCATGTTTGGTTCCAGAGTCTGGATGTTTGTAGACTGGAGGACTTTGTTTTTGCTGAGCAGCTGTGAGTTTTAACAAGATACGTTCGTGGAGGTCACGTGACCCCAAAGTTAACGCTGTCAATGGTCACAAATCCACATTTAGCTCTCATGTTACACACCAAGGAGAAAACATCACGTATGTCATTTAAATCAGATATTAGCGTGTTTGCCACGTGTCAAGTCAAGTCAAACTTTATTTATATAGCACCTTTAAATGGCAACATCGTTGCCCCAAAGTGCTGCACAACAATAATAGAAATAAAAACGAATAAAAATCAATTTAAAAGCCAACAGAGCCTTATAAAATATTAAGACCAAAGGCAAATAAGAAATAAAATTACGTAGCAAAGTTTAAAAAATAAAAACAGATAAAAATGATATCACAGATAAAAAGATAAAAACAGACAAAGGGAAACCTGCAGTCGCTTAATTACATCTAAAATGCCAGTGAATACAAGTGTGTTTTCAGACATACTTTAAAAGAGGCCAGCGTATCAGCCATCTTTACATCCAGGGGCAGGCTGTTCCACAGGGTAGGGGTGACTACAGAAAAAGCTCTAGCACCCTTGGTTTTAAGCCGGGATCTGCGTGTGGCTAACAGATGGAGATCAGCTGATCTAAGCACCCTGGATGGAACATTCAGCTGAATAAGTTCACCCAAGTATGGTGGAGCCTGCCCACACAAACATTTAAAGACCAACAACAAAATCTTATAATCAATCCTGTACTTAACAGGAAGCCAGTGGAGGTCAGCCAGTACAGGGGTGATATGGTCATACTTTCTTGTCCCTGTCAGAAGGCGAGCTGCCGCATTCTGAACACTCTGCAAGCGACCCACAGTGGCCTGTGGCAAACCGATATACAAAGCATTACAGTAGTCCAGCCGAGAGGATATAAAAACATGAATAAAAGTCTCAAAAAGACGTGTGACCAGAGGACAAGCTGTTAACATTTCTAGTCACATCAATAAAGCATTTCCTTTTCCACATGTATTATGGTACCAGTGTAAGGGACTTTAAGGCTGTTTAACATCTTCATGTAGAGGACAGCATGTTGATTCTTTGGGTCCATCCCAGACAACAGCTGATATATAATGATACTGATTACTAATGCTGACATCAGGAGCAACATCAGTGGAATGAAACGCTCCTGCTGCAAATGAACATTAAATACAAACATGTTAAATCCAATTTTAAAAGTTTAAACTCCACATTTATTAATAAATGGTGGTTTGGGGTTAGGGTTAGGCTCCGGTGGCCTAGTGGTAGAGTGTCCGCCCCGGGACTGGGAGATCAGGGTTTGATTCCCGGTCGGGTCATACCAAAGACTTTGAAAAAATGGGACCCAATGCCTCCTCGCTTGACACTCAGCACTAAGGGGTTGGATTGGGGGGTTAAACCACCAGATAGTTCCCGAGCGCGGCCACAGCTGCAGCTCACCACTCCCCACCATGGGGATGGATCAGATGCAGAGATGTAATTTCACCAGTGTGTGATGATGACTTGGGACTTTAACTTTAATGTAGCCATCAAAAACAAAGCTGCCGCTGTGGGCCAGCGTTGTTGCCAGCCACCGACAAGAAAAAGGGGCGGTAACATGCCTCGTCCAATCATATTCACCAAGCTTCAGTAAAGCTAGCTGCTAGCCTGCCACGGAGCAGGTTTGTTCTCCAGCATGTGTTACCATGGTGAATGGGAGGGGCTTCAGGCTAGCCACGGTGGTAAAACCGATTCTGGGGATGTTAAACCGGATTTTCAAAAGTAAGCCTGGTTTTTGGGATTAGCTCGCTTCCTGGCACAGCCCCCTGTTCTGCTCCAGCGCCAGACCTGTTGATCCAGACCAGCAGCAAACAGCACTGGTGCTGGGTCAGGAGGTCCTTGTTATTGTTCTGCTCTTGTCCTCTCAGTTTGGGAGTCACATGAACACGCTCTGCCTGCGCTCAGACTTCTTGGGTCACCTGGGGCGTTACTACCTGATGGATCCTGACTACATCAGACTGAAGCGGAGCCCGATGTCCCGTCATATGCTGGAGCGAAGCCGGCGCCCTCGGCTGAGTCTGCGCCCGCTGGCCAGCTACAGGACGCTGCTCCTGCTGCTGCTCCTCTACGTGCTGGGGGCCCTTGTGTCTCTGGGACCCCTGTCCAGTACAGTGCTCCTCCTCATGGGGGCGCTGTTGTACGGCATCCTGCAGACACTGTTCAGAGACAAACTAAAGACACAATGAGACAAAAGCTTTTCTCAACACAGTTACTGATCCAAGGCGCTGAAGGTTCTGATTGTTCTCTTCAACCTTTCTAACCAAGCCAGTCTGGGTTAGCAGGCGTTTGGGTCGGTTCTGTCCCGGTCTTTAGTAGATAAGAGTCGAGGTTTCTTAGGATTTTCTCCCCCAAAAGCAGCAGAAACATTTAAAGTATTTTTTCACAGGAAAAACTGAATACATTTTCTGTAAAGATTCAATAAACAGATTGTTGGTTTAGCGACGCGTCAGTGTTTATTTACTGTAGATGGTCTGATGTTGACGTCATCATCGGCTCATTTAGTCAAGACACTTTGTTGTAAAGTTGTTTTTATCGTCAACAAATAATCTAAAGTTCTCAAACTCAAATCTTTCTGACTTTGGGACGACACTGGCATCTCACAACCAGAGGGTTGCAGGTTCAAGTCTTGCTCACCCTGTCGACATGCGACGAGAGGCTTCATACAAACCTTCCGTGTGGGAACGTTTCTGGTTTGCAGTTGAACATAAAGACGGGGAGAGAAAACGGTGAACAGTAACGAGACTGTCTGCAAGCATTGATCTGACCCATCTCCCATACGCAGCGGTAAAAACATCCAATGCCCCACCCCAATGTATCGCTTTCTGGAAGCAGAACATTGGAGCAGGTAACGCCAGGGAAAGAACGGCAGCCTCTCGCTAACGTCTTTCAACAAACCACAGCATCAGCTCAGATAAGAAAATGAGCCACGCTGTCGGCGTGTTTACGTTGTTTAGCTCATTTGTTGGATGTTTACAACCGAGCGTCCCTGAAGAGACTTGAGGTGATGTAGAGTAGAGCAAGCACAAGGAAAGATGATTGCCGTGAACTCAGAGGATCAACAACCCCTCACACAACACACTCCAGAGTCAGGACCTTCCTCGGACATCCTACAATTCCAAATTACGCGTCCCTCCCGGTCCCGCTTCGGTCGCCCTAGCCTCTCACTGACACCACATTGAAAAGGCATTTTAAAAGTGACATTTCTGTTGGTCTCTGAACATATTATTACACACTGGACTACAAGTTATACATCTGAAAAGTTATATTATTGCGTGAATAAAATAAAGTTTGGAAATGTCAGATTTTCTTAAGCTTTTCTACAATTCAAACCGGACCGAAACCGTGACCCAAAAACCACGGAGCGGACCGTGGGGAAAGTGGACTGTTGCATCCCTACTCTAGACCTTGTTCTTACTCTGGGTCTAAATGCTGACAGCGTTTGTCTCGAGGTCGATTATATCTCAGATCGTCGTTGCATTTTCTTCAACTTGTCAGTTTCTGCATCCCCACCTCCTGCTCGCCATTTGGTTAGTTCTCATTTTCTTAATGAGAGCACAGCTGCATTTTCTTTAACGCCCAGTCTAATATCGATCCTGTCCCCCACAATCTGAAATCAGAGAGGCGCATCATTAGTCAGCATGGATAGATTTTCTGCATTATTTGAGCTTAGTTTAGTTAGCGATGTGGTCGATCGACTGATCACTTTTCTGGAACTTCACAACAGCTTTGATAAATTCCAATCTGGTTTTCGTAAAAATCATTAAACAGAAACAGCTTTGCTTAAAGTTTCCAGTGACACCATGGCTGCAGACAACGGGGAATTTACAGTCTTAGTTTTGGTTCGTTCTGCAGCTTTTGACACGGTTGATCCCAGCACCTTAATTAACAGACTTCGTGACTCGGTGGGGATCTCTGGAATTGTTCTAGACTGGTTCAGATCGTACCTTTCTAACAGAAGTTTCAGTGTCTGTATAAACCAAATCATGTCAGAGTCCACCAATGTGTTCTGTGGGGTACCCCAAGGCTCTGTTTTGAGTCCACTCCTGTATTTACTATACAGTGGAGGAAATAAGTGTCAGAACAGTATCATTTTAATGGTAGGTTTATTTTAACAGTGACAGATAGCACACCAAAAGGAAAATTCAAAAAATAACTTTAAATAAAAGATAGAAGCTGATTTGCATTTCATTGAGTGAAATAAGTATTTGAACCCCTACCAACCATTAAGAGTTCTGGCTCCCACAGAGTGGTTAGACACGCCTACTCAATAGCCCTTTTTATAAAGCCTCTTTTATAAAACAATGCCGCCAATTTACCGCAACGTCGAGGCGGCATCTGGGAGCCTTAGGTCGTTTAAGAGCTCAGACCGTGGCGGTAATGTTGCGCAATCATGTCAGTTTTATAAAAGATTACACGATGGCGGCATAAAGGAGGTATGGGGGCGGTCTCTACGCTGTCGCGGACTTCCGTGTATTTTGAACATAACTTGCTTTTTATTGCGATCGAAGCCGTGTTCCTTAAGTTTTTTTCCCCAGTCAGCTACAGGTGTGTGTCCTCCACCATCCCTGTGAGCTGTCAGATGATCTGAGCTGCAGATCTAACGGAGAGAAGCTCCTGGAGCTCCGCATCGCTCCAGTTTATCATCTCAGCTGATTCTGTTTACAAAAACTAAACTTATGGCCGTGTTTACTTTCATTTTCAACATAGTTCCCGGCCGGAGCTCGGCATTAATTCATCGCATGGTCATGACACCTCCCTCTTTTGCGCCAAGGCTTAATGTGCGTTTATAAGACCGGCTAAGCCGCAATATTACCGCAATATTACCGCAATATTACTACCAAGCGTGGCGGCACGAATGCCGCAAAATTCCCGCGACGTGATGCCGCCATGGCACGTTCATAAAAAATACGTTGCGGTAATATTACGCTGATTTGCCGGCATGGTGTGTCTTATAAAAAGGGCTTTAAAAGGTTAAATCCGATTTTTACACCCGATTCCGATCTTTTTAAAATCACGTGATCTGGCCCGATTTCCAATCACGTGATCGGATCGGAGCATCCCTACTTTTAAGACACACCGTGCCGGCAAATCAGCGCAATATTACCGCAACGTGTTTCTTATGAACGCGCCATGGCGGTATCACGTTGCGGGAATATTGATGGTAATATTGCGGTAATATTGCGGCTTCGCCGGTCTTATAAACGCACATTAATGAATGAATGAATGAATGAATGAATGAATGAATGAATAGTTTATTGAACAAGTGAACTAAAAAAAAACAAATAAATAGCACAAACATAAAAAGTATATATATATATATACATATATATACACACATACATACCTAAAACAAAACTAATCAGAGAAACAAAAGAACGGAAATAACAATGGCTATTTAATACTTGTTCAAGGGGAGTGGGATGAAGCTCTCGCTTGTAAAGTTCCCCTCCCTTACCTAATTTAACCTATAAATGAATCGAAATGTTTTCTTTATATTATATAACTTTACATACATACTGTCGCATAGACATGCTCACATGGGACAGTAGTCCCCTGGGTCTGCCAATGATCTAAAAGACAGTTTGTACAATTCAGTCTCTTCCTTCATATAATTTACAAACATCTTTTTTTTATAACATGATTTAAACTTAGTCAGTGTTTGACATTGCTTGAGGTCTTTACCTAATTTATTCCACAGTTTCACACCACAAACAGAAATACAAAATGTTTTCAATGTTGTTCTCGCATATGAATGCTGGAAGGTTAGTTTTTCACTGTTATGATTTCGATGCCTTGAAAATCTGTAGATGTTTTATATTTACTTGTTTTTACTATTTGCAATATTTCATTTTCCTCTACAGGTGAGAGAAACATGGATTTCGGATTAGTAGTGATAGTATTTAGAAAAGAATTATGCAACGGCGATAAAACAGGGATGCTTTCGGCTAAGTTTGGCCCAATATTTACAAAAAATTTGTTGAAACTGTCAGCAGCATTTTCAAAGTTCTCCTGTATGACATTATTCTCTTCAAAATAAGAGGGATAATTACTCTTCCCCTGATTTGGTCTGATTATATTGTTTAATATTTTCCATACTTCTTTAATGTTATGTTTGTTAATATTTAATTGTTTGTGATAATACTCCTTTTTACATCTTCGTATTATAGTGGTGAGTTTGTTTTTGTATTTAGTTTCTGCTTCTACAGTTTTCTGTTTTATAAAAGTCTTATACAAAGTATTTTTCTTTTTACAGGCGTTTTTTAACCCATTTGTCATCCATGGTTGATTACTCCTTTTAGATTTTCTACTAACCTCTACTATAGGGCAGTTTTTATCATATAGTGACATAAAAACATTTACATTTTAAGCGTTGTCATGACCATGTGATGAATTAATGCCAAGCTCTGGCCAGGAACTATAATGAAAATGAAAGTAAACACGCGCTTAAGTTTCACTTTTGTGAACAGAATCAGCTGAGATGATCATTTTGAGCGATGCGGAGCTCCCGGAGCTTCTCTCCGTTAGATCTGCAGCTCAGATCATCTGACAGCTCACAGGGATGGTGGAGGACAGACACCTGTAGCTGGTTGTTAAAATAAAAACTTAACGAGTGCGGCTTCGATTGCAATAAAAGGCAAGTTATGTCCAAGATACACGGAAGTCCGCGACAGTGCAGAGACCGCCCCCATACCTCCTTTATTCCGCCATCGCGTAATCTTTTATAAAACGGACATGATTGCGCAACATTACCGCCACGGTCTGAGCTCTTATAAACGACCTAACGCTCCCTGATGCCGCATTGGCTTTGCGGCAAATTGGCGGCATTGTTTTATAAAAGAGGCTAATTAGTGACCCTCATTAAAGACACCTGTCTGAACTAGTCATCTGTATAAAAGACACCTGTCCACAGAATCAATCAATCAAGCAGACTCCAAACTATTCACCATGGGAAAGACCAAAGAGCTGTCCAAGTATGTCATAGACAAGATTGTAGACCTGCACAAGGCTGGAATGGGCTACAAAACAAAAAGCATGGCTCCTCTGATTAGTCAACAACTTGGTCGTTTAACTTCTGCTGTCAAGTCAAACATGAGGAATTTGGGTGTCTTTGACCAATCAATGTCTCTTGAAGGTCACTCAAAAACGCTGGTCAGAAATTGTTTTTATCACTTGAGAAATATCTCCAAACTGCGAAGGTTGGTGTCAAAACATGAGCTTGAAATGGTTCTCCATGCCTTTATCTCCTCCCGTCTAGATTACTGTAACACACTTTTCACATGTTTTAACAAAAAGCCCTTGAGCGCCTTCAGTTGGTCCAGAATTCTGCAGCGAGGCTCCTAACTGGAGCAAACAGAAGAGCTCACATCACTCCTATTCTGATGTCTCTGCACTGGTTACCCATTAACTTTAGAATCCTGACTAGAACTTTCAGGACTCTACATGGCCAAGCTCCTCCTTATGTTACTGAACTGTTAAAGCCTTGTGCTCCAACCCGAGCCCTCAGGTCCACCAACCAGAACCTCCTAGAAGTTCCAAAGACCAGATAGAAAAGTCCAGGGGCCTCATTTATCAACCGTTCGTAGAATCGTTCCTATATTCCCTCCTACGGATGAAATTTAGAATGTGAGCACGAACAGTCAATGTCCTGATTTATGAAACATGCGGTGGCCTCTCGTACGCGTGTTCCTCCACAATCGTCTGATGATAAATCCCACCTGTGCGCATATAGGAGCTCGTGCCCGTGTGCCGTCATTTACATACAGAAACGCCCTGAATTAACCATATTTGGTCACACTAGTCCTCATGTTGGAGGGGATTCCCTGGGTTCTTCCCGGTGAAAAAAAAAGACAAACTTTATTGACCGCGAGATCGAAGCACTGGACACTTGACAACGCGTGTATGATCGGGGAGCAGAGGAGGTTCTGGAGGTTGTTTTATTTGTAAAATAGAATCTGGACTGGAATCGGATCAGTGCTGCGCTCACGGAAGAGCCGTTCCCCCTGGAGTGCACTCTGCTCTGATAAATCCTCCAATAATAAGAATAAGAAACAATCTTTTATATAGCGCATCTCAAGTAAAATCACAAGGCGCTTTACAAGGACAAAGTAATTAAATTAAAACATAATAAATAAATTCAAAATGATTTAAAACATCATAAACATGGTAAGAGTAAACATTGTGATTACAAAATAACACAAAATCAGCCGTCTAAAGTCAGATTCCCGTCGGTCACGGGTGTTTTAGCACCAATAATGTGACACAGCTGTTTATCCACCATAATAATTATTTATTGGGTAAAATAATTAGTGGATGAGGAACACGCGTGGATCACTGAGACGTTCAGAATTGCTGTTCCCTTGTTCTGCCACTAGATGCTGTTCCTACGCACGGTCACAGCTGTTCTTATATTTAGGAACGTTTTCACGCACAAGTACAAATTGGTAAATACCACACAATGCGTAAAATCGTTCCCACGCACGAAATACGCACAGATCTGTACGTAAGTACAGTTGATAAATGAGGGCCCAGGTGATCGATCTTTCCAGCCTATTGCACCCCGACTTTGGATTGAACTTCCTTCATCCTTACTTGTTACTGACAGTCTGGACACCTTTAGAAAGCAGCTGAAGAGCCTTTTGTTTAAATTGGCTTTTACTTTAATCTTTTGTTTTTATTCCTTTTTTAACTATTTATAATCATCTTTCATTTATTTTATCATTTTATGACTGTTTTTCGATTTTTATTGATTTTATGATATTCTGTTGTTTTAAGATCATTTTATGATGACTTTATCTTTTGTTTTGTTGATCTTTGTGAAGCACTTTGTGATTCTTTTTCTGTGATAAGTGCTATACAGATGAAATTTACTTACTTACTAAAACCATTAGCAAGACTCTGGGAGAGAAGGTGACAACTGTTGGTGCAATTGTTCCAAATTGGAAGGAGCACAAAATAACCATCAATCGATCTCGGTCTGGGGCTCCTCGCAAGATCTCACCTCGTGGGGTGTCAATGATTGTGAGAAAGGTGAGAAATCATCCCAGAACGGGAGGAGTTAGTTAATGAGCTCAAAGTAGCTGGGACCAGAGCCACCAAGAAAACCATTGAAAACACATTACACCACAATGGATTAAGATCCTGCAGTGCTCCAAGGTCCCCCTGTTCAAGAAGGCACATGTGCAGGCCCGTCTGAAGTTTACCCATGAACACCTGAATGATTCAGAGAGTGACTGGGAGAAGGTGCTGTGGTCAGATGAGACCAACATTGAGCTCTTTGGTGTCCTAGAATGCAATTAATCAACAATCTAAAACAGCTTTGAGCCTCCAAAAAGCATAAGAACATTTTTTTTGGCTTTCATCTGTCCCAGGAACCCTGATACAGGCCATTCTAAACCCCCTTACTCAGGCCTTCAGTGAAAAGAGCTGTTAGCCCCTCCCACTCGGCCAGGACGTGCTGATTGGTTAGTTTCCCCAGAAGGCCTCAGACACATGCAGGTTTGAGGAGGCGTGGCTCCCCCTTATGAGGAAGGCTTTCTCAGAACAGGAGGTTTTCTCTCACCTTCTTCAACTTTCTAATTTACATAAAAAGTAGGTCACACACGGCTTTGACTTTTTGGCATGCTGCTGTTGACCACCCAAGCTGTCTGATTCAACAACAACAAGGAACATGTTGGTTTACATTCTAGGTCCCCTTTAACTCACCTCGCCGTGTTTGGAGGAAGAAAAATGCTGCCTAT
>SSNS01000353.1:373749-385333 GCA_006937985.1 Aphyosemion australe
GACCCCCAAAACACCGTACCCACCGTCAAGCATGGAGGTGGAAACATTTTGCTTTGGGGGTGTTTTTCTGCTAAGGGCACAGGACAACTTCACTGCATCAACGGGAAAATGGACGGAGCCATGTATCGTCACATCCTGAGAGACAACCTCCTTCCCTCTGCCAGGAAACTGAAAACGGGTCATGGATGGGTGTTCCAGCAGGACAATGACCCAAAACATACAGCAAAGGCAGCAAAGGTGTGGCTCAAGAAGAAGCACATGAAGGTCATGGAGTGGCCTAGTCCGTCTCTGGACCTTAATCCAATAGAAAACCTATGGAGGGAGCTGAAGCTCAAAGCTGCACAGAGACAGCCTCCAAACCTTAGTGATTTAGAGATGATCTGCAAAGAGGAGTGGACCAACATTCCTCCTAAAATGTGTGAAAAACTTGGACAAGAGACGTTTGACCTCTGTGGTTGCAAACAAGGGTTTTGCCACCAAGTATTAAGTCTTTTTTGTTAGAGGGTTCAAATACTTATTTCACTCAATGAAATGCAAATCAGTTTCTATCTTTTGAAGTTTTTTTTTAAATTTTCCTCTTGATGTGCTATCTGTCACTGTTAAAATGAACCTACCATTAAAATAATGCTGTTCTGAGACTTTTCATTTCTTTGTCGTTGAACAAACCTACAACATCAGAGGGGTCAAATCATTATTTCCTCCACTGTATTCACACCCTCTTGAACAGATAATTGATGCTTTTCATGATGTCTCCTATATCACCTATATGCAGATGACATTCAGCTGTACTGCTCCTTTAAAGGTGTCATCACCTATAACACCGTGGATATCTACGTCCTATTCTAGTCTTTTAGACCATTAAAATAAATTGCATTGGAAAAATAAATAAAAAATGTGATTGTTTAATCCTTTTTTGTAAAGGGCATATTTTCTCGTGAGATCACACGCGATATTTCGGCTGTGTCGGACGTGCGCGGGACTAAGGGGCGCGTTGATTGGTGGATGGAAGCAGGAAGCAGCTTCAGCGTCTCGCTCCAAAACAACAAAAGTTATAACTGAACCCGACCTGGCAGTGACCTACGGGATCCAACAGTACGACCCCGAGCCTCGCCTTGTGCGTAATGGCTTCCTCGCTTGTTGTTGAGGTTTTTCTTCAGCGAAGCACCGTAAACCGGAAAATGATGGGACGCGGCACTGGAGATCTGTAAACAGTCTAGATGGGACAAAGCAAGCTAAACAGCCTGGCATCGGCTCATCATGCTGTTGTGAAGATGGAATACACAAACCCAGTGGACTTTTTTCCCCGTAACACGGATCAGCAACGGTAAGACATCATTTATGCGTTTCACGTTATGAAATGAGCTTTGTTGTGCTGGTTTGTTCACTGCTGGCTCATATTTGGTTATACCTGGCCTTTGTGATGTCATATAGGCCAGAGCTCAAGTTCTGGTTTTGGAGTGCGCGTGCTCGTGGGGTGCATGTGAGCTGGTTGAAGAAGGCAAGATTAAACAAACGCGTCAATGTTAAATATCGGCCTCTCAGCCAGTGAAAGATCATTAGGAAGCCATTAGAGACATGTTTTCAAGTGGAAAAGTGAAAATTTCAGGTGATGACTCCTTTAAGCAGTTGCTAGGTGACAGGAGTAGGGGCGGGACTATTATTTAGGGCTAGACACTGACACACACACAGCAGATGAACTATTAGTACATTCTATGTAAAACAAGGAGAGGGAGAATGTTTAGTGGTTGGCTTTCGTTAGAACTTCTATTTGTGGGTTCAGCTGACTTTAAACTTTGTGATATTCATCTGAAATTAACTTTTTACTTTCTGTCCAAGTGAGACAATTCAGTTTAGAAAAGCTTCTACGTCTGACTTCGTCACGTAAACTCTGCCCAATCCAGATGCTGCTGCACCGAATACAACCACATGTACAGCCGCCGGTTTTCCAAGCATCGTCTATCAGGTGGTTTTCTTTTTTTTAATACATTTGAAAGGAGTGAGCAATTTATGCTACCCACAATAAACAAACAATTTTGAATAATACTTTTCCTAATTTAAATTTTAACATTTATTTACCGTGTCTGTGTTTCAGGTGGAAGTAATTCAGCAGGAAGTTACATTTTTTATTTTTTTTGCTCTTGCACATTTGTCTTGCTAGCCAAGTTGTTCAGTGCTGTTTAGTTATTAACATGATTATTTTCCATGCTAATGTGGCATCATAGAGACACAGATTATGCCAGATTGGGTTAGGGCGGATACCGAGAGTCCCGATCCGATACGTCAGCAAAGCAGGGTTTCCTTTAATTTCTTTATTATCATTTAGGTATTTCTTTATTTCTGTATTTACGTCATTTCCTTAGTTTATCTGCCAAAAACATCACTTGTTTAGGAAGTACATTGATAAAAAACGTGTTAATATTATGAATATATTTAAAGTAGCACAGTTGATTATATTTCCAATTGTTTACATCCTCATTATGCGGCTCTATTGAGTGATGTGCGTTCCCATAACGGGGAGGCACGCGGCGCATATTTCAACCTGTGGTGTTATATTGTGGAGCATTATAGATGAAAAAATCAAAGTATCAGTACACTACAATTCAAAAAAATCATACAAAGGTCTGATCATGTCCAGATACAGGCAAGAGGAAGAGTGACGTTTATATACTTTAGTGTTATTATAATCTGATGCTAAACGTTTGTGTGTTACTCGCTCTTTAACAGGTTGTTTACTCAGGGCTTGTTGAGCTTAGACAACATTACCAAGATTTTAGTGTGAAAATTAAGTTAGGGGTTAGTGTTCATAAATGACCAAGTCCCACCAGAAACGCAGCTGTGCTTCATTTGGGTTTTAAACCACCAAAAATTCATCCTAGGAAAACATTTCAGGTTTGTCTCCGGATTTAGCATGGATTCCATCCATCATCCATTCATCATCCATCCATCTATTCATCCATCCATCATCCATCCATTCATCCATCATCCATCCGTCATCCATGCATTCACCCGTTCATCTATTCATCCATCCATCATCCATGCATCATGCATCATCCATCATCCATTTATCAATCCTTCCATCCATCTATTCATCCATCCTTCCATCCATCCATTCATCCATCCATCCATCCATCATCTATTCATCCATCATCCATCTATCATCCATTCATCCATCATCCATGCATCCATCAATCATCCATCCATCATCCATCCATCATCCATTCATCCATGCATCCATCCATCATCCATTCATCCATCCATCAATCATCCATCCATCATCCATTTATCATCCATCCATCCATCCATCCATCATCCATCCATCATTCATCCATCCATCCATCCATCATCCATCCATCCGTCATCCATCCATCATCCATCTATCCATCATCCATTCATCATCCATCCATCTATTCATCCATCCATCATCCATCCATTCATCCATCATCCATCCATCATCCATCCGTCATCCATGCATTCATCCGTTCATCTATTCATCCATCCATCATCCATGCATCATACATCATCCATCATCCATTTATCAATCCTTCCATCCATCCATTCATCCATCCTTCCATCCATTCATTCATCCATCCATCCATCCATCCATCCATCCATCCATCCATCCATCCATCCATCATCTATTCATCCATCATCCATCTATCATCCATTCATCCATCATCCATCCATCAATCCATCATCCATTCGTCCATCCATCATCCATCCAATCCATCAATCATCCATCCATCCATCTATCTATCAATCATCCATCCAATCCATCAATCATCCATCCATCCATCCAACCATCCATCCATCCATCCATCCATCATCCATCCAATCCATCAATCATCCATCATCCATCCATCCATCCATCCATTCATCAATCATCCATCCATCATCCATCCATCCATCCATCCATCAATCATCCATCCATCCATCCATTTATCAATCATCCATCCAATCCATCAATCAACCACCCATCCATCCAACCATCCATCCATCCATCCATCCATTTATCAATCATCCATCCATCATCCATCCAATCAATCAATCAATCAATCAATCATCCATCCATCATCCATCCATCCATCCATCAATCATCCATCCAATCAATCAATAATCCATCAATCATCCATCCATCCATCATCCATCCATCATCCATCCATCCATACATCTATCCATCCATCCATCATCCATCCATCCATCATCCATCTATCTATCATCCATCCATCATCCATCCATCCATCCATCCATCAATCCATCCATCCGTCATTCCATCCATCCATCATCCATCCATCCATCCATCAATCCATCCATCCGTCATCCATCCATCCATCATCCATCCATCCATCATCCATCTATCTATCATCCATCTATCATCCATCCATCCATCCTTCCATCCATCCGTCATCCATCATCCATCCATCCATCATCCATCTATCTATCATCCATCTATCATCCATCCATCATCCATCCATCCATCCATCCATCCATCAATCCATCCATCCGTCATCCATCCATCCATCATCCATCCATCCATCATCAATCCATCTATCATCCATCTATCATCCATCCATCATCCATCCATCCATCCATCCATCAATCCATCCATCCGTCATCCATCCATCATCCATCCATCATCCATCCATCCATCATCCATCCGTCATCCATCCATCATCATCCATCCATCCATCATCCATCCATCATCCATCCATTCACCCATCATCCATCCATCCATCATCCATCTATCTATCATCCATCTATCATCCATCCATCCATCCTTCCATCCATCCGTCATCCATCATCCATCATCCATCATCCATCCATCAATCATCCATCCATCATCCATCCATCATCATCCATCCATCCATCATCCATCTATCTATCATCCATCTATCATCCATCCATCATCCATCCATCCATCAATCCATCCATCCGTCATCCATCCATCAGCCATCCATCCATCCATCATCCATTCATCATCCATCCATTCATCCATCCATTCATCCGTCCATCTATCCATCCATCCATCATCCATCCATCCATCTATCCATCCATCCATCATCCATCCATCCATCATCCATCTATCTATCATCCATCCATCCATCCATCATCAATCCATCCATCCATCCATCCATCCATCCATCCATCATCCATCCATCCATCCATCCATCCCTCCATCCATCCATCCATCCATCCATCCATCCATCCATCATCCATCCATCCATCCATCCATCATCCATCCATCCATCCATCCATCCATCCATCCGTGTGACCTAACATTACAAACAACTACACAGCAAGTCCGTTTCTCAGTCCTCAGGTTTTGGCCCTTTGGCCTGGTAAGATGGAGCTTCAAGGCCGCGCCCCCTCCGCGTGATGTCACGCTCCATAGCCCTGAGGAGGCGGGGGCTTTTACTTTGAAGGTTGTTAACGGAAGCGTGGTGTGTTGTTGTTTGTGACTTGACTGTGTGCGCGTTGGAGGCGCCACGTCGGCAGAAGCAGCAGCAGCAAGAAAAGAGCTGCGCAGAAAGTCTGGAGAAGTTCGGAGGGCTGCGTGTTTGTGCGTGAGAGGCGCTAAGAGCTGGGACAAGAGTTCGAGCTGCGGGTTCCGGACTGAGATACAGATTGTAGCTCCGAGGCGCGTGCGAACCATCATGGTGAAGGTAAGAACTCACCTGGGTAACGGCTTACCTTGTCTTGAGCCGCGGCTGGAGTCCAGGTGGCTGTAGGTTCAGGTTGATGCTGGTCTGGTCTGAGCTCCAGATTAGCAGCTGAGGGTCTGAAGACTGCAGGTTCAGGTTAGATCACAGATTTGGAGAAAGACGATTTATTTTAATTTATTTGTTTGGGGAAATAAATGTTTCCAGTTGGAGATCAGAGGAGCTGCAGCAGGAGGAGGCCAAGCTCCAGCTGGTGGAAAAGTTTAAAACCAGTCAAGAAATAAAACTCTGGTTTGAGTTAAAAACTATTTTTGTATTAAATGCGATGCAAACAAATTCCTTCAATGTCCTAAAAGCATGTCAGAGAAGTTCTTGTTTAGCATACTGAGTTGAGTTCTGCTGACACTCATCGGTTCCTTACTGGTTTCCAGCTAGGAGCTCCAGCCCTCAGCAGTGGACTGGTGTCTACTGACCACAATACTATGTTGCTCCAGAGCCGTGGTGAGATCAGGGCAGCAACTCTTCTTTATTGTTCATGTCAATAATAAATCTTCCTCCTGCACCAGAGTTATTTATGGAGTTCCTCAGGGTTCGCTCCTTGGTCCAAACGTCTTTACTTTATAAATGCTTTCATCATGGGATCAAATTATTAGATCCTCATAGGGCTGGGCTATATGGAAAAAATTCCTACCACAATATTCATTTTCATGTCTGTTGATATCGATATATATCATGATGTAAATCAATCACTACTTTTGTCCATCTTTAACTTTCTCTGGTACTTCTAATTGAGATTTGAAAATATCAGAAGGTTGTTTTTTATTTTCAAGATTTGTTTTCAAAATCTGAACGCCTCATAACTGTTTTGGATAGCGGTTTATATTAAACTAAAATCTTCAAGCATTAGAGGACAACAGAACTTAAAGAGACAATGTGTAGTTTTTACCATTAATCTCTGGAAATATCCATCAAAATGTTGTTGAAAATGAATAAAATGATGTCCATTTGTTGAAAAATATTGGCGGCTTAACATAACCATTAAAATCGGGTCTAAAATACGTAGGGCGTGAGTCGATAGTCTCTGGGGGACGCCATATCAGATGCCATGTTTCCTTCTACGTGAGCCGGCTCAGGGTCCTGTGCCTGCCGATGACGTTGCACTAGATGATTGGCTGGATATGCAACTTACAGAAGTTACATTACCACATTCAAAAACATTTATGCAGTAAGAAACATGAATTTAATAACAAAACTCTTTCCAAAACCTATGTGAAAGAACAGAATCGAAAAAGCGATGCAATATATTTTGGCCGAGTGGTATTGCCGTAGTGCGACGTCATCGGTAGGCGCAGGACCCCGAGTAGATCCAGAACCTACCCCGCTAGAAAACTAGCATCAGCATTGCATTTTCTCGATGGAATTAACTGAAGGACTATCAAAGTCTGAGGAGTCACGCCGAGGTCGCATGCTTTCTGCTCGACAGCTAACATTTACCGTAATGTTTTTTTTAAATAGCAATAGTCACGGCGATATGGTGTAAAACTATTCTGGTTTATGCTGGTTTTTTCAGCAGCGTAAATCACACCCTGGGTGGAGCCTTACTTCACCCACACTTCTGTTAGAAAAATGCACCTAAAGGAGGCGTCGCCTGGCGGACCGATAGTGGCAATGAGGCAGTGATTGACAGCACCCCCTTTAACCCCCCATGCGCTCAGAAAAACAAGTCGTTAACAAGTGCTCGCACACTCGCACGTGCACACACACACAGCAGACTCACCGCTCAGGAGAACGAGCAAACAGAGAACCTGCAGCAGGTGCGAGGATTTTCTCCACCTTGATCACTCAATCAGGGAAGAGGACGTTTTTTAAGGAGGCGAGTGGCTCTGAGCTGTAACGTGTCCAGTGGTGTAGTCTATGTGATATGCTGGTATACGCCGTATAACCACTTAAAAGTAGCCAATGATACGTAACATGTTGCGGGGGGCTCGCCGACAGGCTCACAAGGATGGACGGAGTGGAGTCCACTTTTCTAAAGCCTAATTTATACGTCTCCATCTGCGTCGGTACGGAGACACGCAGCACCATTTTGCGTCGGCGCAAGGTCTCTCCGACAGGCTCACAGAGGGTGACGGAGACATGCCCTCTTTTTTAACTGTCCGTCGAGAGCCACGGAGAACGCAGGCTTGTGATTGGTCAGGACGCCGCTTCCTTGAAATACGTCACCAGAACCGCCACTGCCGACTCAAAAAATAAAGAGAGCTGAAGATATCTAGTGGCAGACACGGAGCAGATTGAAGAACGCCTTGCGGAAAAAGTCCGAAAATATGAAAGTTTTTTCATCCGTGACTCAGGGATGTGATTCTTCCGGATTTCCGGAAATTTCAAGCGGTTTGGGGCACCCCTGAGATTGATGCAAATTCGATGAGAAATGTTTTCATACATATATGGGGGGTGGCTTTGTCCGAGGCTCAATTTATTTTCACCCACAATCGATTCAAAACAAGATTGCCTGCGTGTTCCCTGACCGTTAGTAGCAAATAACATCATAGAAGGGACAGGTGCGATGAAAAAAAACAACGTAATTTTTAGACGCAGCACCAGTGTGACGTCTTTTCAACATCCCCCAAAACTTTATTGAGCAAATGTATTTGTTTTTGTGTAAGGAAGATGCTTATGCTGGCGCACAATGTGATTAATTTAGAGAAACCAGCAAAGACACAAAGGCAGAAACGGTCCAAAGTTTGGGATCAAACGTGCAGCTACGGGCAGATTGGCTAATGCTAATGCTAGCCCACTCACGATCTAGTGGGTTTCCGAAAAAACACGAGGATCGTAAAACTAATGACTAAACTCTACAAGCGGAAGAAAAGTCCAAACCATCCTGTTTATTAGCTGTCTACAGCGCTATGGAGCAGAGCCTCCAGGCTTCTAAACCAGGCTTCAGCCACAGCAGCTACCGGAGTAACGTTGTTGTTGCTGCGAGTCTGCTCAGCACCGCTCCAGGGCTATGGCAAGCCAATGTAATATGTAATTCACAAACGCTTGTCTGTGAACATAATTTAAACTGGATTATTGCCAACCCATACATAATAGACATGCCACCATTACATTGTTACCAGTAGAAATTAAATGTTATTAGCATTTCCAGTAGCTTACTACTTTATTTTATTTATTTAACCTTTATTTATCCAGATGAGTCGATTGAGAACTCATTCTCCTTTACTACTGAACATGAGTTTAACTGTGGATATTTAGATATGTTATTTTGACTCGACTGATATTAATACAAACCTTAAATGTTACTGATATGCAAGTTAATTTTTTTCTGTAAAATATGAATTAACTATAAATCAGATGGGAAAGTGGGAGCTAGACAACACCAATTTATTTCATATTATTGAGCCTTTTATAATAAGAGTCTGATATTTCAGACTCTTTTAGTTGTTTTACTTCATATTTTAGCAGCAGCAGACCACAGTTTCATTTCACTTGGAACATTATCAAATAGAGTTTTCGATTTTTTCGACAGAGGATTTGATAGAATATTCAAATACTAAA
Source organism: Aphyosemion australe (assembly GCA_006937985.1). Taxonomy (NCBI): domain Eukaryota; kingdom Metazoa; phylum Chordata; class Actinopteri; order Cyprinodontiformes; family Nothobranchiidae; genus Aphyosemion; species Aphyosemion australe. The sequence goes on from SSNS01000353.1 coordinate 382,965, forward strand.
ATATTTTATAGCTGCAGCCCAATTTCAAACCTTTAATAGAAAAGAAAAACAAACCATGCAAACAAGAAAAAACAAAAACACAGCCTGCACCAAACCAAGAGACATAGGGAAAAGTTTACAAGTACAACATGGCAGTGTTGTGCCTGAAGACGATAAAAGCTATGTGTTTCAATACCTTACAGTGAGTAGATAGTGGGTACAATATTTAAGAAAACATGCCCCAGAGAGCCAAGAAACACACTTAAAATTGGTGAAAATGCTCCAGCTTTCGGGGGCTTTGCCCCCTGGGCCCCCACAGGGGCATTGCCCCTTGACCCCAGTGGGGACCTATAGCGGCCCCCACACCCCCGGCCATTTTCAGGTTTTTTTCCCTTAACTCAATCACATCCCTGGTGACTGAAGGAGCACAAAGATACAGAGCAAGCGTTTTATTCGTGGACGGAAATGACGAGAAACGTGGGTTTAGAGGTGCCGACCGCATGAAGGAGTGGAGGAGAATGAGGAACAAGTTCATCCCTGTTAAAAAGCCTCTAAAACACATTAAAACAATGCAAACACAAATACACTATTGTGGACCGGATAAGTGACTGTAATAGACCTTTTTCACACTTTCGGGGTTTTTAACCGGAAATACGTCAGTGCAGCGGAAAATAAGAATGATTGCAGCGTTACATATCGGGATCAGTCTGTTTTTCTCATGCTCTGAAGCAGCCCTATCTCCATTTCCATTTGTTTCCAACATCTACCGATGTAAGACAAAACTGTCTAAGGGCGCGTGAGGAGAGGCTCAATTTTGTTAATTAAAGGGGAAATACTTACATCTGCAGCAGACACTTCACGGCTATGTTTACGTGCTGGGGCTAAGTGTTAGCCGTCTTAACTCGGATGCGGTACCATGTCTATTCTCCTCATTTATCAAACGTTGGTAGAAACGTTCCTATATTCCCTCCTACGGATGAAATTTAGAATGTGTGTACGAACAGTCAATGTCCTGATTTATGAAACGTGCGGTGGCCTCTCGTACACATGTTCCTCCGCAATCGTCTGATGATAAATCCCACCTGTGCGCATATAGGAGCTCGTGCCCGTGTATCGTCATTTACATACAGAAACGCCCTGAATTAACCATATTTGGTCACACTACGTCCTCAGGTCGGGAGGGGATTCCCTGGGTTCTTCCCAGAAAAAAAAAGACAAACTTTATTGACAGCGAGATCGAAACACTGGACACTTGACAACGCGTGTATGATCGGGGAGCAGAGGAGGTTCTGGAGGTTGTTTTATTTGTAAAACAGAATCTGGACTGGAATCGGATCAGTGCTGCGCTCACGGAAGAGCCGTTCCCTCTGGAGTGCACTCTGCTCTGATAAATCCTCCAATAATAATAATAAGGTTAAGAAACAATCTTTTATATAGCGCATCTCACAAAAAATCACGATGCGCTTCACAAGGACAAAATAATTTAATTAAATTACAACATAATAAATAAATAAATAAATGCAAAATGATTTAAAACATCATAAACATGGTAAGAGTAAAAATTGTGATTACAAAATAACACGAAATCAGCCGTTCTACAGTCAGATTCCCGTCGGTCACGGGTGTTTTAGCACCAATAATGTGACACAGCTGTTTTCCCACCGAAATAATTATTTATTGAGTAAAATAATTAGTGGATGAGGAACACGCGTGGATCACTGAGACGTTCAGAATGGCTGTTCCCTCGTTCTGCCACTAGAACAGCATCTGTGTGGTACAGCAGCAGCAGCTCTGCAGCTGACAGGAAGGCCCTGCAGAGAGTTTGGCTGAACCTGCGGTAAGGCATTACGTCACTTCCTGTTTCAGTGTTTGCACTCAGTGTAGCTGTTCGGTGTTTGTGGCTTGCTAAAATTGGTTTGATTTCTCTGTACTGAGACATTTTTGAGTTCTTGTAGTACATATGCACGCGAAAACACACATTTCCTGTTGCACCTAGCGTTTAGGGAACCCTTTGAGTTCGCACGCAGTTTTATTTGGTGTGAAAGGTTGTTTGCCTAGTTAGCTTAGCCTCGGCGCGGCTATGGCTACTTCTGTCTCTCCCTCTCCGTCTCCTATCTCTTGCTCTGTGTGTCAGATGTTTAGTTACTCCTCTGCCTCCTTTAGTGATAATGGTACGTGTAATAAATGTAGCATTTTTGTAGCTTTGGAGGCGAGGGTGTCGGAATTGGAGGCCCGGCTCCGCGCTGTTGAAAAACCTGTAGATAGCCGTAGCTACTTAGCTAGCGCGGGGCTAACTAGATCAGAACCACCCCGTAGCGGTCCTCCAGTAGAACCCGAGCAGCCGGGACCTCAGGCCGGCTGGGTGACTGTACGTAAGAAGCATAGAACCC
>SSNS01000353.1:406832-431832 GCA_006937985.1 Aphyosemion australe
AAAGGCTAGGTTATCCTGAGTTATCTCTGTAGTTATGCTGCTATAGGCTTAGACTGCTGGAGGACATACTGACCACTTTCCACACTCTGCTACTCTCTTCTACCACCACTCTCTAATTGCATTATTTCCTGTTATTTCAGCTGTTAACTTTATTTTCTCTCTAAGTGTTTTTCTCCCCAGAAGAAGCTACACTGGCCTTCTGCTGAGCTGTGGTGGCCTCATGGAGGGGGCCATCGGCTGGCACACTGCTGCCAACCACTGAACATTCTCCCTCTCCTGATATTACATCTCACTTTCTTTAACATAGAATGTGCTACTATTAGTTCACCTATTGAATTAATTATAGATTCACTCGGATAAAGACAATAAAGTTTCTCTTACTAAATAGAACTTCTACTAAGAAATCACAGTGTAGCCATAGAAACACTACTTTATATATGTGGTGTGTGTGTGTGTGTGTGTGTCTGCTCTGTCTTCTCAACCCCCAGTGAGCCGTAGCGGATGGCTGCTCATACTGAGCCAGGATCCTCTGGAGGTTTCTTCCTGTTAAAAGGGAGTTTTCCTTCCCACTGTCGCTACATGCTTGCTTAGTATGAGGATTGTATCAACACACAGTCAGTGTCTTGATGCAATCTGCTGGGTCCCTTATATAGGAAACTTTTTTACTGATTGGCTTAATGAACTGAACTGTATTGGAATGTTTACTTTGTGAAGAGCCTTGAGACGACTCTTGTCGTGATTTGGCGCTATAGAAATAAACTGAATTGAATTGAATTGAATTTTCTAAAACTTTCTAACACATGAACCCTTTCGATCAGTGACATGGGCTCGGCTGGTTCTGAATGGACTCGCTGGTTTCCTAGCAACAGAATTTTCTGATTAATGCAAATAATTAAATTGACCAAATTACCAAAACTTAAATCATCATTAACGCTGCCGTGGGCATCAACAGTGATACCTGGAGATGTGTGGTTGGTACTGGACTTCTGTGCTCGTCATGGATTGTCCATAAGGAACACCATGTTCAAGCATAAAGGTGTCCATGTGTGCTCTTGGCACCAGGACACCTTAGGCCGCAGCTCGATGATCGACTATTGTCATCTGATCTGTGGCCGCATGTCTTGGAAACTCAGGTGAAGGGAGGGGCGGAGCTGTCACATGACTACTACCTGGTGGTGAGTTGACTTCGATGGTGGGGGAAGATGCTGGTCAGACCTGGCAGACCTAAATGTGTTGTGAGGGTCTGCTGGGAGTCTCCTGTCAGAAGGAGCTTCAATTCCCACCTCTGACAGAACTTCCAAAACGTTCCGGGGGAGGCAGGGGACATTGAGTCCAAGTGGGCCCTGTTCCGTGCCTCCATTGTCAAAGTGGCCGGCCGGAGCTGCAGGTCATCAGTGCCTGTCATGGCGACAACCCCCGAACCCGCTGGTGGACTCCATCGACTGTATAACTAAACTATTTAAAAAGGGGGACCGCAGGGTGTGTTCCAACTACAGGGGGATCACACTCCTGAGCCTCCTTGGTAAGGTCTATTCAGAGGTTCTGGAGAGGAGGGTTCGTTATAGTCAAACCTCAGATTCAGGAGGAGCAATGTGGTCCTGGCCGTGGAACACTGGACCAGCTCTATACCCTTGGGGGGGTCCTGGAGGGTGTGTGGGAGTTCACCCAACCAATCTACATGTGTTTTGTGGATTTAGAGAAGGCGTTCGACCGCGTCCCTCGGGGGGCCCTGTGGGGGAGTATGGGGTACCAGGCCCTTTGTTACGAGCTGATAGGTCCCTGTACGACCAGTGTCAGCGCTTGGTCCGCATTGCCGGCAGTAAGTCGGGTTCGTTTCTGGTGAGAGGTGGACTCCGCCAAGGCTGCCCTTTGTCACCAATTCTGCGATTGCAGTGGTGCTGGTGGTGAAGAGAGAGCTGAGCCGGAAGGCAAAGCTCTCGATTTACCGGTCGATCTACGTTCCTACCCTCCTATGGTCACGAGCTTTGGGTAGTGACCGAAAAAATGAGTTTGCAGATACAAGCGGCTGAAATGAGTTTTCTCCGCAGGGTGTCTGGGCTCTCCCTTAGAGATAGGGTGAGAAGCTCGGTCATCTGGGAGGGGCTCAGAGTAGATCTGCTGCTCCTCCACATCGAGAGGAGCCAGTTGAGGTGGCTCGGGCATCTGGTTAGGATGCCTCCTGGACGCCTCCCTGGTGAGGTTTTCCAGGCACGTCCAACCGGGAGGAGACCTAAAGGAAGACCCAGGACACGCTGGAGGGACTATGCCTCTCAGCTGGCCAGGGAACGCCTTGGGATTCCCCCGGAGGAGCTGGCCCAAGTGGCTGGAGAGAGGGAAGTCTGGACCTCCCTCCTTAAGCTGCTGCCCCATGACCCGACTCTGGATAAGTGGAAGAGAATTGATGGGTGGATAAATAATTAGATTTGCCTAAGAAGGAAAGTGGAGGCGGATCAGCTGTTTAAGCACTCACACTGGTTTAGCTGGTGGTGGACCTCAGGCCATGACAACAAGGCTTAGGTGATCATTTGAAAATATACAAAAGCCTAAACTAATAAAGACCATTTTTATAGTAATTTGCCATATCCTACTTGGCATTGAAGCAAATATTATTTAAAATAAAACAATGTTATTTTACAAAAAGTGACAGGTTTGACAGTTTATTTCCACTTGGCAAATGTCATTCTTCACTAGTTCTCAATACAATAATCAACACAATTCTTCCAAGTGAAAAAAGGGGAGGAAGAAGAAAAATCTTATATAACCTACCCCTTCTACTGAATACAGAACAATTTACAAAATGGCCTTAAATACAACCAAGCATACATATTTCTTTTCTGTGCACCCAATATCACAATTAAATCATTTCAATGTCCACCGTCATTAACTTATCAAATAATAGGATTTTATCGTTTTGTCTTTATAAACTTTCTTAAATTGATCAGTAGTTGAACATTTTTTCAAGTCTTCATCCAAGTTATTCCATAATTTTACTCCATATACTGAAATACACATTTGTTTTAATGTTGTTCGTACAAATATTCTCTTAAACTCAGACTTCTTTCTATGTTTTCCATCACTTGAAATCAAAACAAAAAACTTCTGTAAGTTCATTGGAAGTAACATCTTTTTTTGCCTTTAACATAATTAGTAGAGTTTTTAAATTAACCAAATCCCTGAATTTCATAAGTTTTGATTGAATAAACAATCTGTTAGTATGTTCTCTCACACCTTCTTTATGTATAATTCTCACAGCTTTCTTCTGTAACAAAAACAAAGGATTAGTATTTGTTTTATATGTATTGCCCCAAACCTCTATACAATAAGTCAAATATGGAACAATTAGTGAATAATATAATATATGAAGTGTTGATGTTTCTAAAACACTTTTTACCTTATTTAAAAGTCCAATACTTTTGCAGAGTTTTTGTTTTATATATTTTATGTGAGATTTCCAATTAAGTTTATGATCCAAAACAACTCCTAAAAATCTTACTTCGTTCACTCTTTCAACTAAAGTACCATCTATGGACAATGTAATAGAATCATCAGTCTTTCTGTTGCCAAAAATCATGAATTTTGTTTTATTCCAATTTATAAATAACTTGTTGTCATTGAACCACTTTTTAAGTTTAGACATCTCACATCCCATTTTTTCCAAAATGATTTTTAAATCATTCCCAGAACAAAATATATTTGTATCATCAGCAAACAATATGAACTGTAATATTTTAGAGGCATCACAAATATCATTAATATACAAATTAAAAAGCTTAGGACCCAACACTGAACCCTGTGGGACTCCGTATGTAATCAGTTGAGAGTCTGAAATCTCATGATCTAACTGTACAAATTGATTTCTTTTAGTCAAATAACTGCTTAACCAATCATGAGCTATCCCTCTTATCCCATAATCCTTCAACTTAGAGAGTAACAAACTATGGTCTATGGTGTCAAATGCTTTTTTTAAATCAATAAAGAGACCTGCTGTGTATTGATTCCTTTCTATTGCTGTTGTAAGTTCTTCATTTAATTCTAGTAGTGCCATGGATGTAGATTTATTTGATCGGAATCCATACTGATTCTCACTCAACAAATTATTATTCTCAATAAAGCTGTCTAGTTTTTGAACAAACCATTTTTCAAACACCTTAGAAAACTGAGGAAGCACTGAGATTGGTCTGTAATTATCAAAACTATGTCTATCACCATTTTTAAATATCGGTATTACTTTAGCAGTTTTCATTTTTTCTGGAAATATACCACTCTGAACAGACAAATTATAAATATAAGCAAGAGGTTTAACAACATAATCAATTGTTTTCTTTACAATCATCATATCAATCCCATCACAATCAATGGATGTTTTATTTTTACTTTTCTTTACTATCGTCAAGATTTCATTTTCACTTACATCCCCTAAAAACATAGACTTTAAAATTTTACTCCCTCCTTGTGTTTTTCCGCCTTTACTTGTTTTTGTTTCCATAGATTTGGCCAAATTTGGCCCTATGTTTACAAAAAAAGAATTAAATTCATTCACCACCTCACATTTATCCCTCAAGAGCTTATCTCCTATAATAAAGTAATCTGGATAGTTGGCGTGCTGAGACCTAGGTCTTACAGCACTATTCAAAATTTTCCATGTTTTTTTCATATCACCCACGCTTTCCTTCACCCTAAAGTTATAATAATCTTTTTTCGCTTGCCTTATTAATGTTGTCAATTTATTTTTATATGTTTTGTACTTAATTTCTGTGGTTTTGGATCGAAATCTAACAAAATCTCTATATAACTTATTTTTCCTCCTACAGGATTTTAGCAGTCCTTTAGTTAACCAAGGTTGTACATTAATGTTTTCCTTTTTTCTACTTATCTGTATAGGGCAGTTCTTATCATATAAGGATTTATATATTTGTAAAAACGTATCATATGCTATATTCACATCCTTAACATAAACCCCACTCCAGTTTTCCTTTAACAGGTCATTACAAAATGTTGTTATTGCTTCCTCTGACCTTTTTCTAATATGCTTTNGATGACCTTGTCAGGCGGAGCCCCGGGGAGACAGAAACAGGTGTGACACACACACACACACACACACACACACACACACACGCACGCACGCACACACACACACACACACACACACACACACACAGCTTCGCCGTCTCACTGTTGTCCTCTCTGTGGTTCTGCAGAGTCAGATCAGGCCTGTGGGGGAGACAGTGAGGACCCAGACACCCCAACTCAGTCCAACGGGGAGGACAGAGACGAGGAGCCTGTGGCGCCTCTGGCCAGCACCAACGAGGACCTGGGGAGTGATTTAGATTCATCAACAGGTTGGAGAGCACACACAACACAGCTGTTTGCTTTTAATTCAGAGGCTGCAGCGAAGTGAGGCACATTAGGGCCAACGGGGGAGAATTCTAAGAATCATGTCTTTTATTTACATGAAAATTTTGAATTTAAAGTCTTAAATTTGTGAGTAATATCATTTTTATTGATAAAAGAAGTTTGACAGTTTGACAGTTTATTTCCACTTGGCAAATGTCATTCATCACTAATTCTCAATACAATAATCAACACAATTCTTCCAAGTGAAAAAAGGGGAGGAAGAAGAAAAATCTTATATAACCTACCCCTTCTACTGAATACAGAACAATTTACAAAATGGCCTTAAATACAACCAAGCATACATCTTTCTTTTCTGTGCACCCAATATCACAATTAAATCATATCAATATCCACCGTCATTAACTTATCAAATAATAGGATTTTATCGTTTTGTCTTTATAAACTTTCTTAAATTGATCAGTAGTTGAACATTTTTTCAAGTCTTCATCCAAGTTATTCCATAATTTTACTCCATATACTGAAATACACATTTGTTTTAATGTTGTTCGTACAAATATTCTCTTAAACTCAGACTTCTTTCTATGTTTTCCATCACTTGGAATCAAAACAAAAAACTTCTGTAAGTTCATTGGAAGTAACATCTTTTTTGCCTTTAACATAATTAGTAGAGTTTTTAAATTGACCAAATCCCTGAATTTCATAATTTTTGATTGAATAAACAATCTGTTAGTATGTTCTCTCACACCTTCTTTATGTATAATTCTCACAGCTTTCTTCTGTAACAAAAACAAAGGATTAGTATTTGTTTTATATGTATTGCCCCAAACCTCTATACAATAAGTCAAATATGGAACAATTAGTGAATAATATAATATATGAAGTGTTGATGTTTCTAAAACACTTTTTACCTTATTTAAAAGTCCAATACTTTTGCAGAGTTTTTGTTTTATATATTTTATGTGAGATTTCCAATTAAGTTTATGATCCAAAACAACTCCTAAAAATCTTACTTCGTTCACTCTTTCAACTAAAGTACCATCTATGGACAATGTAATAGAATCATCAGTCTTTCTGTTGCCAAAAATCATGAATTTTGTTTTATTCCAATTTATAAGTAACTTGTTGTCATTGAACCACTTCTTAAGTTTAGACATCTCACATCCCATTTTTTCCAAAATGATTTTTAAATCATTCCCAGAACAAAATATATTCGTGCCATCAGCAAACAATATGAACTGTAATATTTTAGAGACATCACAAATATCATTAATATATAAATTAAAAAGCTTAGGACCCAACACTGAACCCTGTGGGACTCCGTATGTAATCAGTTGAGAGTCTGAAATCTCATGATCTAACTGTACAAATTGATTTCTTTTAGTCAAATAACTGCTTAACCAATCATGAGCTATCCCTCTTATCCCATTATCCTTCAACTTAGAGAGTAACAAACTATGGTCTATGGTATCAAATGCTTTTTTTAAATCAATAAAGACACCTGCTGTGTATTGATTCCTTTCTATTGCTGTTGTAAGTTCTTCATTTAATTCTAGTAGTGCCATGGATGTAGATTTATTTGATCGGAATCCACACTGATTCTCACTCAACAAATTATTGTTCTCAATAAAGCTGTCTAGTTTTTGAACAAACCATTTTTCAAACACCTTAGAAAACTGGGGAAGCACTGAGATTGGTCTGTAATTATCAAAACTATGTCTATCACCATTTTTAAATATCGGTATTACTTTTTTTCTGGAAATATACCACTCTGAGCAGACAAATTATAAATATAAGTAAGTGGTTTAACAACATAATCAATTGTTTTCTTTACAATCATCATATCGATCCCATTACAATCAATGGATGTTTTATTTTTACTTTTCTTTACTATCGTCAAGATTTCATTTTCACTTACATCCCCTAAAAACATAGACTTTAAAATTTTACTCCCTCCTTGTGTTTCCCCGCCTTTACTTGTTTTTGTTTCCATAGATTTGGCCAAATTTTGCCCTATGTTTACAAAAAAACAATTAAATTCATTCACCACCTCACATTTATCCCTCAAGACCTTATCTCCTATAATAAAGTAATCTGGATAATTGGCGTGCTGAGACCTAGGTCTTACAGCACTATTCAAAATTTTCCATGTTTTTTTCATATCACCCACGCTTTCCTTCACCCTAAAGTTATAATAATCTTTTTTCGCTTGCCTTATTAATGTTGTCAATTTATTTTTATATGTTTTGTACTTAATTTCTGTGGTTTTGGATCGAAATCTAACAAAATCTCTATATAATTTATTTTTCCTCCTACGGGATTTTAGTAGTCCTTTAGTTAACCAAGGTTGTACATTAATGCTTTTCTTTTTCTGCATATCAGTATAGGGCAGTTCTTATCATATAAGGATGTATATATTTGTAAAAACGTATCATATGCTATATTCACATCCTTAACATAAACCCCACTCGTTTTCCTTTAACAGGTCATCACAAAATTTTGTTATTGCTTCCTCTGACCTTTTTCTAATGTGCTTTATCTGTTCAGGTTCCTTTGTTTTTTTTTTTTTTGTTTGACTTGATGTATTATGAATATTGGTAGATGATCACTTATATCACTTATTAAGAGACCACTATTAACTGCTTTATCTATTTCATTTGTATAAATATTGTCAATTAGTGTAGCACAGGTACTGGTGACTCTGGCTGAGTAATCACAGGATATAAACTTCTACTGGACATTGCATCTATAAAATCTGTAGTCGTTTTGTGGTTTCCTTGGTTAAGTAAATCAATACTGAAATCATATCAACATATTAACCAGGTTCTTTTGTCATTTAGTCCATCTATGAGATTTTCACATCTTTCTTTAAAACATTCAATATTAGAACCTGGTGTTCTATATACACAAACTACTATAATATTTCTTGTTTTTTCCATGTCAATTTCAACACTTACACATTCCATGACATTTTCCACAGCTACTGACATAGACTCCACTATTTTACATTTCAAGGAGGTTTTAATATACAATGCAACCCCTCCACCTTTTTTCTTTATCCTGTTTTTATAATACAAATCGTACCCATCCATCTCAAAATCTATACCCTTTTCTTCATTTAACCATGTTTCAGACAAAGCAATCACTTGGAAGTGGTTTTGAAATATTTTCAAGTATTCATTAATCTTATCAAATGTTGCATAGAGACTTCTACAATTAAAATGGATAAGTGAAAAATTATCTAGATCTACAGAACAATTAAATTGTTCCTCTGTATAATATTTACAGTTATCACTAATTGCATTTAGCAGATTACCATCAGGATCAATATTGTTTTCATAGTCAAGAGTTTTATATTCTACAACTTCAAATCTTTTCAGAGATTTATCAGCTGATTTTACCATTACCATTTTTTTTCTCCAAGAGTACCTTATCTCATGTGTTTGTCGAGAAGAGCCTTGACTCCCTTCATTTCATGGCCGGGTGTTCTTCTCCTTTAACTCCCATCCTGCACTCCTCAGTGTAGATTCCAGATCTGCCTCCTCTTCTGGAATATTCATATTTACTCCGAACTCACGCAATCCAATCGCTGCAGCCTGGGGATCCTTATACACCCTCGCCTTCCCGTCCTCACAAAAAATTTTTAGTCTGGCTGGAAACAAAATCCGTGACTTAACTTTCCTTTCATTCAGTATTTTCCGGACTTCCTTGTATTTTGCGCGCTCCTTAAACACAGCACTTGTAAAGTCCTCGTCAAAATAGATCCTTTGGTCTTTCACTTGTATATTTCTTTTTCTCCAAGCAGCCTCAAGTACTTTCCGTTTCATGGCATATGATTGGAATCGAACCAGAATCGCTCTGGGGCGCTCCTTCCGTCCCATCTTTGGCCCAACTCGGTGTGCCCTCTCAATATGCACTTCATCAGTCACTTCCAGCTTTTCACGAATCAATTTGTTCAGAAAGTCAGTGATGTCATTTCCTTCACAATCTTCTGGTACCGAGTAGATTCTTATATTTTTCCTGCGGGTTTGGCTTTCAAGTTCCTCACATTTTTTTTCAAGTTGTTTTTGCACTTGAAGCGCTTGTATTAACACTTTGGAGGTTTTCATTATACAAAATCTTCATTCTCAGCAATTCTCTGTTCAGCTTCCTTCATTCTTTTTTTAATGTTTATGAAATCCACCCGTAGCTCGTTCAATTCAGCTTTTAATGCTCCAAAACCGACTGATGTTTCAGTCCGAAATTCTCTCAGTTCTTTAAGTATTTCAGACAAACCTGAAGGTTTAATCGCTGACACATCCTCAGTTGTTTCCTCTTGATTATTCTCCATTTGTTTGGAGGACTGCTTTTGTCTTTGTTTTGACATCTTTCACCGTCCCCAGTTGAAGATTTATCAAAGCTTCAATTATTGTCTTTGTTTTAAATAGTTCTCAAGTTTTAAACCGTTTTGGTCCGAGTTTAGTCCAAGTTTTTCAATTTGTTTGGAGAGACTCACACCAGCACACCTTGTCCAGCGGCCATCTTGTCCTCAGAAGTGATCACCAAGGTAATTAGAAAGATGTTTTTTATTATTAGTCATACAGGAATCAAATTGTCCCGTTAGGAAGGACATCGGCAGGGGCGTAGCACCAAATTCTGGGCCCTAGGTACAAGCCATCTAGGTGGGCCCCCACGCTCACTTGTTTAATATCTCTTGTGCACATATTTTTCATGCTATAAGACACGTTAATAAACATGATCTTAGTTTAACCTCCATATTGAGCAAATACAAATGCCAGCATAATAATAAAAGTGAAATCTCAGTGCTATCTGGAGAGAATGAGGGCCCTGCTGCTGCTGCTGCATCTAAAGGATCATGTGGTTCATGATGTTAAGCTCTGCTAATACTGATATATATTGATACAATAATGAAAGGTTAAATTGACCAAGCACATGCAGGAGTACTTCTACAGGTATTCTGTAGTCAGTCTCTCTATCAGGGAGGAAATTCCTCCTGAAATTCCTCTTGTACTGTTTTTCCACTGATTCTGAGTCAGCAACTGTTTTACCTGTTAGGCTTAAAATCTCTCTGACCAAGTCAATAAAAACCCTCTAACATATAAGCTGCCATGTTTGTCATCAACCTGAGCCTTGCTCACTGATTTTGATGGGCAAGGTTGGCAGATAAAACAAAATCATGATGAACAAACCATGAAATAATGAAATAAATGATGAAATATCTATAAATTAATTTTAATGAATTAAATATTTTTATGGTTCATGTAATTAAATATGTAATGATACATTTAGAAAAGTAATTAATGCTTTAGCTATTTATTGAATTGTGTCACTTTTGGCTCTCCATACCTTGCAACAAGAGCTCATGTAATAATTAGACTATGCCTTTTTCCAGCTTTCATTACGGGCCATCATTTAAAGTCAGTTACCTCCACTGTGGGCAACTTGACCTTATAGAGTTAAAGAAGCTCATCTGGGATTAACAAGACAGTTTCTGAGCTCTGGTGCATTCAGGTGTTCGTATAGCATGATGACACTGGCAGCTTCACATTCCTGAGATTACCAGGAATCCATCATACCAAGTTTGTCCTGATCCATGAGTGGGAAGGAGCTGAAATATCCACACAGAGAGAACCTGGTTTTACTGCGAGGTCCGTGAATTTATTGGCGGCGGCCGCGGTAATAATTCTAATAATACTAATGGATTTATAACTGATCTTGATGGTGAAACTAAAGGCGTTTAACACTGAACATGAATACAGCTTTCAGTCTGAGAGCTACTATCAGCTCAAACTGGGTTCTGCTGCTGCTGCTCACCTCTCTTCTTGAAAATCCTATACTTGCTTCTGTTCAATTAACTTTTCCGCCTTCATTTCTTTTCTTTTCTGGAAGCCAGGTTTCCCTTTCTTGGGGAAAGACATGACTTCCTCCTGCCTCCAGCTCTGGCTGTGGGAGATATCAATGTCTCATAGCTGTAGATGCGGGGTGCAGCCCCTGGCCGCAGGTGTGGACTAAACCACTTTGCACATTTTTAAGGGGGGATAGACGCCTCAGAGACAATTCAGTTATTATTTTAAAGGCAAAATTCTGTTTTTTAACCTCTTTATCCAGGTAAAGGGACGTTTATTAAGACATTAAGTTAATCGGGGGAAAAAACCCCACAATAAAACATTTTTATTCAAGGCTGTCTCAGGGCCCCTCCCTGCAGTGGGCCCTGGGTAAACGGAACCCCCCCCAGTCTGACGCCCCTGGACATAGGTAACAAAGATTGTCCTAATGATGTCTGGGATCTTATGCCTAAGGTGGGTAACCATGGTTTCTCAGAGGTTTATAGTCCTTCATCAGATGCGATATGTGTGTAGTAAATCTTTCAGGAACCCGAGACCCCAAAGTTCACTGAATTCAGAGAGTCGCCCTCCTCCTCCTCCTCCTCCTCCTCCTCCTCCTCCTCCTCCTCCTCCTCAGCTGGTTCCAGCAAACAGCTGGTAGAGAATCAGCTGACTGGACCTAAAGTTCTGCTTCTGTCTGACTGGGTTAGGGGTTCTGCTGTTGCTGGGACCAGAGACTAGAACCAGCTTTAACTGGTTCCACTAGACTACGTGTTCACCCAGCGGCCGCTAGAGGGCGGAAGATATCAAGTGAATTTCAAATGACCGAAAACAGCGCGAAGAAGAAGAAGGCGGAAGTGACGTGTTGCCTAGTATGTTTGCTTCTACATGCGGTTTTGCCGGTAATGCATGTGTATGTAAATGTGGGCTGATTCTTTAGAACCGAGCCCACTTTAATCGGAACCCTTAATCAGCGGTTCGGCTGCTCAGGCCCAACGGAACCGGGGAGGATGCTGAGTGACGGTGAAGTCGCGGAGCTCCGGTCCTTCCTGACCATCGAGACCCGTCCTGATGTCAAAGCCGTGGCTGCAGAGTCGCTGCTGGGCCTGTCTGCCCACAGGTGAGTCGCTGCTGGGCCTGTCTGCCCACAGGTGAGTCGCTGCTGGGCCTGTCTGCCCACAGGTGAGTCGCTGCTGGGCCTGTCTGCCCACAGGTGAGTCGCTGCTGGGCCTGTCTGCCCACAGGTGAGTCGCTGCTGGGCCTGTCTGCCCACAGGTGAGTCGCTGCTGGGCCAGGGGTGCTGACTGGGGTCTGGGATAGCGGTCCCAGGCCTCACTTTATTAAAAATGCTTTTGGCTGTTTTAAATCCCAACAGACACGGAAATGAAAGAGAAAGGGGGGTGCCAACCACAGCCTTAGGTTATGTGTTAGAAACACCCAAGCCCATACTTGAGAGCACCATGTGAGCCCCTGTGTTGTGTACACGCGTTTGTGTATGTAAGGTTTCTCTAGAGGAATGTCCAATAGTGAGTGTGAGAGCCACAGACCCGCCCCCAAAGACCCACGGAGGATGGAGGAGATCCAAGCCTTGAGATCCCGAGGTCTCCCCAGAGCGCGGAGACCCCAGAGAGACCGCCACCAGAGCAGCCCCAACCCCTCTCCCGATGGGTGCAGAGGCTCTCCTCGGCAACCAGCAAGCCCCCAGGCCAGCCTGAAGCCACCCACTCGAAGGTGGATTGAGCTCAGAACCCAGTGGCCCAGGACCCACGGGCGCCCAACCCCGGCAGAGACCCGACAGAGCCCAGGGCCCAGAGCCCACTAGGCAGCAAGCCGACGGATGCCAAAAACATCCAGCCCCGCATACGAGAGCTGCAAATACGCAGGCAGGCCGAGGTATCACCCACCAGCAGGAAATGTGGCAGGGGGAGGGTAGGTCAAGATGTTGTAGCATCACAAGGAGTTGGTATTTACTAAAGCCATGCTGAGTGAGGTTTAGAAATCTGGAGTTAGTGGACATAAGTTAGCAGGGTTTGATCTGCGGTGTTTGTAAAGCGCACTCATGGCTGGGACAGGACGAGAAACCACTGAAGAATGTGGATAAACAGACCTGAGGTAACATGGACGGAGAAACCGCACTGCACCGTGGCCCGGCGGGAAAGCGGGAGCGGAGCTCACGTCCGCAAACAAAGAGGATGCAGCTAGGAGACGTTTACTAGCTAAACCACACTTTAAGACGAGCCTTATTCTCACCTGGATTCCTGCTCGTTTCCCCCTTTTCCTCTGAGTTTTCACCAGGATTGGAAAAAACGTTGCTAGAGGCGCTTGGGTCAGATTGAGCACTAGGCTCTGGTCCAGGACCCTGCAAACTTGAACAAAGGGGAAGGTAAATCCATGGGGGCTCTAGGGCAATCGTGGATGATCGGAAGGATAAAAAAGTCTGGAAATCATATGAGATGATAACCGGGACACTGCCGAAGAAGACCGCAGACAAAAGCAAGGCGGAAAGGAAAAAATTAGCAGAGAAAAGTTTGAAAGAGTGACTAATACCAGCAGCGAAGCCGAGCACAGGCGCCATCTTGTTACCGTTGGGAAGCAGACCCTAACCCTTCGACAGAAGTAATTAGATACCTCACATTTCTTTCATCAGGGTTAACTTATTGTTTCCTTCTTCAGTCAACAAACGTAAGATCTAAAGAGCCCCAAACAAAACACATTAGCACATATTGTTATCACATGGGTTATGTGCCACACTAACACCTGGATTTCTGCTTCCAGGGACGGGTGCCGTTTCCTCCACTCCAAGCCCGAGCTGATAGCTGCCCTGGTGGAGCTGACCTCTGACCCCTCTGTTGCTATAGTGAAGGACTGTTACCACGTCCTTATCAACCTGTCCGCTGATGAGACGCTGCACCAGGTGAGTCCGGGTTCTGGGTCTTGGTACTTCTGTAGGAGGTGTCCACCTCTCACCTGTCTTTGTGTCCTCCAGGTTTTAGTGGATGAGGTCAAAGTTCTTCCGGTGTTGTTGAAGAACCTTCTGGACCCAGGATACCTGTTCTCGGATCAGATCTGCACCATTCTGTCCAACCTGACCCGACAAGAGAAGACCTGCAGGACAGTGCTGGAGGTCATTCTGTTATCTTGATATAGCCGAGTTGTCCATTCATCCATCCGCTTATCCAGAGTCGGGTCGCGGGGGCAGCAGCCTAAGCAGAGAGGCCCAGACCTCCCTCTCTCCAGCCACTAGCTCCTCCAGGGGAATCCCAAGGCGTTCCCTGGCCAGCAGAGAGACACAGTCCCTCCAGCGTCTCCTGGGTCTTCCCTTGGGTCTCCTCCCGTCTAGATGTGCGTGGAAAACCTCACCCAGGAGGCGTCCAGGAGGCATCCTAACCAGATGCTTGAAGCCACCTCAACTGGCTCCTCTTGGTGTGGAGGAGCAGCAGGTCTACTCCGAGCCCCTCCCGCATGACCGAGTTTCTCACCCTATCTCTAAGGGAGAGCCCAGACACCCTGCGGAGAACACTTATCTTGCTGCTTGTATCCCCCCACCCCCGGGTTGCCACCTTACCGTGGTGGAGGGGTTTGAGTGTCCCAGTGATCCTAGGAGCTGAGTTGTCTGAGGCTTTATGCCTCTGGTAGTGTCACCCATGGCAAACAGGTCCTAGGTGAGGATCAGACAAAGCACAGCCCAAAAACCTCTTATGATGAATAACATAAATAGAAATAGTGTTCCCTTGCTCGCACGCGGGCGACCGGGGTCCCCCTCTGGGGCCAGGCCTGGAGTTGGGACACGTTGGTGAGCGCCTGGCGGCTGGGCTTTCACCCATGGAGGACCTTAGGAAGGTCGTGATGTCTGGGTGTCAAAGTGAGCTGTCTGTTATTATTGGTTTAGATTTAACAAATGATCAGTTCTGTTCACCGACGCCAGAGCAAGAGCTACCAACCCAGGTGTAGAGGTTTCTCAGAGATCCAACGGGTGAAGGTCCTGGTCCCGAGGCCTTACTTCTGGACGTCAGCGTTCGTGGCTGACTCTGACTCCAGAGATCATCTCTAGGGCTGCAGGCTGTCGGTCAGGCAAGAGGAGCTGTGCTTGTGGAGGTTGCTGGTTGAATTGTTTGTTTCAAAAAGGATGGTTCTTAATTTCACTAAAAATATTCTGAAGAAAAGTCTGGCTTGACTCCCATAGGAAGATAAGATTAGAGAAAGTCTTTGGTTCTGCAGGAACTTCAGGAAGAACTGAACTTTAGAGGAACTTTCTCCTCTTTTATCATAAATTGTTTATAAATTTGGACAAATCAGAATTTGACATGTTAAAGTGGGCGTTATCAAAATCCTCAGACATCACCTTTCCTCAGATCCTTAAGAATTATTTCTTCTTAAAACTTATTTCTTAGGAAAATAGATTAAACATTCATTTATTAATATAGTGATGTTAATATGTAAATATGCTAATAATAAACCATTATCATTCATCAGTAGATAGAATCACTAGTGGTGTTCAGGTCTGATATCAGCATAAACAGGAATGTTGATTCATTGATGTAGAGATTCCTGTGAAGCACTGAATCACTTAGAAAGTTATGAGGCAAACCAAAGTTATTTATTAAAGCTGATAGATGAGAGTTCTGTCCTTCTCTGTGGAATGAGAACTGCTTCTGCAGATTCAGATAAACCCGCTGGAGGCGCCGCCGTGTTTTGACTACGACTCAGCTGTTGCCGTAAACACGGCCTTGTCTTGATGCCGCTGCAGACTGGTATCCCACGAGCTGACCTTGGCCTTGTCACACGCTACAAATAGAATAGAATAGACTTTATTGATCCCTCAGTGGGGAAATTCACTTGTCACAGCAGCACCATCACTCAAAGGGTAATTAGAAGAAGATAAAAACAAGGATACATGTATATACACATAGGCAGTAATCTAGTATTATAATCTTAGATCACTAAAAAACCACAAATAAAAGATAAAAACAGACTTGGTACCAGCACTATGCAGCATACTGTAAGAGACACAGACAACAATGTGAATCCGGTATTGCACAAGTATAGAACACATGAATATTGCATTGGTCTGATTTTGCCGTCTTTAGCCCAAATCATAGAACCTGTGCCGTTTTCTGGTACCTAGTTTCTACATAGTGGCAGCAGCTCATTAAAAATTCACCTATGGGTTGTGGGTGGAGCCATTGGCGTAGAGACTAAGGTCTTTTTTTTACCCAGAATGAACGAACACATTTCCTGATGATGATCTCAGTGGTCCGGGTTGTTTCTTAGAAGTCCTCCACCTGTCTGATTCTCTCCCCCACCTGCAGCGCCGCATGCTGCTGTGTCCTCTCTGACCGGCTTGTGTGCGAGTGAGCTCGGTCCGACTTTGTAAGGGGGTGCACGCGGACCGGTTCGCCTCCGTACTGGGGGGACCATTTCTGTCTGTGGGTGCGAGGGGGAGAGTAGTGTCCGCGGGGGTGGAGGGATCGCCTTTTCAGCGTGAGATATTGGAGGTGTGGGGTGAGCATGAGAAGAGGGTCGGGTTCATGTATCTCAGCGCATGAGAGTTGGGAGCCCTGGGGGGCAGAGCGGAGTGGAGTTTATGCTCCGCCCAGTGGGTTTTCTACATCAAATCCAGTCAGTTTTAGGCTGAATTTTTTCATCTGCTACTGATTCACACAGATTTGAATGCAGAAATACTCAGAAATGCAATTTTGAGCTTAAATTTGTATAGATGTGTGCTCTAGCAAAAGAAAAACGCCTCAAGAACACGTTAAAAACAGAAAAAACACCATTTTCGTTGGAGTGGGTCTTTAATTGATATTCTACTTTTCTGAGATACTGAATTTGGGATTTTCATTAGTTGTCAGTTATAAGCATCAACATTAAAAGAAATAAACGTTTTAAATATATCAGTCTGTGTGTGATGGATGAATATAATATACAAGTTTAACTATTTGAATGGAATTACAGAAATAAATCATGACATTCTAATTTTAGGACCAGCACTTGTACACCCTTTGTTGGCAATGACAGAGGTCAAACGTTTTCTTAAGTCTTCACAAGGTTTTCACACACCGTTGCTGGTATTTTGGCCCATTCCTCCATGCAGCTCTCCTCTAGAGCAGTGATGTTTTGGGCTGTCGCTGGGCAACGTGGACTTTCAACTCACTAAAACACTCCAGGACATTGAAATGCTTACGAAGCCTGTCCTTTGTTACCCGGGCGGTGTGTTTGGGATCATCGTCATGCTGAAAGACCCAGTCACATTTCATCTTCAATGCCCTTGCTGATGGAAGGAGGTTTTCACTCAAAGTCTGACGATACATGACCCCATTCATTCTTTCCTTCACGCGGATCAGTCGTCCTGGTCTCTTTGCAGAAAAACAGCCCAAAGCATGTTTCCACCCCCTTGCTTTACAGCAGCTATGGTGTTCTTTGGATACAACTCAGCATTCTTTCTCCTCCAAACACGATGAGTAGAGTTTTTACCAAAAAGTTCTACCTTCTCCCAGTCCTCTTTTGGATCATTCAGATGATCTCTAGCTAACTTCAGACGGGCCTGCACATGTACTGGCTTAAGCAGGGGGACACGTCGGTCTGAGTCCCTGGTGGCGTAGTGTGTTACTGATGGTAGCCTTTGGAACGTTGGTCCCAGCTCTCTGCAGGTCATTCACCAGGTCCCCCGTGTAGTTCTGGGATTGCTGCTCACCGTTCTGGTGATCAATCTGACCCCACGGGGTGAGATCTTGTGTGGAGCCCCTGATGGAGGGAGATCATCAGTGGGCTTGTATGACTTCCACTTTCTGATAATTGCTCTGGTTTCTTCACACCAAGCTGCTTACCTGTTGCAGATCCAGTCTTCCCAGCCTGGTGCAGGTCTACAGGTTAGTTTCTGGTGTCCGTTGACAGCTCTTTGGTCTTGGCCGTAGTGGAGTTGGGAGTGTGACTGTTTGAGGTTGTGGACAGGTGTCTTTATACTGATAACGAGTTCCAACAGGTGCCACTAATACAGGTACTGAGTGGAGGAGAGAGGAGCCTCTCTGCTGTAAGAGTGTATAACTCCTCAGTTTAAGCTGTGCTGGTATCATCCTGGTACACAATAACACCAATGCAATATTCATGTGTTCTATACTTGTGCAATACCGGATTCACATTGTTGTCTGAGTCTCTTACAGTATGCTGCATAGTGCTGGTACCAAGTTTGTTTTTTTATTCGTGGTTTTTTAGTGATCTAAGATTACAATACTAGATTACTGCCTATGTGTATATAGATGTATCCTTGTTTTTATCTTCTTCTAATTACCTTTTGAGTGATGGTGCTGCTGTGACAAGTGAATTTCCCCACTGTGGGATCAATAAAGTCTATTCTATTATATTCTATTCTTACAGATGAAGTCACAGGTCTGTGAGAGCCAGAAATATTGCTTGTTTGTAGGACACCAAATACTTATTTTCCACCATCATTTGCTAATAAATTCTTTAAAAATCAGAGAATGTAATTTTCTGGATTTTTGTTCTCATTTTGTCTCATAGTTGAGGTAAAGTTATGATGGAAATTACAGGCCTCTCATGGGGGGCAGCAGTAGCTCAGGAGGTAGAGTGGGTTGTCCAACAATCGGAAGGCTGCGGGCTCTATCCCGGCAGAGAATTCTGCTGTTGTGTCCTTGGGCAAGACACTTAACCCGTCTTGCCTGCTGGTGGTGGTTGGAGGGACTGGTGGTTCCTGTCCTTGGAAGCCTCACCTCTGTCAGTGCGCCCCAGGGCAGCTGTGGCTACATTGTAGCTCATCACCACCAGTGTGTGAATTATAATATTGTGTCTCTCAGGTCCTGCAGGAGGACGTTGGTCTGGCCAAACTGGTGGAGATCTTCTGTGATGAAAACTACAATCAGATAGCCAAGATGCACTACCTGGGTCCTCTGCTGTCCAACCTGACCCAGCTGCCCCAGGCCAGAACCTACATGATGGACCAGGGCAGGTGGCTGGAGACGCACACAGACACACACACACACCTAATGAAGCATGTATTAGATGGAACTGGTGGCTGTGTGTGTGTTTCAGGTGTGTGATTCAGAGATTACTCCCCTACACCCAGTACAAGGCATCAGTTGTAAGAAGGGGAGGAGTTATCGGGACTCTCCGTAACTGCTGCTTTGACCACAGTAAGAAACACACACACCTCTGCCTCTGGTTTTGAGGACCTCCAGCAGCATCTGGGCTTCTGACCTGACTGCAGAAGGTCAGATAGATGGTGAGGGACCGTTAGGAGGGGATTCCTGAGAGGTGCTCAGATGATTAAAAACTAGAACTACATCAGAGGTGACTTGTTTAAAGTCACACTCAGGCTTCTACTTCAGAGGACCCAGAAGATCAGAGGGACAGTCGCTGTGACCAAGTAAAAGAATTCTTATTAAAAGAAGTCTTATTTGTGTTGAGATGTGAGAAGGTCTTGCTCATCCTCGTTCAAGCAGGTGAACATCTTCAGCAGAGCAGTGGAACATTGTGTTCTTTCTAAAGATTTATCCTAGAAATAATTATAATAAAATGAAATTGCCTCGAGGTGCTGCCCTGGGGGACACCAGGCTCATTGACTGGATCAAGGCTGCAGGTGTCCTCTGACCCTCTGAAGTTCCAGCTGGTGGGTTGTCCCAAGGTTTAAAGATAAACCAGCTGATGACAGGACCTGGTCCACTGGGTGTTCCTCAGGAAGGGCAGCTGTCTGATGGTGGTCTGAGACCTCAGTGGTCCAGAGCTACTCAGATGGAGTTAGTTTATCTTCTGGTGGAGCAGACTGGTCCCGTCCTGGACCTTGGGCCAACTTTGAGATGAGTTAAAAAAAACAACAAATGATGTAATTCAGTCAGAATAACTTTAGGCCCAGTTCACTTCTGGGTTCTTTAGAAGTAGAACTTTGACCCCCACCCACCTGGAGCACAGGTCCACGGTCTTCATATGAGGTTCTGATCTTCTCTGTAGCTCATCACCAGTGGTTGCTAAGTGAGGCTGTAGATATCCTGCCGTTCCTGCTGCTGCCACTGGCCGGTCCTGAGGAGCTGACGGAGGAGGAAAATGAAGGTGAGTCTCAGCAGTTTGATTTATTTTCTCAGGGGTTAGGGTAGACTTCCTGGTTCATTCGTCAACATTCTAAAGTGTTGGAAGCTTCATGTGAAACTTAAAAACAGGCTGAATTTTAGCTCACTGGAGAGAGAGAGAGGGGGGGGGGGGGGGGGTTCCATCAAACTGGTGCCAGAGCCAGTGCTTTGCCGGTTATAAACTGGTTCTTTCTGAAAACCGGTTCCTCTCCCACAGACTCAGGGCTTTGTCGGTGCTGTCATGATGTCATCCGAAGAAGAAAAAGAAATATCTTTTTTGTTAGCGCCTATGAAGATAAATATCACAATGTGCTTCACAAGAACAAAAAATAAAGAAATGAAAAAATATAAAAGGGAGAAAAAGAAAACGAATAAAAGGGTAATCAGTGGATCCGGGGAAAGGCAGAAATGGTAGACAGAGCAGACTGGAGAGAAGGCAGTGGTCGGGACAGACCTACTGATTTACACACTAGTACCAGGTCGGTACGGCTGGGCCGAAAGATTTGGTTTCACATCTGGGGAGCCCCGAGAATTTCCAGCGCCAAACTGGACGCTTTTTCAGCCCTCTTCCCAAGCCGCTCTGACTCGCACCGAAACCGGGCCAACACACCCACTGCCGACCCATTGGTTGGCTCAAATTCATGACTACCTTTAGGGGGAACCTCCGATTAGCGGATAGAATCCGCCAGTGGGGGATTCCTGCATGCGCGCTTCATCACTCTGAATGCGGAGGAGTTAACAAGCCTCTGACTGAAGCTGTTTTATCTGTTTCCGCCTGCTGTGATCAGCGCAGCACACACACACACTCACAGTGCTGCCACACAGCCTTTGTTTAAAAAGGAAGACACCGCGCAGACTTCTCCGCGCTCCTTTGACCCGCCCACATGCTCGGAGATGTGCTCAGACGTCGCTGATATATTCGCGCCAATTTTTCGCGGGCATTTCTGAGACCGCCTATCACGCCCGCATTCCAAAGGGTGTTCTGGACGACGTGTAAACGACCTGGCGGAGCCGACTGAGGCCGACCGATCGGAGCCGACCCGGTGCTAGTGTGTAAGCGCCAAAACGGTACCGGCGGTTAGGGATGCTGTCAAGCTGAAGAAAGAGTCCTATTGGGTCTTTTTGACCGGTGGGACTCGAGGCAGCTGACAGGTACCGGCAGTCCAAGAAGAATGTGGCTCGGTGGTCACAGAGGCTAACACCCGGGCATGGGAGGAGTTCGGTGAGACCAAGGAACAAGACTTCCGTACGGCTTTGAGGAGATTCTGGTCCACCATCCAGCACCTCAGGAGGGGAAAGCAGTGCGCTACCAACACTGTTTACAGTGGTGAGGGTGTGCTGCTGACCTCGACTCGGGACGTTGTGGATCAGTCGGTGGAGTACTTCGAAGACCTCCTCAATCCCACCGGCACATCTTCCAGGGTGGAAGCAGAGTCTGGGGACTTTGGGTTGGGCTCTCCAATCTCTGGAGCCGAGGTCACTGAGGTGGTCAGAAAACTCCTCAGTAGCAAGTCTCTGGGGGTGGATGAGATCCGCCCAGAGTTCCTTAAGGCTCTGGATGTTATGGGGCTGTGTTGGCTGACGCGGCTCTGCAATTTGACATGGACATCTGGGACAGTTCTGCTGGATTTTCAGACCGGGGTGGTGGTCCCCCTACACCTGCAGGATTTGTTCCAGCTACAGGGGGATCGCACTCCTGAGACTCCCTGGCATGATATTAGCCAGCGAGTTGTCCTGCTGTCATTTGGACAGCCAGATTTTTAAAATGACGGCCTAAATAATGAGAGATGAGATTAATTAACTGTTTTCTGTAATATCTCATCTAGAAATTGAATTTTGTGGAAATAAAATAAAAATCTGATTATTGCACAAATCATCCAACAAACGTGTTCACGTCTGTACTACTGGAAATACGCAGATTCATTGTGGGGGTTACCCCAGCGCAGATCCCTGTCTCTACGCATGGCTGCAGCTGGAGCGGTGATGAAGACACGGTGACGTCGGTTATTCTGACCTGGTTTGTGTTTCAGGAGTCTGATCTTGAGCAGAAAAACATCCTCAGTAAAATATTATTCTGGGCGACAGTAAATAATCTGCGGTAATAGCTCGTTAACATGTTAACACTAATCACCTGAGATACCGTTGGTTTATCAACACAAAATGAACCCACAGGCTTCCAAACTCTCTGGACATCTCCTGTGACTTAGTTTCAACAAATTTCCATCAACAGTTTCAGCTGATTGTCCCATTTGAATAATAATAAGCCACAATAGGGCTCAGTAATAAAGCATGAGCCCCCCTGCTGCGCTCAGCCATCAGACCCGCGGGTCAGCTGATCCAGAGACAGAGAAAAAGGATAAACCACCTCCAACCTTATTTTCATATTGTCAACAATAAAACGCAGCAGAGCATCATTTTACCTGCAGTTATTCACTAGTGAAGCAAAACTTAACTTTCATGAGCAAAAGAAAAACAAGAAAAATGAATAAATGAATCAGGAAAGCAGGAAGAAATGTTACTTCTGTTTCTACATTTTTCATTTCAGTTCAAACTATTTAGAATTTAGTGTCTTCATCACATTAACTTGCATTTCATTTAAAATATCTTCATCTTTATTCATTTTATGAGAATTTTTGTGTTGCATTGTTTGTAAAAGTAATCACAACACAACATAATTACTAGAAAGGTTTTGTATTTTTTAAAACAAGTTTTGAATGTGAAATGTTCCTTAAATGGCTTCTATACTTTTTAGAAGTATTATGACAAAATGGCTAAACACCATGGAAAACTGTTGTCGTCAGTCTGCTGAAGGACCATGAAACCTGCCACGCTCCAGTCACACACCACATCCTTCCTCCAGCTGAACGTCACTAAAACCAAAGTTATGCTGATGGACTTCAGGAAAAAGCCTTGAGCACAACAACTAGCAGCCATAAAAGGTCAGCGTGTGGAATGTGTCCAGGAGGACAAATGCCTCAGTACAGTTACCAACAGCAAACTGACGTCTGTCTATGAACGGCTGAATCAGAGAGAACTCTCATCCTTTCATATGGAAACAACACTGCTGACTTTGTTTTCTTGTGCTTTGAATGAATCGGTTTTATTCTTTTGTTTGGTGTCTTGGTTTGGAAATGTGTCCGTTACAAATCAGAGCTGCCTGAGTCAGACGGTCCAGTAGGTCCAGTAGGATGAGGAGAGCAGCAGCTGAGCCCTGACACCGGTACAGAGGCTGGCTGGATCCACGTCCCCCCCACTACCCTGTGAGTTCCAGCTTCTCCCACCTGGACGCAGATACAGGTGGAGTTCCACAGGGCACAACCAAACATATAGAAACACTTTTACTCCTACTGCCATCAGCCTCCTGAGGAAGAGCTAGCCATTATGCTGTCATCATGTTTCTTTTTTAATGTTTTGTAATATTGTGTTTGACATTTACACCTTGCCTGTTGCAAAGCAAATTTACCTTTGGGTACAAATAAAGTCTTTGAGTGGGGAATTTTGGCATAACTGCAGCAATTAGATTCACAACAGGAGCAAAATAGTAAAAATGGAGAATAAGAGTAATTAGAACTTAAAGAGTAAAAATATTCAACAGTTCAAAAAGCTGAATAGATACACATTTTTAGAAATGAATATAAAGAAATATGGACATATCTTTAAAAAAGAAATGGTAGAGTGTTTCAGGTAATGGTCAACGTGAACAAATGCAATAATCACTGCATGCAGCTACAATGACAACATAAATGTGTAAATCACAAAAGCAGCAGGGATGTTATCACTGGGTCCTAAAGTGCTGTCAGCTCCTGTTCTCTGCATGTTTAACCCATCTGTACCAGTACCACTAGCCTTCCCAGTCAAAAACTAGACCCAACGTTTCTTTAATGGACCTTTAACTGTGAATAAAACTAAAACCATAGTTCATTTATTTATTTTCATTTTCAACATTTCTTAAAGAGCGCTGCATGCTGGGATATCTGTTCCATACCAGTAATCAGCGTGCTGAATCATTAACACTAATGCTTCTGTTAGGATTTCAGTTTCCACTTCAGATTGAGTCTGTTTAGTTTTAGCTTCCATAGGTCTCAACTGAGAATGACGGTTGTGTGCTTAGCAGTGACTCTAGATTTGGTAACGGTTGCATCACCATGTGGGTGGCATTGAAAAAGCACCAGCTCTGGCCCAGCGTTGAGTTGTTGCTAGGTTACGCACTGGTTTGGAACCAGAAAACTGGTGCCTAGTCAGGCTCTGGCACCAAACCAGCTCAGTTGAAAAAGAAACCCTTCCTGGAAACGATGTGGTGGGGGCCGGTGGCCGGGGCAGAGATAGGGTTGTGTGAGGGAGGACATGTTCAGCTGGTGTGTTGTCCACAGGTCTCCCCCTGGACCTGCAGTTCCTCCCAGAGGACAAGAAACGAGAGGAGGACCCTGACATCCGGAAGATGCTGCTGGAGACGCTGTTGTTGGTACTGATCACACACACACACAAACATTTCATATTAAACTCGACACATCTGTCTCCCCCGCACAGCTGACGGCAACTAAAGCTGGCAGAAGAATGCTGAAGGACAAGAATGTTTATCCAATCATGAGGGAGTACCACCGCTGGGAGAAGGACGCTCACGTTGCAGCGGCCTGTGAGAAGCTCGTCCAGGTAGGAGACTGTCCAAAGGGCCGGGGGCCTCATTTATAAACGTTTGTGTAGAATTTTTACTAAAAGCCTGAGCTCAGCTAAATAAAAATGACTAAC
>SSNS01000353.1:436832-460614 GCA_006937985.1 Aphyosemion australe
TGAGCAAAGGCACGCTCACCACGAGTCTTGCACCTCATCTTTGGAACACACAGCGAGAGTTGATCAGCTGAGCGGAGAGACCTAGGGGGAGCATATGAGTTTGGAACAAGTTTGGACAACGATCGACAGCAGCAGCTTCTGACCAACCAGTGGTTAAATGCGCCAACAGGCAGGTGGATCCATGGAGGAGGAGAGATGCCCTGATGAGTGCCTGATGGATTGTTGGATATCATGTCAGCAAACACTTAGCAGGCCAGATTAGCGGCCAGACCACCAGGAAATGTCCCGCTGCTCCAGATTACCAGTCCGCCACTGGACACTCCCATGTCTGCCAGTTAGCACCTATAGACTTTGATAGACCCCTCGTGGCAGCTACTGCCTACTGGCGCTGACGAGCGGTGGCATCGCCATCTTGGATCGGTCACCCCCCACCCCTCTCTGACAGAGGCATTGAGGTGTCAGCATGTTAAATCAACCATAACTCCTTGAATATTGAACCGATTTTGATGCCGTTTTTTTCTCTGCAAACGTCACACAAGTAGCTCTGATACAGGACACACGTTTTAGTGATTTTAATCATAGTGGGTTTGCTGTGGATAGCTACATATGAAGGATCAAACACTAAAAATCCCAGTTAAACAATGAGAATCAAAATAAATCAAAAGGGATCACACACCAGGTGTGAGATCTATGGTAGGTATTTGATAATACATGATAGAGAAGCAGAAAGTACTATTCAGTCATTTTAATAAATAATTAACATAAAATATTTATTTTAATTATTAATATAATTCTTATTAGGGGTAGACCGATATTTACCATTTTTTATACATCGGCATCGGCCGATATTTGTCCTTAGTAAAGCCGATTTAGAGTCAGGCACATCTCCGGGCAGCCCGGTGCTGTTGCAGAAATGATTTTTAATGTATTTTTACGTTCACTAATAACTTCTGCATAATAAATATTCTAACTTTATTCAGGTGTCTGACTTTAACACTGAACAGTTAGTTAAATCCAGAGTTGTGATTCAGCTTCAGACGTTTTGTGCATCAACTGATGTTATTAGTACGGTGGCCCTGAAGTGCAAACCACACCAACAAATCACTAAACACAACAACAAATTGAGAAACACAAACAAATTCAGAAACACAACAACAAAATTGAGAATCACAAAAACAAAATTGAGAATCAAAAACAAAAGTGAAATCACAAAAACAAATTCAGAATCACAAAAGCAAATTAAGAATCACAAAAGCAAATTGAGAAACACAATTACATTAACAAAACCGGAAAGGGTAGGTACCAGTCAGCAACAGGAGACATCACTGATTGGACGACTGAGCTGTTTGTCTTTGGAACCGGAAGTGACTCTGCCTGTAGCGCATTTCCTTTGAAGAACGATGGAATGTTTTGTCCTAACTGTGGGGAAAAGCTCGTTGAGGAGTCACCGAACAGCGGCAAGAGGCTTTATGACGCATCTATCATCAGAGACACTTCACTCCCATCGAGTAAGTTCATTAGCATAATAAAAGGTTCGAGTTACTTATGGATGTATTAGCCTAGCTTTAGCTGTTTCCAGACCATAGCAGACCTGAGGGTTGTTCCATGAAGCGAGCTCAGAAAATCAAGGCTCATTTGAAAATGCATGCAGCTGTCATAATGACAGTAGTGAAGGTTTGGGGGCTGTTCTAGTGTTAACAAGAATATTACAGCAGGGTCGCTGTAATATTTATGGAAAACTAATATGCATTACTTTGTTTTGACATCCATGTAGCATGTTTTAAATGGGACCAAAATGTAATGGGAAATCATTTTTTTTCAAACATTATAAAATGTCTAAGAACAAAGCTAAATTGATTCTTAAATATTATTACCAGGTCTCAGTTTTAGATGGACTTGTTTGGAGACCTATGAGATCATGGAAACTTCAATGGAAGCCACGAACACCAATGCTTGCTGAGATTCTGCTTCTGCTGGATTCTACAGAAAGACCTGGATGAATGCAAAGACCTCTGGAACAAACACAGGATCCAGCCAAGCACACTTGCATCGTGTCCAGGGGGTTCCAAACAAACTATCTCTTGGCTCACAGGTATTTGAGTTCTTCACAAAATGAATTAAGCTTTTGCAAATTAACAAAATGCAAAGTGTTATGTTATTGCTTAAGTTGGTTAATATATATTCATAATTAGCCTTTCGCCGGCCCCTCCCCCAGAACAGCTATTGTCCAATCACACATCAAAGCAACCGTTACTATCCGACAACTCCAAACCAGATAATGAATGCTAAGCCTAATTTACTACTAAGCCTCGATAGTAGTCGTGTCCCCTTCGTTTCCCTTCAGAACCTCCTCATCAAGCGCAACCAGCAACAGCCAAGCATGAGCGCTCCCCCCGCCTGCGGCTGGGCGGAGGTCCGCCTCCCAGACTATCCAAGAGCCATTATAAGACACACCGTGTCGGCAAATCAGCGTAATATTACCTCAATCGTGTGTCTTATATACGCACATTAAGCCTTGGCGCAACAGCGGGTGATGTCATGATCACGTGATGAATTAATGCCGAGCTCCGGCTGGGAACTTTTGAAAATGAAAGTAAATACGGGCATAAAAAGTTACATTTTATAAACGGACTCAGCTGAGATGATAAACTGAGCGATGCAGAGCGCCGGGAGCTTTTAGAGCCTGCAGCTCAGATCATCTGACAGCTGACAGGGGTACCGCATCGCTGCCACCGCTCCTCGGATCCACTCGTCCCCGGACGCCGGACCTTCTCCCAAACTCCCAACTCCTTGTTCCCTGCTACGCTTCGCTCAGCGGAGCCGACACTAATATATCCCTCCACTGCATACTGTAACCCTTTTTGCCTCAATCTGGATGATATTGAGGAGGAATTGCTCCAAAAAATGTCACTGACACGCATCTGTCTACTTCTTTCCATCGCGGAAATCTGCGGAGCTGCAGCATTTGATCCACTTATTGTCAGACTTGGCAACAGTAACTAAGGGGGGCGGGGCTTGGCGAAAGGTCAATTTTTCACATAAGTATGATACAGCAATTTATAACCTGTCACTGCATGCGTTGATTTATACATTTCCAAATTGTCAGCAAAAAAAGTCTGATATTTCAAATTCAAATTGTAAAAAAACCTTTTTCTATTCTACTACTATTCTATTTTCATTTTGCAGATATGGTTCAAGAGACTGTGGATTTGCTGTTGAGGAGCGCAAACTGGATGTGTTTCCTGAGGAGAGGTTACCAGTTGGATTGTGTGGTGATCCAAACATTGAAGAATATTTACAACAAAACACACTGCAGCAGCCACAAGACTGGGAATCAGCAACAGAACTGTATTTGGCTCTGAAGGACATAGCTGGGTTTTACATATAAACTAACTGAACGTAAGTTTTTTAATGTGGAATAAGGGCACTCCGCCCATCATCCACTAACGAGCTGGTGCTCTACAACTGATGGACAGCCATAGGAATGAGTCGGATACTTGTTTCGGACGAGTATCCGGTACGGATAATGCATTTTTGACGAGTACGAATATTAAACAAGTAAAATTCACGATTATCTGTGTTCGGGTGGAAGGAGAATCCTCATTGGGTAACTGACTGTCTTTACGCTCTGTGATTGGCCAGTCACACAGAGCGCCCGCCCCTCCCTACAGAAAAACACACAACAGTGACTGAGGCCTCTGTGTAGCTCTCTCTCGTCATGTTGCTTCAGTAATCTGTACTCCCTTCTTCAGCTCGCCTCTTTTTCAGTTTGTGTAACATTTAAAGTTACTTGTTTCGTAGCGATGCATTTGACAAGAGAGCTGAAAACGGCTTGTATCGCGTTGGTCTCTCTCTCTCTCTCTCTCTCTCTCTCTCTCTTGAAATACGGCACAGGGCTATTTGGTCAGTAGAAAAACCTCTCTCTCCCTCTCTCACACAGACGCGCGCGCACACACACACCTTAATCAACATTGTTTTGTTTAACTGTGTGGGGAAAAATGCGAAGAACTTTAGAAAAAAATAGTTTGATCATAAAATAAAAAAAAATTCAAATTAAAAAGTTGTCTTATTCTAGTATGAGTTCAGTTATATTCATTCATGCACTTTAGTATTCATGTTCTGAGTTTATTGAAAAACTTGTTCTGTAATAGTTCCTTTACTATTGTGATCAAAAACACTGAATCTCAATTCTGAAGCTGATATGTAAATAGTTTTCAAATAAACAATACATATAGCAACTTGTGATCAATCCATATCAATTTCAGATTTAAAATAATGTACTGAGCTAAGCCACACCCACTTCCGGTTGAACCCCACCCATTTCCTGTTTAGGCCCCACCCACTCCGAGTACAGATACAGGTACAGATAATTTAGATGGTTGAACAGATACAGATAGTGGTGTACTTGCTCATCCCTAGACAGCCATGCTTTTCTTTCAGTTTTTAATGTTTGTAGTGTTTCCTTTCCCTCTTGCTAAATTGAATAATATTGTTATAATATACAGCAACTGGCATGGATTTAAATATTAAAATTTAACCACAAGGAAACATTTTAAATTTTCTTTAATAAAATCATTTATAAATAATGTCCAGCATTTCTGTCACTTTTCCAACATACACAATATTCAGAATAAAATAAATGTTCAACAAAACAATAGTTGCTTGTAGGCCTGGGACGATATCAAATTTTGCTGGACGATATATTGTCCAAAAACTATTGACGATAAACGATATTATTGTCGACATTATCGAGACCAAAATAACCACTCATGTAATGTTAATATATCATAATAATGCAAGTACATCCTTTAAAATGCAACAATTAAACCTTTATTTAACATTAAAATGTCCAGAACCAGAACTTCTAAACTAATAAATAAAACAAACAAAAAACAATAAAAATAAAATAATAAACAATTCTCACACTGTTAGAAAATATTGGCTTATCCACTGTCAACAACCAAAAACTGCACTTCAATAATGACAATAAACAATAATAATAATAGAGTTGTACATTTCTTAACCTTTTTTTCTTTCATTCACTTCATTCATTAAGTGTCGATTGTCGGGCTGACGGCTCTGCATCTCGGGGTGCAGTTTTTTTCCCTAGTTGTGAAAACTCGACCGGGTAATTATGTTTCAGGTGGGGCCGTAGCATTTGGCTTTGCAATAAAGTTCGCCATTCTCCTCACAAGGATAACTTGCTGCTCCGCTTCCCAATTCTCCCAGAGATACAAAGATCCTCAATGACTGAGAGGATGCGTCACTCCCTTCATTTAATCCACTAACGTGTGCGGGTGCTGAGACCAATGCACAGAGTGAACCCTCTTGTCATCCAGCATCTTTGGAAGCGAGAGACAAGGAAAACCTATACATGCAGGCACATGGCGATATATCGAGGCTGGAAAAATTATTGAGTTCATTTTCATCTATTGTACGATATATTGACTTATTGATTATTGTCCCAGCCCTAGTTGCTTGTCACATGAATGTGTTTAGTAGTGCGCCAACAGCAGCTGAACTTGACGGAGTAACTCAGTAACTGTAATATGATGACCTTGCTGATTTAAGAACATCCAAATCCTGGAGCATTTTGACTTCCAAAGTCCATGTTGGCCTTGAAGACGCTGTATGAGTCACAGATGGGAGTATTTGCATAAGTGTTTGCAACTGGAAAAGGCGAATCACATAAAAACTGGATGCATGGTGGTGGTGTCATTCCTGTCCACATGGTGGTGTTGTCATTCCTGGTGGTGTCATTCCAGCACTGTGGCAAACATCAAATCTTCCAGATGGACTGCTGTTGTGTTCTCTGAAAGAAGAAAGTAAACACTAGTACATTACAGAAAATGTATTTCCTTCCCTCTATTTTCATAAAACTATAAATAAAAACGGCCATTCAAACCTTCAGAATCAAGGAGATAATCTGCCCAAAAGCCAAGTGTTAGGACCTCCTTATGCTGCCTGTTGCTTCCGGCTGGGCTGAGATCTGGTCTGAACTACTTTATTATCGTTTCTGCTGTGAAGTGCTCAGGGGGCTGTTCCACGAAGCGAGCTAATCCCAAAAGTCACGCTCATTCTGAAAATCCCAGCTCAATTGCCCCAAATTCGGTTTCAGGAATGAGGCTAACCTAGCCTGGCAAGCCATCCTATATATGTAAATATATATACAAAAACTTTGCAAGGCAAGAATTTGGTCTAGTTCACTAGGCCAAGGCTAACCTGCAGGCATTCAGCTCATTCACTATGCAATATGCTTGTGGACAAGCCTGGTCAGTGACACTCTAGCTGTGAGGTTACAGCCCCCAAACCTTCACTACTGTCATTATGACAGCTGCATGCATTTTCAAATGAGCCTTGATTTTCTGAGCTGGCTGCATGGAACAACCCTCAGGTCTGCTATGGTCTGGAAACAGCTAAAGCTAGGCTAATACATCCATAAGTAACTCGAACCTTTTATTATGCTTATTAACTTACTCGATGGAGTGAAGTGTCTCTGATGATAGATGCGTCATAAAGCCTCTTGCCACTGCAAAAGTTCGGTGACTCCTCAACGAGCTTTTTCCCACAGTTAGGACAAAACATCCTATCGTTCTTCAAACGAAATGCGCTACAGGCAGAGTCACTTCCGGTTCCAAAGACAAACAGCTCAGTCGTCCAATCAGTGATGTCTCCTGTTGCTGACTGGTACCTACCCTTTCCGGTTTTGTTAATGTAATTGTGTTTCTCAATTTGCTTTTGTGATTCTTAATTTGCTTTTGTGATTTCACTTTTGTTTTTGTGATTTCACTTTTGTTTTTGTGATTCTGAATTTGTTTTTGTGATTTCACGTTTGTTTTTGTGATTTCACTTTTGTTTTTGTGATTCTGAATTTGTTTTTGTGATTTCACGTTTGTTTTTGTGATTTCACTTTTGTTTTTGTGATTCTGAATTTGTTTTTGTGATTTCACGTTTGTTTTTGTGATTTCACTTTTGTTTTTGTGATTCTGAATTTGTTTTTGTGATTTCACGTTTGTTTTTGTGATTTCACTTTTGTTTTTGTGATTCTGAATTTGTTTTTGTGATTTCACGTTTGTTTTTGTGATTTCACTTTTGTTTTTGTGATTCTGAATTTGTTTTTGTGATTTCACGTTTGTTTTTGTGATTTCACTTTTGTTTTTGTGATTCTGAATTTGTTTTTGTGATTTCACGTTTGTTTTTGTGATTTCACTTTTGTTTTTGTGATTCTGAATTTGTTTTTGTGATTTCACGTTTGTTTTTGTGATTTCACTTTTGTTTTTGTGATTCTGAATTTGTTTTTGTGATTTCACGTTTGTTTTTGTGATTTCACTTTTGTTTTTGTGATTCTGAATTTGTTTTTGTGATTTCACGTTTGTTTTTGTGATTTCACTTTTGTTTTTGTGATTCTGAATTTGTTTTTGTGATTTCACGTTTGTTTTTGTGATTTCACTTTTGTTTTTGTGATTTCACTTTTGTGTTTGATTCTTAATTTGTTTTTGTGATTTCACTTTTGTTTTTGTGATTCTCAATTTTGTTTTTGTGATTCTCAATTTTGTAGTTGTGTTTCTGAATTTGTTGTTGTGTTTAGTGATTTGTTGGTGTGGTTTGCATTTCAGGGCCACCGTATATTAGTGACAATTTAGTATGAAAATAAGGTGGAAATGTCAAGATATCATGCCATCGGCTGACCATGTCTCCTACATATTGGTATCGACAATAGAAAAACCAAATTACAGTCAACCTCTAGTTCTTATAGATAACAATAGAAATAGATGAGTGTGTGTGTAATTCATATACATGTAGTATCAATATAATTCAGAGGGAGGGTGAGAGGGAGAACCACTAGAACAAAGTCTGGATGGCACGAACACGACAAACTCCATCCGTTAGAACGGACTGCTTAAAGGAGTTCATTTTATTTGTTTTGTCTTCATTTTTCTGTTACTTGTGTTGAGAATTTTTTAAATAGTAATTGAAAGTTTTCCATGAGCTAAAACCCCTGAAACAAAAGAATTTTGGGTTTTCATGAGCTGTATGCCAAAATCATCAATATTAAAACCAATAAATGGCTTAAACTACTTCAGTTGTGTGTAATGAATCTAAAATATATGAAAGTCTAATGTTTATCAGTACATTACAGAAAATAACGAACTTATCACAATATGCTAATTTTTTGAGAATGACCTGTATGTGATATCTATGGTGAATATATATATCTATGGTGAGTATATATGATATCTATGGTGAGTATATATATGATATCTTTGGTGAATATATATATATCTATGGTGAATATATATGATATCTATGGTGAATATATATATGATATCTATGGTGAATATATATGATAGCTATGGTGAGTATATATGATATCTATGGTGAATATATATGATATTTATGGTGAATATATATGATAGCTATGGTGAGTATATATGATATCTATGGTGAGTATATAAATGATATCTATGGTGAGTATATATATGATATCTTTGGTGAATATATATATGATATCTATGGTGAATATATATATGATATCTATGGTGAATATATATGATAGCTATGGTGAGTATATATGATAGCTATGGTGAGTATATATGATATTTATGGTGAGTATATATGATATCTATGGTGAGTATATATGATATCTATGGTGAATATATATGATATCTATGGTGAATATATATATGATATCTATGGTGAATATATATATGATATCTATGGTGAATATATATGATATCTATGGTGAGTATATATGATATCTATGGTGAATATATATATCTATGGTGAGTATATATGATATCTATGGTGAATATATATATGATATCTATGGTGAATATATATGATAGCTATGGTGAGTATATATGATATCTATGGTGAATATATATGATATCTATGGTGAATATATATGATATCTATGGTGAATATATATGATAGCTATGGTGAATATATATGATATTTATGGTGAATATATATGATAGCTATGGTGAGTATATATGATATCTATGGTGAATATATATATGATATCTATGGTGAATATATATGATAGCTATGGTGAGTATATATGATATCTATGGTGAATATATATATGATATCTATGGTGAATATATATATGATATCTATGGTGAATATATATGATAGCTATGGTGAGTATATATGATAGCTATGGTGAATATATATGATAGCTATGGTGAGTATATATGATATTTATGGTGAATATATATGATAGCTATGGTGAGTATATATGATATCTATGGTGAGTATATATGATATCTATGGTGAATATATATATGATATCTATGGTGAGTATATATGATATCTATGGTGAATATATATGATAGCTATGGTGAGTATATATGATATCTATGGTGAATATATATGATATCTATGGTGAATAATATATATGATGTCTATGGTGGCATCCTGCATGACAAATCTGTGATGTCTGTGGGCAGGAAGGGCTGCTGCTAGATGATGAAACAGCCAACCAGAGGAGAGAAAGGCAGGTCCCTTATGGCTCATTGGGCATGACCCAGTTGGGCTGACCAGCCAATCAGAGACCTCCTGCCCGTGAACCCCCCCCCCATGCAGTACGTGCCTGACGTGTCCTCCCTGCAGCAGCTGCTGTGTTGGTACCGGACGGGTCGGCAGCAGAACTTTGTTTTAGCAGCTTTTCTCTTTATTTTGGGTCAAAGTCAGAATCATGTTTATATGTTTACACATTCAGGGGTTTATTAATGCTATTATTGTTGTGTTTTAGTGTCCAACCACCACTGTCCTGGCCTAGATGTCCTCATGACCCAGAGTGGGGGGGTTCCGACCCCTTAGAAAAACCATTTTTCCTTTAGAGAGGGCGACTTTGGGACAAAACCTTTGGTTTGTTATGAAATCAACTTTACATAAAAAAGTCCACATCTGGGCTTTCATTGGTCTGTTGTTGTGTTTTTCTACCTTCTGATTGGTCCATCTGTAGATTCAATAACAAGTTTCTTCCTGCAGAGCCACTGCTGTACTTTTCCACCCTAAACTCTGGTACACACACTCTCTCTCTCTCTCTCTCTCTCTCTCTCTCTCTCTCTCACACACACACACACACACTCTCTCTCTCTCTCTCTCTCTCTCTCTCTCTCTCTCTCTCTCTCTCTCTCTCTCTCTCTCTCTCTCTCACACACACACACACACACACTCTCACACACATTTTTTGATGTTTTTATTCATTTTTATCAATAATTGTGTGGTATTGATTTTACTCCAGCATGTGACCTGTGGCTGACCTTTGACCTGTAGTAACCCTGATGACAAAAAGCAACCTCTCAGCTCGTGTGACAGCTAACACACTTTTATTAAATCTTTTCATTTAACACAGAAGTTTTCTGTTAAGGGCAGTCTGCATCAGCCAATCGTCTGCAGCCTGACAAGCCAGCTCAATGCTGATTGGCTGTTTGGGCTCACTCCCCTGCCCAGCCCATTTCCTTTTTGTGTGCAACAACAACAACAACAAAAAGACCCAGATGGAACAGCCAAACACCTCTAGAAAATCCTAAAGCTCTTTCTCAGCTAGATCTCAGGAAGTATAAAAGTCCATCTGGTGGACTCCAGTGGGCCGGTTCATCAGAAAGGAAACATGAACCAGAACATGTCAAGTCTTCTTCACTGTTCTCCATCACAGTGACAGGAAGTCACAGAACTCCATAAAGTCCCTCTGCATAAAGTTCTGGCTTTGCAGCAGGTCGTCCTCTGAGGGGAAGTACTGCATGCTGTCCTCCTGCAGAAAGGCACTGTCCTGGAGGGGGGGTGGACCACTCCGGTGCAGTACCAGCAGCGGCTCTGGTGGTGCTGTTGAGTCATGTGAGTTGGGACTGTCCAGGAGGGCTCCTCGGGCGTTCTCCAGGACACCCAAGTATGAATCCATGTCTGTTAGGTCCACGTCGCTGTCAGAGCTGCAGCTGCAGTCACTTCCCACCGAGTCGGAGCGCAGGTGCTGCATCTGGTATTTCTCGTGCATCAGGAACTGGTTGGTGTTTTGGGGGGCCTGCATCCCCCTCGCTCGGACTCCCTTAACATTCACTGGACGGAGGGGATGGAGGAGACGCTGAGGGTGTTGGTGCGGGTGGTGCCCCCTCACACCCACTCCCCCTACTGTTTTCCGTCCTTGTAGGTGCCCACTCCAGTTCCGGGAGCAGGACTTGGAGCAGCTGTGCTTCCTGAAGACAGCAGCCTCCTTCTCCTGCTGCCTCTGCTGCTGGAAGATCCTCCTACACATGATCTCTGACAGCATTTCTTGTCTTTGTTTTTTTACAGTTGCCTGTCCCCCTCCCCTGCTCTTTCTCACATCCTTCTCCTCGCTCTGTGGCCCACGGAGCAACAAAGAGGTCGAGGTTCTGCTTTATGGACTCAGGTCTCCAGCAAGCCTACCTCTTTATTATTCTCTCTCTTTTCTTCTTGACCTCTGGCTTTGGCTGGTGCATAGCCTGCTCTTCCTCCCCCTGCAGCAGCAGCTTGCCTGCTGGTCTGGCTCTCTGTCACACCCTCCTCTTCCACTGCTCTCGGTCTCCGGGTGTGGGATCAGCTTCGTGCAGCGCTGAGCTGTAGCCTGGCTTAGGGTTAGGGTCCTGGGGCTTCCAGTCCTCTAGCTGATTTGAAGCGTATTCTTCAGTTTGGACTCAGTCGTGGTCCAGTCAGCTCTGCTCATTCCTGAATGTGGCTCTGCCTCTGACACCCCCCCCCCCCCCCCCCCAGATCCAGGATAAAGACTTGGAATAGTCCATCATCATGGGGGTGGGGGGTGTTCCAGGCAACATCAGCACATGTTAAGTGTGTGTCTTTCTCTACCGTCATTGGTGTGGACCCTGTTGAGTTCAGTCTAACGTGTGACTGTGACTCATTCAAACCTAGATGGGGGGTGGGGGGTTCTTGTAAACAAACAGCAGACCTCCCTGCATCAAGATGGTTTGGTCCGTTTCAGCCTGAGCTGCTGAAATCTGAGCCTCAGCTGCTGTTCCTGAACACACACACGCATACACACTCATGCACACACACAGACACACACACGCAGGCATGCACACACACACACATACGCATACACACTCATGCACACACACAGACACACACACGCAGGCATGCACAGCACACACACACACATACGCATACACACTCTTGCACAGACACACACACGCATGCAGGCATGCACACACACACATACACATACACACTCTTGCACAGACACACACAGGCACGCATGCTGGAGCTGAGGAAAATAATCTAATAATCGATGCATTGAGATGCAGACATAAACAATCTTGAATCGTTGAAGAAGCACCCCAGAATTGATTATAATGGAATGCAGTTTTTCTTTTTAACCACGACACCAGTGTCACATCCATTATGTCAGAGTGGGGTGCCCCAACCACCACCACCACACACACATTTACCTAGTAGGAAATATTTAAAGTCAGCCTTCATGAGGTGTTGCAGGACTGAGCGCTGGAGCTCTAACCTCAGACTGAACACAAACCAAGTAACCCCAACGGGTTGAGTCGGCTCCGACAGCAGAGAGAGAGAGAGATGGACCGAGTGTCTGCTCGCTCAATAGAGGAGAGGAGGACGCATCTCTGCACACGCGTTATTATTCCTCCTTGCTGTTTTAAGAAGTTCTTAAAAATATTTTATCTAGAGTTATATTCAAATGTTAAACTGATCAACTGAATTAACGGTATTAATAAATGCTGACGCTACTTGTCATGCTTCAAATAGCACACACTAGGCAGGGAATGTGTAGTAAAAACAAGCTTGGTAATTATTTTCACATTTTAAAAACTGGTAAAGGTGGAATATGGAACATTTTAATAAAAAGCTATCCATCCATCCATCCATCCATTTTCTCCCGCTTATCCAGAGTCGGGTCGTGGGGGCAGCAGCCTAAGGAGGGAAGCCCAGACTTCTCTCTCCCCAGCCACTTGGGCCAGCTCCTCCGGGGGAATCCCAAGGCGTTCCCTGACCAGCCGAGAGACATAATCCCTCCAGCGTGTCCTGGGTCTTCCTTTGGGTCTCCTCCCGGTTGGACGTGCCCGGTAAACCTCACCAGGGAGGCGTCCAGGAGGCATCCTAATCAGATGCCCGAGCCACCTCAACTGGCTCCTCTCGATGTGGAGGAGCAGCAGGTCTACACCGAGCTAGGGCTGGGCAATATGGCCTCAAATCTATATTGCGATATAATCTGAAGCATTTGCGATAGCGATATACATTGCAATATATTTTTTCCTCTGTTTATATGTCAAAATGACATGCTTTTAAAAATCCTCATATGGTAAATATATCACAGCCGAATAAAGACGTCCAAAATCTCTTGTGTAGAATGCTCCTCATCCTCCATGCTTGCAGTCACTGCCATTCTGTTGTCCCAATGTCGGTGCGGGTGCACATCTTAGTGACGTCATGTGTTATTGCGATATCGCGATAGAGCCAAAAACTCTATCATTACCCAATTTTATATCGATTCTACCTTATATCGTTTATATTGCCCACCGCTACTCCGAGCCCCTCCCGGATGACCGAGCTTCTCACCCTATCTCTTAGGCTACGTTCACACTGCAGGCAAAAGCACATCAAATCCGCATGTTGACCTGCCTGTGACCCTTATCTGATTTTTTTGTGACAGTCTGAACAGCACAGATCCGATTTTTCCTAATCCGATCCAGGTTGTTTCAATATGTAGTACTGATTGCAACACATATGCGCATTTTTTGAAAGTGACTGCAGTCTGAACGGTCATGTCGCATTAAATCCACCTCCTACGTCACTGCTCAGCGGAGGTGAGCGTCGTGTCAGGACTTTTCTGAGGAGGAGCGCTGAAGAGCAGCGCTGACAGGATTCAGGGGTCTGTGGGACATCCTGTCAAGTTTTGGAATTAAAAATACAAGAAAGCATGAGAGCGGGGGGGTTCTCCGTGAGAGTGGGGCGGTGGGGGTTCCGTGAATGAACTTAATACCGAAACATTTTCAGGGAATACTAACTCGGGAAGACGGCGGGAATAAGGAGTAAAATAGTTTTTAAAATAGTTTCCACCCCAAAACGAGAGACTCAGGTGTGACCCTGTGTCTGAACTCTCAGTGAGGCTTTCACATCACAACTCCACCTCTCCTGGTTCTGACTGTGACTTCTTGTCTTCTGCGCATGCGGGTCGCTTTGGGGATGTGAAGTGTTCACACTGGAGAGTGTTTGATGTCGCATTTCAGTTATAATGTGAACAGCCACACAAAAAAATCGGATTTACTCAAAAATTCGGAATTGAGCATCAAGACCTGCAGTGTGAACGTAGCCTAAGGGAGAGTCCAGCCACCCTGCAGAGAAAACTCATTTCGGCCGCTTGTATCCGCGATCTCGTTCTTTCGGTCACTACCCAAAGCTCGTGACCATAGGTGAGGGTAGGAACGTAGATCGACCGGTAAATTGAGAGCTTCGCCTTTCCGCTCAGCTCTCTCTTCACCACGACAGACCGGTACAACGCCCGCATCACTGCAGACGCAGCACCAATCCACCTGTCGATCTCACGCTCCACCCTTCCCTCACTCGTGAACAAGACCCCGAGATACTTAAACTCCTCCACTTGGGGCAGGACCTCGTCCCTGACCTGGAGAAGGCATTCTACCCTTTTCCGACTCAAGACCATGGTCTCGGATTTAGAGGAGCTGATTCTCATCCCAGCTGCTTCACACCCGGCTGCGAACTGCTCCAGCGAAAGCCGGAGATCACGTTCTGATGAAGCCAACAGGACCACATCATCTGCAAAAAGCAGAGACCTGATCCGTAGGTCACCAAAACGGATCCCCTCACCACCTTGGCTGCACCTAGAAATCCTGTCCATAAAAGTTATGAACAGAATCGGTGACAAAGGGCAGCCTTGGCGGAGTCCAACTCTCACTGGAAACGAGCCCGACTTACTGCCGGCAATGCGGACCAAGCTCTGACACTGGTCGTACAGGGACCTAACAGCCCGTATCAATAATAAAAAGCTATATTTTTAAAAATAACACCTCCACGTGGCTTTTAGAGGTGTGCAGGATAATTGTACAGTTTTTCCTTTAAAAGCTATATTTAAAAAAAAAACATTTTGACGGGCACAACACTGTTTATGTTTACGTCTACCAGCCACTAGAGGGCACCGTTGCTGTAAAAAGTCCGCTCTGCAAGGTGAGGCTGGGACTGTGTAAAATGGAGAACTCGACAAGTCAAGCAGCTGATTCTGAGCCCAGAAGATGTTCTAACGGTAAATACTGTTGTAAAATAAACTTATTAGTAGAAATGAGTCCTCACCCTGTACGATTCATCAC
Organism: Aphyosemion australe; assembly: GCA_006937985.1. NCBI lineage: Eukaryota > Metazoa > Chordata > Actinopteri > Cyprinodontiformes > Nothobranchiidae > Aphyosemion > Aphyosemion australe. Next base: position 452,159 of record SSNS01000353.1, read on the forward strand.
TGGACATGGTGCTGGCTGCTCACTTCACGTATCAGCAGTGACCCAACACCCCAACGGCTGGAAAAGTAGTTGTTGCAGCAGCAACCTCTGCCCACTGGGTGTCGCTATGGTGTCCGTGTTCCATATTCAACCTTTAATATGACATTGTTACACTACAGTCATTTGTTGTATCCTACACTGGTATACATGTGTTAACTAACATTTATTTCATGTTTTGTTTAGAGGTGACAGATGAAGAGATAAAGAAACTGAAACTACTGGAACCCAAGGCAGCTGGTCACAGACTCTGCCTCAGAATGTGAACAAGAAAACCAAGACCTGGAGCTACTGGCAGCTCTGTATGATGAGAACATAAGAGGCCTCTCTTCATCTGAACTGAGAGAGAAGTGTAATGATACATTTTCCAGTCTGAGGACGGAAATGACACAGGAAAGGTGCAAACCTAGAAATCAGGCCCAATCCCAAGCTTGGCAAACATAGAGTGCATAGCTAGCACCACCCTGCAACCTGTGTGCACAGTTAGAGCTCAGACAGCTAAAACAAACGTGGTAAAACAAATCATGCAGTATGACAAGGACGTGTCTTGTGTGAATGCAATAAAGTGGGGAATAGAAAATGAGTCAAGTGCCAGAAAATGCTACACTTCAGCAATAAATGCACTGCATCAAAACTTCATTGTGGCACTCTGCGGTCTTGATTGTAAAAAAGATAAGCACTGAGGCGTTTATTGTATTGTGATAGTCACTCCAGATTTTGCACATAGGTTATTCAAATGACAGTGTGCACCTTACAAAATGTTCAAAATAAGAATGGGAGATGCTGTGAAAATTGATAAAAACCTTCGAGTCATTTGTTTGGAGCGGATGGGCTTCATCTTAATAGACAGGGGACCCACACACTAGCTATGAGCCTGGCCTGCCCCCCCCCCCCCTGTCTACCCCACCTGCCCCTACTTCCTGATGTGCAGCGGGTCCCTGCTCCTATGAACCCAGCTCTGATTTTAACAGTCATTCACATATCGGACTTGGACCTTGCCATACCTCACTCATACCTGTCATCATCAGCAGAGAGCGGACAAACATTCATAGACTGAACAAGTGCAACTACAATAATCTAAAACAATTACCAAACGTCCCCCTCTCAGTAAGTAATACAGTCACTTCATCACCAGTCACTGTTCATATGGCTCTTTTAAATGTTCGCTCTCTGCTGAACAAAACTTTTGTAATAAATGACCTGATTTTAGATCATAAAATTCAATGTTTGCTTTTAACAGAAACGTGGCTGAGTACAGATGCACCTGCTGTTCTCACAGAGGCCTCCCCGCCAAATTTTAATTTCACTTATTCAACGAGGAGCAGCAAGAAGGGAGGCGGTACTGCTTTTATAGGTTCATCAACACTTACCGCCAAACCTGTTTTATTTGATCATTTTAAAAGCTTTGAATATACAGCAACTGTTTTAGCACTCCTCAGATTTTATGTGTCACAGTCTATAGGCCTCCTAAGCAGAGTGCTCTTTTTATTCAAGAATTTTCAGTTTTTATCAATTCTGCACAACAACTTTGAAAGGATCATTTTAGCTGGTGATTTTAATCTACATGTGGATAATCTTTTAGATCCTTTATCAAGAGATTTCTTAAATATTCTGAGTTATATGGATTTTAGTCAACATGTCACACAGCCGACTCACAACAGAGGACACACCCTGGACTTGGTCATCACGCATGTCCACCAGTGTGTCCTCTGTTGTTGACTTGGCTGTCTCTGACCACTACTGCGTGTTTTTTAGCATCACTAGTTTTACCCAGCGGGAGCCCTCTGTAAGGAAACGTCATCTCACCCCTGAAGTGGCTGCTGGTTTTCTTAAAGCTTTTAGAAAGATCCCTCCTATTCCGGTACCTGCATCTTGTGATCTTATTGTCAGTGATTTTAACAGTAGACTGCAATCCACCCTCAACCTGCTTGCTCCACTCAAAGTTAAAAAGCTACAGTCAAAACGTGCATCACCATGGAGAAATGAAAAGCTAAAGAAACTAAAGAGAGACTGCAGGGCGGCAGAGAGAAGATGGAGGAAAAATAAAATTACAATAATCCATCAAATATACACAGAACTACTTAAATCATATAATAACGCAGTGAGAAACTCAAGAAATGCTTACTTTTCCAAATTCATTTCAGACGATAAACATAATCCCAGAATTCTTTTCTCCACCATAAACAATATTTTAAACAGCGCAAATAAAACATTTCAGAGAACCCCATCTAACGCTGTCTGTGAGGAGTTTGCAGACCACTTCAGGGGAAGGTAGACACCATCAGATGCAACATTTTATCCTCCCATAGTAACATGGTTTTAGACAAATCTGAATGTGTGTCTTCACCAGAGGAAACGCTGGACGGTTTTGTCCTGGTAGAGGCTGAGACTCTTGATAAAGTTTTCTCCTCAGTGAGGCCCACCACATGTGTTCTGGACCCAGTTCCCACTGCATTTTTTAAACAGTTTTATGGATCTTTTAGAGATGAGATTTTAACCCTGATGAATTGTTCACTTCAGACGGGGGTCTTTCCTGCCACCTTTAAAGGGGCGGTGGTGAGGCCTCTGTTGAAGAAAAACAACTTAGATTTCTATGATTTTAACAACTTTAGACCAGTGTCTAACTTACCATTTTTAAGCAAAATTTTAGAAAAGCTTGTTTTAACTCAACTCAATGATTTTATAATCGCTAATAATGTCCTGGAGAAATGTCAGTCTGGCTTCAGGGTGAACCACAGCACAGAGACGGCCCTTCTGAAGATTTTAAATGATTTTAGATTAAATTATGATGAACGGAGAGTGACAGTGTTGGTTCTACTGGATCTAAGTGCTGCCTTTGACACAGTAGACCACACTATTCTTTTAACCCGTTTAAAACAGATCGGCCTCTCTGGTGCTGCTCACAGATGGTTCACCTCTTATCTCACAGACAGAACCTTTATGGTGAGTTTAGATACCTGTTCCTCTGGGGCTCATAGGATTACATGTGGTGTGCCCCAGGGTTATATTTTAGGCCCAGTGCTTTTTAACCTTTATATGCTCCCTCTTGGTGGTGTCATCAGGAGACATGGAGTGAACTTTCACAGTTACGCTGATGATACACAGTTGTACATCTCCGTGTCTCCTGATGACACACAGCCAATGGACACACTTTTTAAGTGCATTTTAGACATCAAATCCTGGATGGCAGAAAACTTTCTCCAGCTCAACCAGGACAAAACTGAAGTTTTAGTTATCGGTCCTGAGGCTCAGAGAGAGAGACTTTTACCAAAATTACAATCACTGTCTTTTAATCCTTCATAACAAGTGAAGAACCTGGGCGTGATTTTTGACTCTGAGCTGACTTTATCATCTAAAGAACATTGCCAGAGTCCACCCCATCCTCTCTCAGGCCGATACGGAGACGCTGATGCGTGCTTTTATCACCAGTAGAATAGATTACTGTAATGCCCTGCTTTCTGTTCTTCCCAAAAAGAGAACTTCAGGTTTACAACTTTTACAAAATTCAGCAGCACGTGTCCTGACGAAGACCAGGAGGCGGGAACAGGGAGGGTCTACCAGAGATAAGGCAACAACCTGTTGGGGGGCCAGGTCAAACGTAACAGCCAGAAGGAGGCCCGAAGCACATTTAAGTGTTCAGGCTTAGACTCTGCACTTCAACATCACTTATTCAGGTACACTGTTTCAGAGTATCTTCAGTCACTTCAGCAAAGCTACGGTCCCGGGCGGAAAGCTCCTGCTAGACCCTAACCCAGGGGGGTCTGTTGGATCATTTATTTGCTCTGGGGCATGGCTTCGGTCATGTCTCCATTGTTTATCTGTCCTGTACAGAAATATGTCGGAGTGTTTGTTCTTACACAGTCAGACTAGATGCAGCAACACCCATGATTTCACATCTTGTTGATGTAAGATGAGATTTGTGACACACACAGATCTCTACACATTTCCATATACTGACCCAATAGAAATGTACCATGCCACCAAATAGGGAGGGCCAAGCTAAGGATAAATGGTGGTGATGGTGGCAGAGGAGTTAAGTGGCCGTCTTGCAATCGGAAGGTCGCAGGTTCGTGTCCCGCTTAGTCTGTCACTGTCGTCGTGTCCTTGGGCAAGACACTTAACCCACCTGGTGGTGGTCGGAGGGACTGGTGGCGCCAGTGCTCGGCAGCCTCGCCTCTGTCAGTGCACCCCAGGGCAGCTGTAGCTATATTGTAGCTCATCACCAACAGTGTGTGAATGGGTGGATGACTGATTGTGTTGTGAAGCGCCTTGGGGGGTTGTAGAACCCTAAGAAGACCATTTACCACAAAAACTAATGAGAGGATTTGGGGCCCTTTAGACTGATGACCATGAGGGGTGGCTTCAGGGGGTCAAATTTTCTATATAAACCATTCTAAAACTAACCTACTGAATAACGGCCAGCTTTAGGAGTGTATCAGGAACAGAGTGTTATCCTCCTCTGGAAGTAAAGGACCAGGAACGTAAAGTCTGCTAGCTGGAGAGGATCCAGGAGCTTTCTACACACCTGGATGGATCTGTCTAAGCTTCCTTCACATCCAAAGAGGTTCTTTGTTAAATGGACAATCTGGACCCTGATATTTCAGATATTGTCAGCTTTGTAATTGTAAATATTTTATTCACACTTAGGAATACTGCTACTCTAGTGTTTTCCTTTTAAAAGTCTGTTTAATATGAATAAAAGAACTCTTTACCGACAGCCTGCACATACTGTTTCTCTTTTGTTTGTAAAAACGACTCACTTCATCTTTCTGTTCTGGGACAGGCCCTTTCTGTGGAAGCCCATTCCCGCCACTCAGATAAAAAAAAAAATCTCATAATTATGACTTAGCTAAGTCATAATTATGAGATAGTATCTTATACCAGCTCCGGTGGCCTAGTGGTAGAGTGTCCGCCCCGGGACTGGGAGATCAGGGTTCGATTCCCGGTCAGGTCATACCAAAGACTTTGAAAAAAATGGGACCCAATGCCTCCTCGCTTGACACTCAGCACTAACCCCCAAATTCCACTATCTCCGCTCCGCTCCGGCACGAACTCCGCAGCAAAAAACGGTTCCTTTGTAGTCAATCAGAGCTGTTCCACTACTGCGCCCGTGCGGCGCAGTGCGCTGCCCGCCGTTCTGCCATCCAGCAAAAAAGGATCGATTCTATTTTTGCCGGACGCCGGAGAACCTCTGCAGTCAATGTACAGAAATCACAACCGCCCAACAGTTCGTGCCGGAGCGGAGATAGTGGAATTTGGGGGTTAGGGGTTGGATTGGGGGGTTAAACCACCAAATAGTTCCCCAGCGTGGCCACAGCTGCAGCTCACCGCTCCCCAACACGGGGATGGGTCAAATGCGGAGATGTAATTTCACCAGTGTGATGAATACTTGGGACTTTGACTTTGATAATAATGAGATACTATCTCATTATTATGAGATAGTATCTTATGACTTAGCTATCTCATAATTATGAGATAATTTTTTTTATCTGAGTGGCGGGAATGGGCTTCCATACCTTCCTGTTTGTCAAACAGAAAATAAAGTTTTGTTTTGAACCAGTCATCATAACAAACATGGCGGCGGAACTAGGAGACCCGTGACATCCCGTGACGTAGTTTTAATGAAGATTTTGTTTTTGTTGGTATTTTGTTGTCGTGAAGATGGAATCGGTTCCGTTTCCAGAGGAGGTTCCGGAGAGGAAGGTGTGTGTGGTCGGTTCGGAGCTGGTAGAAAACTACACGGTAAGAACCGGACCGGACGGGTGTTAGCTAGTCTGCTAGCAGCACGGACTGGTCGTGTCCAGCATGTCTTTCATCTCTGTGTCCTACAGCTGACATGCTGGAAGGTCCAGTTTAATCCACACGTCTAGTCCAAGTGTTGCTGTAAATATTTGTATTTTATATTTTAGCTAAGTGTGGATTCTGCATCAAGAGACTCAGACTGAAGGCATCATGGTTTACCTTTGATTGACGTCGCCATTGTTTGTCAGTATGTCGTCACTAAACAGCTGTGTGACGTTTCAGGTTTATGTGATAGATGTGACAGATGGACACCACAGATGGACGGTGAAGCATCGCTACAGTGACTTTCATGAGCTCCATGAGAAGGTAAAGCTGGTTGCCCTCACGCTGACACAACAACAACCAGAGTTTTAGATCTGACTCAAACCCAGCAGGATGTTCTGTTTCTGCTGCAGACAAGGGCCTTAGAGAGAGTGTGTGTGTGTGTGTCCAGCTGACTGCAGAGAAAAAGGTTGACCGTCGGCTGCTTCCTCCTAAGAAGATTTTGGGAAAGAACTCGAGGTCTTTGGTGGAGCGGCGTCAGAAGGAGCTGGAGCTCTACCTACAGACGGTGCTGCAGCAGTTTCCAGAGGCCACGCCCACAGCGCTCACCTTTTTCCTGCACTTTCACCTTTATGTGAGTGCAGCCTGTGCAGGTTTACCTTGCTAAATGAAACAGAATACAATGCAGTTGATGGCTTTAAAATTCATAACAGTAAAAAAGTTCAAGAGCGTCGTTTATAAAACTTTCAGTAGGATCCTTACAAAAACTCTGAGAGCTCAACAAAAACAACTATTAACGCAAACTATAGCCCTTTTTATAAAACAATGCCGCCAATTTGCCGCAACGCCGATGCGGCATCAGGGAGCGTTAGGTCGTTTATAAGAGCTCAGACCGTGGCGGTAATGTTGCGCAATCATGTCAGATTTATAAAAGATTACACGATGGCGGAATAAAGGAGGTATGGGGGCGGTCTCTGCACTGTCGCGGACTTCCGTGTATTTTGGACATTACTTGCTTTTTATTGCGATCGAAGCAGCGCTCCTTAAGTTTTTATTCTAACAACCAGCTACAGGTGTGTGTGCTCCACCATCCCTGTGAGCTGTCAGATGATCTGAGCTGCAGATCTAACGGAGAGAAGCTCCCGGAGCTCCGCATCGGTCCAGTTAATCATCTCAGCTGGTTCTGTTTACAAACGTGAAACTTAAGCGCGTGTTTACTTTCATTTTTAACATAATTCCCGGCCGGAGCGCAGCATTAATTCATCGCGTGGTCATGACACCTCCCTCTTTTGCGCCAAGGCTTAATGTGCGTTTATAAGACCGGCGAAGCTGCAATATTACCGCAATATTACTACCAAGCGTGGCGGCACAAATGCCGCAAAATTCCCGCAACGTGATGCCGCCATGGCGCGTTCATAAGAAACATGTTGCGGTAATATTACGCTGATTTGCCGGCATGGTGTGTCTTATAAAAGAGGCTTATCCGACCTGCTGACACACGGCTGCAGCAGTTTCTGCTTTATAAATCACACCCGTCCTAAAATGCTGCTTTCACATCTGGCCCGGTCCGGTTCGGGCCCGCACGGGAAGGTTTTGTTCACACGGCCTTCTCAGGAATGCAGAAAGCCCGAGCACGGGGGTATGGGATGCCAAGTGTAAATTGCTGGTCCAAATTATTTAGCAGACATTTTTTTTATATTTAGCTAATTTTTCCTACATTTAGCAACTTTTATCAAATTTAAAATAATGTTTAAATGTCACATAATTTCAGATAATCTAAATGTTATAGCTAAACTTAAATGTTAAATCTAAATCAGAATGTTAAATCTAAATGTTAAATCTAAATCTAAACCCATCCATCCATCCATTTTCTCCCGCTTATCCGGAGTCGGGTCGCGGGGGCAGCAGCCTAAGGAGGGAAGCCCAGACCTCCCTCTCCCCAGCCACTTGGGCCAGCTCCTCCGGGGAATCCCAAGGCGTTCCCAGGCCAGCCGAGAGACATAATCTCTCCAGCGTGTCCTGGGTCTTCCTTTGGGTCTCCTCCCGGTTGGACGTGCCCAGAAAACCTCACCAGGGAGGCGTCCAGGAGGCATCCTAATCAGATGCCCGAGCCACCTCAACTGGCTCCTCTCGATGTGGAGGAGCAGCGGGTCTACTCCGAGCCCCTCCCGGATGACCGAGCTCCTCACCCTATCTCTAAGGGAGAGCCCAGCCACCCTGCGAAGAAAACTCATTTCGGCCGCTTGTATCCGCGATCTCGTTCTTTCGGTCACTACCCAAAGCTCGTGACCATAGGTGAGGGTAGGAACGTAGATCGACCGGTAAATTGAGAGCTTCGCCTTTCGACTCAGCTCTCTCTTCACCACGACAGACCGGTACAACGCCCCCATCACTGCAGATGCAGCACCAATCCGCCTGTCGATCTCACGCTCCACCCTTCCCTCACTCGTGAACAAGACCCCGAGATACTTAAACTCCTCCACTTGGGGCAGGACCTCGTCCCTGACCTGGAGAAGGCATTCTACCCTTTTCCGACTCAAGACCATGGTCTCGGATTTAGAGGAGCTGATTCTCATCCCAGCTGCTTCACACCCGGCTGCGAACTGCTCCAGCGAAAGCCGGAGATCACGTTCTGA
>SSNS01000353.1:492420-507315 GCA_006937985.1 Aphyosemion australe
GGCGCTTCAGAGCTGCGTCAAAGTCCCTGCGTCGCTTTGTGAGCGTTGGTCGCGTCAAAGCTTGATACTTTTCACGCTTTTCAAGCTTCAACGCAAACGTCAAAGCGAGCAACGTTAGCAACGCAAACGTCAAGCAAGTTCAGCTAGCTGAACTTTCTGCGTCGCTTTACAAGCGTCAACCAATCAGAGCGCCAGTTGATACGTCACAGCAGAGCGAGGGAAGAAGACAAATTCATTCAGCAATGGAGGAGAAACTTATCATTGCCGTTTGCAACTATCGGGAACTGTATGACCCGTCTTGCTACGCTTACCGAGATCGGAATAGAAAGGACCTTGCTTGGAGGAAGATTGCTAGAGAACTCGGCGTGTCGGGTGAGTGTTTTTTCAACGTTTATGCCGACATTGTCTCGATAGGATCCGCCATTGTTACAAACATCTGGCAACAGAGAGCCGCGCACGCGCTCTTTCCTCCCTTCCCCTCCCCGTGGGGCCGACGCAACCGTCAAAGCAAGCTGCGCCAACGCAAGCTGCGTCAATGTCAAAAATATATAGGCGTCAAAAACGGCATGAAGTATGCGTTGTTTGACGCATACGTCAAGGCGTGAACGCACCATGAGCGGGACGCAAACCTGCGACCTTCCGATTGCAAGGCAGCCACTTAACTCCTCTGCCACCATCGCCCTTAGTTATTAGTCATTAGTGTTAATGAGGCAGTTGGACAAGTGTGCCCAATAAAGTGGCCAGTGAGTGTATGTGCAGTAGTCACGCACGCACACACGCGCACGCACGCACACACACGCATGCACGCACGTACACACACCTCCCTAGGCAGGCGTGTGAATGGATGAATGATGCACTGTAGTGTAAAGTGCTTTGGAGTCCTCTTTTTTAACTTGATTTCTGTTATTTTCGTTGTACAGTGACCTTGGGTTCTTTGAAAGGTGCTTTAAAGGAGACATATCATGAAAAACCCACTTTTTTATCCCTTAATACAGTATTTTTCACATTTTAAGTGTCTAAGTGTGCAAAAAGTATTATATTATTCACTATAGTTGCTATTTCTGTATTTAATTATAAAGTTTTGGTCATATTTGTCCACCGGTTAGTTTTTAAATTTGACTATTTCATATTTTTACTGTGTCGTCATGATAACTTCCAAATATGGTCTTGGACCTCCGGCTATTTAATGGAAAGGCAGTGCATGTGTTAGATGGAAGAGAAATTTAGATTTTTCTTACTTTTTGTTTCACTTTATATTTGTTGTTTGATAGAGTGACGTGTAAACGGCCCGTACACGGTTATGTTAAAAAGAAGCCTCATCTTGTTTCCCTGCGGTGCCCACCATATTTTATTTAAATAAAATGTTTTTTAACATAACTTCCTTTCTTTCTTATATGAGAAATGGAAAAAAATCCTGCTGCATTTGGACGCACGGAGGAGGAGGCACGCAGCCAGAGGCCGCATTTTCCCTTCACTTTCATTTTAAAAATAATAATAATAAGCATTCAATAAAACCGTTAAATATCCATTCATTTTAAAGTTAAAGTCCCAAGTCATCATCACACAATGGTGAAATTACATCTCCGCATTTGACCCATCCCCATGGTGGGGAGCGGTGAGCTGCAGCTGTGGCCGCGCTCGGGAACTATTTGGTGGTTTAACCCCCCGATCCAACCCCTTAGTGCTGAGTGTCAAGCGAGGAGGCATTGGGTCCCAGTTTTTCAAAGTCTTTGGTATGACCCAACCGGGAATTGAACCCTGATCTCACAGTCCCGGGGCGGACACTCTACCACTAGGCCACCGGAGCTTAATTAATATTTAGTCCAAACAAGCTGACCAGAGTGCCCCAGTAACATAGAAACAATGCAATTAAACAATTTCACTTAAATTATCAACATTTCACCTGCTGCGGCCCCAACGCACATTCTGTCTGCTCCGGCGTAAACCTGAACTGGTCACCTGCTTGTGCGTAATCAAGTGTCTTTATGGAGCTGCTGAAGAGACTAACGAGGTTCTGGACTTTTGCCTCAGACAGACTCATGGCTGTTTAAATGTTGTGGTGATTCAGAGCTCCGCTGACACGCTGGATCCAAGCAGGTTGGAGTAACGAGTTCTACTTCAGCCAGAGTTTTAAAGTCAGGAAACATTTGTCCAAAAGAAATAACCAGAAGTCTACCAGACTCTCTGAAAGAAGGGTTTCCACTTTCCAGATCTAGAAGCTCTCGACATTGCGCTCTTGTGCACAAGTCTGTCAGACGCACTCTGAGCTCCTATTGCGCGCTGCTTGTGCGCACTGCCAGTTGCGGAGAATAATGCAGACGCTCTGATGGAAATCTTTCCATGATGTTACCTCCACGATGGATTCTGTGGTAACGGGTAAAATATCTGCGCACCTGCATGGATCATTAACACACTTACTCACGGACAAATAAATAAATCGCCTCTTGTAAAAATAACCGTTGAACAACTCAGTCCATCATAGATGGTTAAATAAGTTGTCTAATCGCCCAACCCTACCACACTCTCACCCCTGCTCTGGGATCAAGGTCATTCCCCCACACTTTCCCCTACCTCCCGACAATCGCCGACAGACTATCAGCGCGTCTATATGGCAAGCCGTTTTAACATTTAAGCAGACTGGATATGTATTCAGATATCTATAATTCTATTGTTCCTAGCAGAAATTAACATTCCAGATATCCATAAAAATAATCTTACTGTACACAATGAACATTGTGCAACCCTCCCCCCCCAGCACACATTGGGAGGGGGGCGCGAAAAAATCTATGTATCCTAAGGGGGGCTTCACCGAAAGTAATTGAGAACCACTGGGCTACACAGAAAGCAAATCCGTCATTTTTCCTTCTCGCTAAGATTTTTGTAGTCCAACCTGGAGAATGAATAAGTCAGGAGTGGAGAGTCCCAAATGTTCGTTTTTCTGAGCCACACAAATTTTTAAGTTTTATTCCCTTTAAGGACGAGTGCTGTGGCAGTATTTTCACGTCAGGCTGGTGACTACTGCTAAAAAAACCACAGAAGGAGACGTGGACCGGCTGTGACCAGGCTAAGAGCCGGCCGGCAGACGGGTACTTCCCCAGTGCAGGGCAGCAGACAGACAGACAGCATATGAAGTCCTCCAGCACGGTCCGGAGAAGGACTTTGAGGGGTCATTTCATCTGAATATGGCAGTAACGGACACAGCAGCAAGCGGTAAGCTTCATATAACTCTAAAATGTCGGCAAACTTTACTTTAGAATTGTATTTATGGGCTACTGTTTTGCTAGCATTAGCATCGGGCCTGTTTAAGCTAGCGCTATGTGCTAGTTATTTAGTAACTAGATAAATGTGGATTTGGCTGATCTTTGTGAAAAAAAACGTGATCTGCAAATTCTCATGAACGCCTTTTATCATACCAGATATCTGCTCATACTTTGTAGCCCAGCAGAGACTCTGTGTCTTACTTTTTGAGAGTGAAGTAAACCTAGCATGCTGCAAATGTCATGCAAAAATACAGCGCGAAATAAGGTCGTTAAAATGCGTCAACACAGTAGCCTAGTGAACTAGACCAATTCTTGCTTTGCAGAGTTTGGTCTAGGCACGCTTCATTGGAACCCTCGCAGCCCAAACCACTGCTGTGTCTATCCAATCACAACTCGCTATAGTTTTGGTTGGGCCAATCACAGCGCTCCATATCATGGGCCAATCACAGAGCGGAAGTAGCCGATGACGTCAGCGCTGCGGCCGCGAACCCAAGCAACATGGCGGCAACTCGGAAAACACGTTGGTTTGAAACGGCTTTGTCATCAACATTGGATTATTTAGACTCCAACGTGCGTAAGTCTGTCTGATATACTTAGCGGCTTCTTATTTTTATCAAACAAAGTAGTGCAATGTCCCAGTACACCTGATATTCACATGTTTTTATACAAAAACCACAGAAATCATTGATGTTAGACGCTATTAAAGCCTCCCGCTTTTCCGTCGCTGTGATTACGTCATGTTGTTCGTCACTCTGATTGGTCCTAGCGCTATCCAATTGCGTGCTGACATTTTGAAAGACAACCGTAGATCCCGCCTCACGACTGAGAGCCGTCAATGGTTCGTGGGCAGACTATATATTCACATATATAGGATGGCTTGCCAGGCTATCAACACAGTGTATTTAATACAAGTTTTAAAGAACAATCTCTGGGTGAAGTGAGGTGAGGTTTCATGGCTCACTGCAGAAATAAAACCTAACTCGGATCAAGTCAGACACAGCTAAACTAACACTCTGTATGAGCGTGACTGTCAGAAAGCTGCTAAAATAACCTGTAAAATAATTATAACAAAAGTAAAAATGCACCTTTGCTTTTTTAGAGTCCACATCCAGGAGGCTGGAGCATCTTTCACTGACAGGATGTCAGACTAAAGCCCAGATGTGCTCAGTTGGGACACAGCTGTTCATAAAGTCTGATGTTTAGGTAAGCCCTACACCTCAGACCTCTAAGAAGCCACTATCATTAGAACATCACACCCCCTGAATCACTCCATTTGATGGCAGCAGAGTGATTTATTTGATGTTTTATTGGTTTAGTCGCTGTTTGGTAAGATAACATTCTGTTGAAATGATTGAATTACATTCTTTTCTGTAAACAACCACCTGATCTGAGCAGCATGTGTACAGAATGTCTGTCCTCAAGCTAAGTCTATAAAAACAGCTGCAACATTTAATAACTGCTGTTCTTTAAAGCCCCAGTATGTAATATTTTTACCTGTTTACTACCAAATTCTGTGCATCCAGTGCACAAACTTGTCCTTTTTCATTAATATTTCTCAATAACATCAAACCCAAATATTCCTCTCAGCTTCAAATTTTACATTTTTAATACATAAATTGTGGTCGACGCTCCATGGTCATCCTCCATCTTGAAATACGGTAGCTATTTAGGGACATACGNAACCTATAATTAAATCAAAATGTAAGTGCTTTTTATCCATTTTCAGCCATTAAGACACCAATATAAAATGCAACAAAAAAAATATATATATATATATGTAGCAGATATGGTATTCGTAGGTGTTAAATGATATTTTCCAATGTGCTGGTATTGATGGTTCATGTAATTACAGTGATAACACACCAAATGAATGCATTACATTCATTTGGAGCCGTTGTGTGTGTGGGGGGGGGGTCGCGTGTTGGAGGGCAGGATGTTGGAAAACTCTCCCCTCATGTTTTAACAATGCAAATATAACGTTTCTACTACTGTAAATAGTAATTTCTCTGTCAAACTACAAAAATGTCTGACTGGAGTCAGTCCATCAGTGGAGGGGGCGGGGTTTGCAGAGCTTCATTCAGATTTAAAGAGACAGTACCAAAACGGGCCATTTTTGAGACTCTGCTCAGAACAGAGGTAGAGAAGGTGTCTGACAGAAACAATAATGAGGAATTCAGACCTAAGAACTGCAGTTCCACTGTATATGGACCACAATTGAATGATTTAGATGCAAAAAGGAAGAATTTAAAAGCATGAAATGTCTACTTTAAATAAAATCTATTATTGTTATTATTATTAATATTATTGTTGTTATTATGACACTGAAAGGCGCTCTACTAGGGTTAGGGTCATTAGTTCATGCTGGACACCGGTGCTCTGAATCACAACTCTCTTGATAGTGTGCTGATCACGCTTCAGCTGTGGTGAAATGTCTAATGTCATACGTCGTCCAAGGCACTGAACTATTTCACACTTTTCGGCAGAGAGATCCTTTTTCTTGCATCTTAATTGTTTAAATGTAACAAATCAAAGCTGTCGTTTGTCCAACCAACAGCTCTGAGTTTTCTGAGGGATTGTGTTTGTGTTCCTTCCTGCTGAAACTCTCAGCCATCCAGGGCTCCACCATCCTGGTGGGTTGGAGCCTTTTCCATGAAGCTGCAACCAGTTTACAAGCTTGGTATTTTGCATTTTTCTGCTTGGTTTGAGAAAGCTCCTCACGTTGTCTGTTGTAGAAGCTGATCTCTAAAGTGGAGTTTTTGGATCTGAGCTACAACCACCTTTCCTCGGTGGAGAACCTCCAGGTATGGATTAGCTCAGAGTCTTTTGCAGTAAAACTGTTTAAAATGTTATTTTAATGTTTCTTGTGTGCACAGTTGAAGAAGCAAATCCATCCTTTTTCTTAATAAATGACTTAAGTACCTCTATCTGCTCATGTCTCAAAGAAAAGCTCAAGTCTAAAAAGTCCAAAGTAGATGCCAAAACCTGCTATGGTTGGTCTGGATTCCTGACTCGAGGTCTTCCTGAAGATTAAAAAGAAATGTAGTTGCTGTTATTGGGTCTTGGTTTTTGGTTTCAGCATCTGTACAACCTGGTCCACGTGGATCTGTCCTACAACAGCCTGCAGGACCTGGATGCTGCTCACACCCGTCTGGGGAACATTAAAACCTTGAGCCTGGCTGGGAACCAGCTGCAGAGACTGAGTGGACTCTCAAAGCTCTACTCTCTGGTCAACCTAGACCTCAGCCACAACCAGCTGGCCCAGGTGAGAAAATGACCATTTAATATGGAATTCTTTATCGTTATTTGCATTATTGATTCAGTATTCTCATATTTTCTGACCTGAAGGGTCTCAGTTTGAGATTTTAGAGAGATAGAAACCACTGGAGCTTCACCAGTGTGATCTTTGTTTCTCCAGCTGGGGGAAGTCAAGAACATTGGATCTTTACCCTGTTTGGAGATACTGAACCTTTCCAGTAACCCCGTGTGCATCATTCCAGACTACAGAACGAAGGTTTTGGCCCAGTTCGGAGACCGAGCTGCAGAGGTAGGCCACCATAAACGCAGCCTAAATCAATTTACTGCTTCTATAAAATTCTGAACAAAAGCCCGGCTCCAGCCAGTATCTCTGGAAAGTCAAAGCCCAAAAGAAGTCTTAACCCTACTTAAGCTCAGCAGCAAATGTTTAGCTGCTCAAACAAATTTTCCGACCTATAAAACACTTTTATAGATGCTTATGCACGGCTGCAGCCAAGACCTATATGAACACATGAATGTAACATCTTTATAATTTACTACGGATATAATCTTGTAGCGTGGGGCATAGGATCTAAGACACTTAATACTGATTAGGCAACCTCACCTCTAGCTTGCATTACATCACCTCCTTAATTGTCTCAGTATCTTGTTTAACCATCATTCATAGTAATTGTCCTGTGTCATCATTGATTGAGAAACATAGTATTAAATTTATTTTTATAACTATTTTCTTGACTCTGTCTGAATTATTCTGAAGTGTGCAGATTACTTACGGTAAAAAGAATCTAGATTAATGTTAAATTAACATTTAAAGATCATTAAGATTAATAATTGATTTTTATATGGACTATTACATCTTATTGATCCTTCTTTAAATATGTGGCACTAGCCCCACGCTACAATCTTTATTCTCAACGACTGTGCTGCAGGTTTCCCGTTTACGAATGTGTTTATGCTAGCTCCAAAGTTTGCTTAAACTTGCCACATTTTTCTATCAAGTTTTTCTTTAAAATGCTTGATGCGCTCCGCCTCAGCAGAGCTCAGAACCTGTCCTGCAGTGACTTCACCTCACTCACGCACTCCGCTATTTTTGTGGTATAGGTAGATCCCTTCAAACTGCTTAGTTCAAAAGTTAAAGTTAAAGTGCCAAGTCATCATCACACACTGGTGAAATTACATCTCCGCATTTGACCCATCCCCGTGGTGGGGAGCGGTGAGCTGCAGCTGTGGCCGCGCTCGGGAACTATTTGGTGGTTTAATCCCCCAATCCAACCCCTTAGAGCTGAGTGTCAAGCGAGGAGGCATTGGGTCCCATCCATTTTCTCCCGCTTATCCGGAGTCGGGTCGCAGGGGCAGCAGCCTAAGGAGGGTAGCCCAGACCTCCCTCTCCCCAGCCACTTGGGCCAGCTCCTCCGGGGGAATCCCAAGGCGTTCCCAGGCCAGCCGAGAGACATAATCTCTCCAGCGTGTCCTGGGTCTTCCTTTGGGTCTCCTCCCGGTTGGACGTGCCCGGAAAACCTCACCAGAGAGGCGTCCAGGAGGCATCCTAATCAGATGCCCGAGCCACCTCAACTGGCTCCTCTCGATGTGGAGGAGCAGCAGGTCTACTCTGAGCCCCTCCCGGATGGCCGAGCTTCTCACCCTATCTCTAAGGGAGAGTCCAGCCACCCTGCGAAGAAAACTCATTTTGGCCGCTTGTATCCGCGATCTCGTTCTTTCGGTCACTACCCAAAGCTCGTGACCATAGGTGAGAGTAGGAACGTAGATCGACCGGTAAATTGAGAGCTTCGCCTTTCGGCTCAGCTCTCTCTTCACCACGATAGACCGGTACAACGCCCCCATCACTGCAGACGCAGCACCAATCCGCCTATCGATCTCACGCTCCACCCTTCCCTCACTCGTGAACAAGACCCCAAGATACTTAAACTCCTCCACTTGGGGCAGGACCTCGTCCCTGACCTGGAGAAGGCATTCTACCCTTTTCCGACTCAAGACCATGGTCTCTGATTTAGAGGAGCCGATTCTCATCCCAGCTGCTTCACACCCGGCTGCGAACTGCCCCAGCGAAAGCCGGGGATTACGTTCTGAAGAAGCCAACAGGACCACATCATCTGCAAAAAGCACAGACCTGATCCTTAGGCCACCAAAACGGATCCCCTCACCACCTTGGCTGCACCTAGAAATCCTGTCCATAAAAGTTATGAACAGAATCGGTGACAAAGGGCAGCCTTGGCGGAGTCCAACTCTCACCGGAAACGAGCCCGACTTACTGCCGGCAATGCGGACCAAGCTCTGACACTGGTCGTACAGGGACCTAACAGCCCGTATCAAGGGGCCTGGTACCCCATACTCCCAGAGTACCCCCCACAGGGCCCCCCGAGGGACGTGGTCGAACGCCTTCTCCAAATCCACAAAACACATGTAGATTGGTTGGGCGAACTCCCACGCACCCTCCAGGACCCCCCTAAGGGTATAGAGCTGGTCCAGTGTTCCACGGCCAGGACGAAAACCGCATTGCTCCTCCTGTATCCGAGGTTCGACTATCCGACGGACCCTCCTCTCCAGAACCCCTGAATAGACCTTACCAGGGAGGCTCAGGAGTGTGATCCCCCTGTAGTTGGAACACACCCTGCGGTCCCCCTTTTTAAATAGGGGGACCGCCACCCCGGTCTGCCAGTCCAGTGGAACTGCCCCCGATGTCCACGCGATATTGCAGAGCCGCGTCAGCCAACACAGCCCCACAACATCCAGGGCCTTAAGGAAATCCGGGCGGATCTCATCCACCCCCGGAGCCTTTCCACTGAGGAGTTTTTTGACCACCTCAGTGACCTCGGCTCCAGAGATTGGAGAGCCCAACCCAAAGTCCCCAGACTCTGCTTCCACACTGGAAGACGTGCCGGTGGGATTGAGGAGGTCTTCGAAGTACTCGGCCCACCGATTCACAACGTCCCGAGTCGAGGTCAGCAGCACACCCTCCCCACTGTANGGGCCACCGTAGCTGCAATACTTACTCTGAACTGCATGGCGCTAAAGAGTCGCAATTTTTACCATGATTTCTATGAATATCCCACATAGCACCTTTAATATGCTTATTTTGATTCCAATCATTTGAATAATTGTAGTGGCAGTATTTTATTAACATTTTTTATAAATTGTTAAATCACTGCAGCAAAGTGAACTTATAAGCAAAGTAAATAATGAACCAAAACAACAACAAAAATGTCTCTATAAACATTAGCAACTTTCCAAAAGCTGCTTGTAAACAAAATATGTCATTAAAGTTATTGTTTATCATTTCAGCATACGTCGATGACATCATGGAACTGGTCTTTGGAAAAGTTTTCCCTCAACCATCTCCGTTTCTAGATGAGGTAGAGAAGATAAACACCCCACCAACCCTCTCGTCTCAGAATTCAGACAACGGAGGTCTCTGCCTACGTCTCCTGCTTTAATCCAGGACCGGTTTGAGGCCCTCATCATCAGGAAACTCCTGCCATATCCTTGAGGACACCACAGGATGACAGGAACTCTGAGACCTACATACCACCATCACCAGGACACAAATCACCTGTGTGCACAATGCCTGGAACAACTAAAACCAAAAGGGGAGACATTAAGTGTCCAAAGCCTATTATTCAAATATTTTTGTTCATTCTTTCTTATTTGTTTGCTGTGACATTACTGCTTTGTAAATTAATATAAACAAATAATAAAAACATTCACTGATTGTACAATTCTTCTTAGTTGTACTGGTCCAACTGGGCATTTATTCTGTAGTTGAACACAGGACAGCCTCAAATCCAAGATGATCCAGCATGCATTTCATTTGGCTTCATGTTTCCTCCATTCTGGCTTTAACCTCATGGTATTTATTTAGAATGCAGGTAAGATTTAACTAGATTTGTTAGCAAAGCAGGCTGATCTTGGGGATTTCTCTACAGTATTGATTTCATTCTCTGGGCATGTTAGAGCAGTTATCACAGTTACATCCTAAATATATTTAATAAAGATGCAGCGCAAGCAATAAATTTAAAACCTGTAAAGATGTAAGCATTAGGACTTTGGTGATTACATATTAAAACATGGGGAGAAATGTACTTTATTCTATTTGTCTTTAAAAAAGTAAAGAATTTGGCTTTTTTATGGAATCTCAAACCTATAATTAAATCAAAATGTAAGTGCTTTTTATCCATTTTCAGCCATTAAGACACCAATATAAAATGCAACAAAAAAAATATATATATATATATGTAGCAGATATGGTATTCGTAGGTGTTAAATGATATTTTCCAATGTGCTGGTATTGATGGTTCATGTAATTACAGTGATAACACACCAAATGAATGCATTACATTCATTTGGAGCCGTTGTGTGTGTGGGGGGGGGGTCGCGTGTTGGAGGGCAGGATGTTGGAAAACTCTCCCCTCATGTTTTAACAATGCAAATATAACGTTTCTACTACTGTAAATAGTAATTTCTCTGTCAAACTACAAAAATGTCTGACTGGAGTCAGTCCATCAGTGGAGGGGGCGGGGTTTGCAGAGCTTCATTCAGATTTAAAGAGACAGTACCAAAACGGGCCATTTTTGAGACTCTGCTCAGAACAGAGGTAGAGAAGGTGTCTGACAGAAACAATAATGAGGAATTCAGACCTAAGAACTGCAGTTCCACTGTATATGGACCACAATTGAATGATTTAGATGCAAAAAGGAAGAATTTAAAAGCATGAAATGTCTACTTTAAATAAAATCTATTATTGTTATTATTATTAATATTATTGTTGTTATTATGACACTGAAAGGCGCTCTACTAGGGTTAGGGTCATTAGTTCATGCTGGACACCGGTGCTCTGAATCACAACTCTCTTGATAGTGTGCTGATCACGCTTCAGCTGTGGTGAAATGTCTAATGTCATACGTCGTCCAAGGCACTGAACTATTTCACACTTTTCGGCAGAGAGATCCTTTTTCTTGCATCTTAATTGTTTAAATGTAACAAATCAAAGCTGTCGTTTGTCCAACCAACAGCTCTGAGTTTTCTGAGGGATTGTGTTTGTGTTCCTTCCTGCTGAAACTCTCAGCCATCCAGGGCTCCACCATCCTGGTGGGTTGGAGCCTTTTCCATGAAGCTGCAACCAGTTTACAAGCTTGGTATTTTGCATTTTTCTGCTTGGTTTGAGAAAGCTCCTCACGTTGTCTGTTGTAGAAGCTGATCTCTAAAGTGGAGTTTTTGGATCTGAGCTACAACCACCTTTCCTCGGTGGAGAACCTCCAGGTATGGATTAGCTCAGAGTCTTTTGCAGTAAAACTGTTTAAAATGTTATTTTAATGTTTCTTGTGTGCACAGTTGAAGAAGCAAATCCATCCTTTTTCTTAATAAATGACTTAAGTACCTCTATCTGCTCATGTCTCAAAGAAAAGCTCAAGTCTAAAAAGTCCAAAGTAGATGCCAAAACCTGCTATGGTTGGTCTGGATTCCTGACTCGAGGTCTTCCTGAAGATTAAAAAGAAATGTAGTTGCTGTTATTGGGTCTTGGTTTTTGGTTTCAGCATCTGTACAACCTGGTCCACGTGGATCTGTCCTACAACAGCCTGCAGGACCTGGATGCTGCTCACACCCGTCTGGGGAACATTAAAACCTTGAGCCTGGCTGGGAACCAGCTGCAGAGACTGAGTGGACTCTCAAAGCTCTACTCTCTGGTCAACCTAGACCTCAGCCACAACCAGCTGGCCCAGGTGAGAAAATGACCATTTAATATGGAATTCTTTATCGTTATTTGCATTATTGATTCAGTATTCTCATATTTTCTGACCTGAAGGGTCTCAGTTTGAGATTTTAGAGAGATAGAAACCACTGGAGCTTCACCAGTGTGATCTTTGTTTCTCCAGCTGGGGGAAGTCAAGAACATTGGATCTTTACCCTGTTTGGAGATACTGAACCTTTCCAGTAACCCCGTGTGCATCATTCCAGACTACAGAACGAAGGTTTTGGCCCAGTTCGGAGACCGAGCTGCAGAGGTAGGCCACCATAAACGCAGCCTAAATCAATTTACTGCTTCTATAAAATTCTGAACAAAAGCCCGGCTCCAGCCAGTATCTCTGGAAAGTCAAAGCCCAAAAGAAGTCTTAACCCTACTTAAGCTCAGCAGCAAATGTTTAGCTGCTCAAACAAATTTTCCGACCTATAAAACACTTTTATAGATGCTTATGCACGGCTGCAGCCAAGACCTATATGAACACATGAATGTAACATCTTTATAATTTACTACGGATATAATCTTGTAGCGTGGGGCATAGGATCTAAGACACTTAATACTGATTAGGCAACCTCACCTCTAGCTTGCATTACATCACCTCCTTAATTGTCTCAGTATCTTGTTTAACCATCATTCATAGTAATTGTCCTGTGTCATCATTGATTGAGAAACATAGTATTAAATTTATTTTTATAACTATTTTCTTGACTCTGTCTGAATTATTCTGAAGTGTGCAGATTACTTACGGTAAAAAGAATCTAGATTAATGTTAAATTAACATTTAAAGATCATTAAGATTAATAATTGATTTTTATATGGACTATTACATCTTATTGATCCTTCTTTAAATATGTGGCACTAGCCCCACGCTACAATCTTTATTCTCAACGACTGTGCTGCAGGTTTCCCGTTTACGAATGTGTTTATGCTAGCTCCAAAGTTTGCTTAAACTTGCCACATTTTTCTATCAAGTTTTTCTTTAAAATGCTTGATGCGCTCCGCCTCAGCAGAGCTCAGAACCTGTCCTGCAGTGACTTCACCTCACTCACGCACTCCGCTATTTTTGTGGTATAGGTAGATCCCTTCAAACTGCTTAGTTCAAAAGTTAAAGTTAAAGTGCCAAGTCATCATCACACACTGGTGAAATTACATCTCCGCATTTGACCCATCCCCGTGGTGGGGAGCGGTGAGCTGCAGCTGTGGCCGCGCTCGGGAACTATTTGGTGGTTTAATCCCCCAATCCAACCCCTTAGAGCTGAGTGTCAAGCGAGGAGGCATTGGGTCCCATCCATTTTCTCCCGCTTATCCGGAGTCGGGTCGCAGGGGCAGCAGCCTAAGGAGGGTAGCCCAGACCTCCCTCTCCCCAGCCACTTGGGCCAGCTCCTCCGGGGGAATCCCAAGGCGTTCCCAGGCCAGCCGAGAGACATAATCTCTCCAGCGTGTCCTGGGTCTTCCTTTGGGTCTCCTCCCGGTTGGACGTGCCCGGAAAACCTCACCAGAGAGGCGTCCAGGAGGCATCCTAATCAGATGCCCGAGCCACCTCAACTGGCTCCTCTCGATGTGGAGGAGCAGCAGGTCTACTCTGAGCCCCTCCCGGATGGCCGAGCTTCTCACCCTATCTCTAAGGGAGAGTCCAGCCACCCTGCGAAGAAAACTCATTTTGGCCGCTTGTATCCGCGATCTCGTTCTTTCGGTCACTACCCAAAGCTCGTGACCATAGGTGAGAGTAGGAACGTAGATCGACCGGTAAATTGAGAGCTTCGCCTTTCGGCTCAGCTCTCTCTTCACCACGATAGACCGGTACAACGCCCCCATCACTGCAGACGCAGCACCAATCCGCCTATCGATCTCACGCTCCACCCTTCCCTCACTCGTGAACAAGACCCCAAGATACTTAAACTCCTCCACTTGGGGCAGGACCTCGTCCCTGACCTGGAGAAGGCATTCTACCCTTTTCCGACTCAAGACCATGGTCTCTGATTTAGAGGAGCCGATTCTCATCCCAGCTGCTTCACACCCGGCTGCGAACTGCCCCAGCGAAAGCCGGGGATTACGTTCTGAAGAAGCCAACAGGACCACATCATCTGCAAAAAGCACAGACCTGATCCTTAGGCCACCAAAACGGATCCCCTCACCACCTTGGCTGCACCTAGAAATCCTGTCCATAAAAGTTATGAACAGAATCGGTGACAAAGGGCAGCCTTGGCGGAGTCCAACTCTCACCGGAAACGAGCCCGACTTACTGCCGGCAATGCGGACCAAGCTCTGACACTGGTCGTACAGGGACCTAACAGCCCGTATCAAGGGGCCTGGTACCCCATACTCCCAGAGTACCCCCCACAGGGCCCCCCGAGGGACGTGGTCGAACGCCTTCTCCAAATCCACAAAACACATGTAGATTGGTTGGGCGAACTCCCACGCACCCTCCAGGACCCCCCTAAGGGTATAGAGCTGGTCCAGTGTTCCACGGCCAGGACGAAAACCGCATTGCTCCTCCTGTATCCGAGGTTCGACTATCCGACGGACCCTCCTCTCCAGAACCCCTGAATAGACCTTACCAGGGAGGCTCAGGAGTGTGATCCCCCTGTAGTTGGAACACACCCTGCGGTCCCCCTTTTTAAATAG
>SSNS01000353.1:510124-525124 GCA_006937985.1 Aphyosemion australe
ACCTACATGTTTTAGTCAAATATTAATGAATTAAACCTGATTTATACTTCTCTGTCTGCATGGGTATGGAGACATGCAACTCCACTATGCTTCCATGCAAGGAGGGTGTGACGAAGACATACCACACTTTTTAACTGTTGGTAAAAAGTGAAGGAGACCGCGAGCCTATGATTAGTCAGGATGCTGCTTCCTCTAAAGATCAGCTTTACTCATATTTTCATCAATCCATCTGCAGTGGTCTCTAATAAGATGAACACCTTGCTAGTCATTCTCTGGGAGAAAAAAGCTCAGATGCTCTTTTTTCAGGAGGATAGAGTAGCTGCAGACGACAGGATCAGGAGTCTTACTTCCTGATATGTGGACATCTCTCCTCTGATTGGCTAACAGCAGCACGACTCTACCACTGACTCTGTTTGCTCTGCAACGTTGATGTTTTATCTCCACCAATAACACAAGCCTGGAGGAGTTCTGCTGTGTGGTGGAGTTGCTAATGCTAACGGTTAGCTTCTACTAGCCCAGACGTTCTCTGCTGTTTCCTGGACGCTAAACCAACAACAGCCTTCCCCGTCGTGAGTCCAGATGGGTGAGTCCATGAATGTTCAGTGACAGTGTGACGTAGATCTGTCAGGATTTTCTAATCCTAGAGTTTCACCTAGAGTCTATTTTCTATCAGAAGCTGATGCAGGAGATAGGTGGAGGAGACTATTTTCATGTTCAGCCTGCAGGAAACACTGAAAAGGAAGCACAGAGTGGCGTAGCGCTGATGCTAGTGTGAAAGGCCTACATGTTATCTCTGTCTTTGTGGATGACGTTCTTTTATACCTGAACAATCCTGACTACTCAGTTCTGGCAGTTTGTACGTCTATAACTAAATTTGGTGCTTTCTCAGGATATAAAATTAACATGGCCTGTCCCTTTAACATTCCCCAAGCTGTTTCCTCTCGTTTTCACATCTCTGAGAAGGGTTTGAAGTACCTGCTCTGAGTGATTGGTTTTCAGCTAAATATTCACCTCTCATCCAGAATATTAGGAGTGATTTATCCAAATGGTCCACCTTACCTACCTCCTTTCTTGGTAGGGTCAACACAATAAAAATGAACATTCTCCAGCGTTTAAACTATTTTTTTTTTAGAACCTTCAGTGCAATTTATCTCCCTCATTCTTTGAATCTGTTAACTCCCATGTCTCCCGTTCCTTCTGGAATTATAAACATCAGTGAATAAAGTTTTCTACTCTCACTAGATCTAAACAACTGGGAGGCCTCTCTTTACCCAACATACGGTTTTACTCATCTTCGGTACGTTCATTCTGAGTATGTGCTTTAATCTTTTAACTTTGGTTCTTTTAAAAACACAGGTAGGAGATCTTATTACCTTCTTATGCTGACGTTTCGACCATCGCTGTGGCCTTCTTCTGAGCTAAGCTGCTAATGCAGCTTCACTTCCGTTTATGTGCGGGCAGCAGGGGCCGATGTCGCCCCCTGCTGCCCGCGCTGTCCTCCTTGATGATGCAGTCCCACGCTTGGTCCAACGTGTACACCCCGTCGTCCCTGTTCATGGTCCTGTGTCCCATACACACAAGAGCAGTAAGACAGGAAGCAGAGAACACAATGAGGAAATCAGCAGTCAAGACCATTGAACCAGAGAAAACCACATCATGGACTGGGACAGAACAAGGATTATCACCACTGAACAACAGAAATACAAGAGATGGATAAAGGAAGCTATTGAAATAAGGAGACGTGGACATGGAACCATGAACAGGGACGACGGGGTGTACACGTTGGACCACGCATGGGACTGCGTCATCGAGGAGGACAGCACGGGCAGCAGGGGGCGACATCGGCCCCTGCTGCCCGCACATAAACAGAAGTGAAGCTGCATTAGCAGCTTAGCTCAGAAGAAGGCCACAGCGATGGCCGAAACGTCAGCATAAGAAGGTAATAAGATCTCCTACCTGTGTTTTTAAAAGAACCAAAGTTAAAAAGATGCGGTTTTACTGGTCGGCACAACTCAAAATTCTGTCTGACTGGTTTTCAAATAGAAAGGCATCCTTTTGGCTGGACTTGGAAGCCTGTCCTGCCTTCCTAGAAGATTCATTTCACTTCCTTACATCCATAATTTCAACCAAATAGATTCTCTTAAAAATAACATAATAATTTACAATACACGGCTGGCAGGGCCGGCTCTACCCAATTTGGTGCCCCAGGCGAGATTACTTTCTTGGCGCCCCACCACCACCACACACACACACACACACACACACACACCACCACCACACACACACACCCTTTTTCTCAGTGTTCCCCCTGTACAAACAAAGTTTAAGGACAGCAGCCATCTAAATTATCACAAAAGTTCATTTTTAATATTTGAACAACAGCAGCAACAACAATCTTTCAAGCAGCTCTATTCCTTGCTGCAAAGGCATAGAATCACATGACAGCAGTCGCATCTCAGGATTGATGTTTATAAAAATTGTCCATGGACACCTGCTGGATCTCAGGTATGTTTTAATCAGGGTCAATCAGGAGCAGCTCCTCTCTGCAGCAGCAGCTGTCACTGGCGCTGTGGCAGCAATCCTCAGGGCCAGCAGCATATTAGGGGAAACTTCCTTCAGTTTATCTCCTCTTTGTGGAAATTCAAAGTCTGATGTTAGCTGGACTAACCCCACCTTCACCTTACCAGACAGGTGAGGTCAGTCAGCAGGTCTAAAGGAGCCTTGAGAGACTCGTCCTGAACTTTAGGATGTGTTGATGGGCGTCTGTGTCCTCAGGCTGGTGAACGGTGCTGCTGTGTCTGTCCCTTCAGCTGGAAGCAAATCAAACACACATGTAAATATAAATAATCCTTCAGTAAGGTCACACAGTGATGTATAAATGACAGGACATCAGGTAATAAACACACCTGAAGCACAACATAACAGTATTGTTCAGTAACAGGACTTCAGCTCTAAGATGCTGTTACAGGACTCACCTGCTTCAGGGTGGTGTTGGTGTGGATGTTCCATCAGAAGCTCCAGCAGCGTTAGGCTGCATCTAGACAGAAACAGATATATATGTTACTGATCACACATAGTAGCAGATAAGTGAGTAAAACTTTATCTATAGAGCACATTTAAAGGCAACAGTCACAAAGTGCTGCACATGACAAGCAAAGAAAAACAGATAAAAACCAATAAAAGCAAAACAAAACACAATGAATCAAGTAAAAGAGACTAAGTTGCTTTTTAAAATGTCCTCTGATGACTGATTTGTATCTAACAGTGGGTTCTGTAGTGACCTCTGACATTTATATACTATCATTAATGCAACAATAATCTGTTGCAATCATTTAAAAAAGAAAACCATCAATGTGAATTTTTGCTAAATGCAAACCATTTTCTACTATGAGTTTTAAAAGGTCACTTTGACCAGAAAAATAGAATAAACAGACAGAACTGATAATAAATGATCAGAAAATGATTAAGGATCATCATATGATTATTAGGAGTTATTATGAAACACCGAATTCTCAGAACACAAAACATCTGAAGATCTTCCAGAACACTGAAATGATCCTAAGAGGTTATTGTAACGTGTTCATGATGCTGCTGCTCTGCTACTGTTGCTTTAAGGTCATGTTTACAGTCTGTGAGAGCTGCATGTGCAGCTGGTGAGATGCAGCTGATCCCAGCTGGTTAACAGCTTTAATAAA
Source organism: Aphyosemion australe (assembly GCA_006937985.1). Lineage (NCBI taxonomy): Eukaryota > Metazoa > Chordata > Actinopteri > Cyprinodontiformes > Nothobranchiidae > Aphyosemion > Aphyosemion australe. The sequence goes on from SSNS01000353.1 coordinate 513,820, forward strand.
CCACTGCTGAAAAACCAGCATAGACCAGCATAGCTGGTTACCAGCATATGTTGTGTTTTAGTGCTGGGATGCTGGTGATAGGATACTGGACCAGTACCAAAACACAACATATGCTGGGAACACCTATGCTGGTCTAAGCTGGTTTTTTCAGCAGGGAAGAGCTAAATATGATTGTGTCTCTAGCTTTAGTGCTGCACAAACGTTACAATATTAAGAAACTAGCTTAGCTAAGCCTCCCCAGGATGCTAACAAATAACATCATCATTACTGTAACATTTCCTTACCTCTGTCTTTATCGCGTTTTTCCTCCTCTTCTTTTTTCCTCCTCTGGGCACCAGGTCATTTAGGGCGTTTTGACATGTTGAGCTAGCTGACTCACCAGAAACGACCCAAGTAGCAGGTAGAGGCTAATGAGACGGAGGAGGGGGCGCCGTGGACGCTGGGTTTACGTATCGTTTACAACTTCAGTAAAGTTGGCAAGATATTGACAGATTTGACATTTACAGTTCAGCACCTCTGATCAGAATGTCATTATGAAACATACCTCTGTAGTATCGTGGCAAGCTAGTGAAAAAGTTACAACCTCAAACAACCACCTGTCCTCTGGTCCTGATGCAGCTAGCCCATTAAACTGCTGCGAGCGCTCAGGGACCGTCTGCAAATATAAACACTAGAAATGGCTGAAAAGATATAAAAACTCCACACTTGTACACTGTAGTGTCGCCAAATTCACAAAATATAACACTACACACATGCTGTGCTACTTAATAACATTTTCTAAGGAGGTACATTGATGTGGGCTTGATCTTTTAATATTAAGACATATTTAACGGTTTTTTTTATTCTGCAATTTTGCGCCCTGGCCAGAGATTGCGCCCCAGGCGGTCGCCTGTGTCGCCTGTCGGCAAAGCCGGCCCTGACGGCTGGCCTGGAGGGGTGTGAGGAAGCACCTGAAATCAAACCTTGTATCTCAATCTGGTTCCCTTGGTCAGCTTGCTTCTCACACCAAACCCTCTGTCAGGAACCTTGGTGTGACCTTTGACCCAGCTCTCACCCTGGATTCTCATGTCAGTTCTCTTGTTGGCTCTTCCTTCTTCCATCTCAGGATCATTGCTAAGCTGAGTCCCATTCTGTCCCGCTCTGAACTGGAGATTGTTCTCCACACCTTCATCTCCTCACGCTTAGACTACTGCAACTGGCTTTTCTCTTGTCTGAGCAGAACCTCCCTGAAGAGTCTCCAGGTGGTCCAGAATGCCTGTGCTAGGCTGCTGACCAAGTCCTCCACACACACCCACGTCACCCCGCTCCTCTTCCAGCTTCACTGGCTGCCGGTTAACTTCAGGGTTCATTTCCAGATCCTGGTTCTGGTTTTTAGGGCCTTACATGGTCATTGGCATTTAGAGCACGTGTAGCTGGGTGATTCTGCTTGATGTTCTAAACTGCTTCAAAGCATCACTTCAGAAGAATTTGATGCCTGTGAAAGTCCTGAGATGTTTTCTCTGATGTTTGCTTTCAGACGTAACGCGCAGAGAAGAAGTCACATTCCCTTCCACCAGCCTCCTTTCTGTGGACAATCCTACCCCCCCTTCAGCTGACCCCACCCAGGTGCGACACACACCTCCAAGGGGAAGGGGGGGTGGGGGGAACCTATCCAGGAAAATCCTACAGGTATTTAATAAACACCAATCATAAAGGAATTATTTATGACACTTCCACAGAAATGGTATCAATTTCGTTGATGAAAAATGTTCGTTTTTTCTTTTCGTGACGAATGAATTTTTGCGAATGAAAACTTAAAGGAGCCAGATGATGGAAAACCCACTTTGTGGAGCTAGAAGTTATGGTGGTAGCGGCGAGCGGGGGCGGGAGAGGAGTGGATTACTGGAACCGAACAGCGCGTAAAGACTGGTTTATACTCGGTCCGTCTGCGTGAAGCGGACGCACGCACCGCCATTTTGCGTCTGCGCAAGGGCTCTCCGACTGGCTCGTGGAGGGTGACGGAGACATGCCCCAAATTTAAACATCCGTCAAAAGTGACGGAGACCGCAAGCTTGTGATTGGTCAGGCTGACGCTTCCTGTAACTTCGTCACCGTCACCGCCGTTGCTCCGTTAATAAGTAAAAAAATATTTAGCGGCAGACCCAGAATAGATTGAAGAACGCATCGCGGAAAAGTCCGAAAATATGAATGTTTATTCACCCGTGACTGAAGGAGCACAAAACACGGAGCAAACGTGGATGGAAACGACGGGAAACGTGGGTTTAGAGGTGGCGACTGGATGAAGAGGTGGAGGAGAATGAAGGACACATTAGTCCGTGTTAAAAAGTCTCTGAAATACATTAAAACAATGTAAAAACATGAGTAAATACACTATCGTGAACCGGATACATGAGTGTCATGGTGGCAGGATATCACAGAATAGCGCTACGCCCTCTGTTGTCCTGGCGGGGAATTGCTTTGCAGCACTCCGCTGCCTGAACACAAGTTCCAATGTGAAAACCTTTCCGACGCTCCGTGTGCGTCTCTCCGTTGCGGAGCTCACAGAGTATAAACCAGCCTTAAGGTTGTTCAGTCGTTTTCATGGTGCTGCTACAGCCGATCAGCATTGGGTGTTCTCGCTTGATCAACATTCAGGTGGTAAAAAACTCTAATAAATACACCTGAAAACAATTCTTACCTTTGGTTCAATTTTTTTTGATGGTATGATGTCAGTTCCTGTCATGTTTACAAATATTACGGCACATTATACACATTTGTTTACTTTATTAACCCTTTAAGTGCCAAAGTTGCAAAATTGTGACAAGCATCATTGCTGAGTTTAAAGAGCCACAGCTGCTAAATGATCCCTCATGAAGTTACTACTTTACACCAGAAGGTAGTGGAGATGTGTAACTTCAGTCTGAGCAACACTTATGGGTGTTTCTATTGACATTTTCGGAGTTTAGAGAGCTTGAAAACCACCTCTCCATCAGGAGGCTCCTGGTGGAGGAGAGGAGACGAGCGGAGCTCACAGAGGGCGAATATTAGAGAGGAAAAACTTCCAACGCTGACACCTCTGACTGTGATTCTGAAGAGGAATATTCACCCTCTGATGAAGATAGTCACTCTTCCAGTGAGAGAGAAAGTGAGCTGAGCTGCTGTGGGCTGTGTCTGCTTCTACTTCCAGGACAGGACAGGTTAAAAACAAACAATATGGCAGCCTGATGACATCATAATATGCAAATTAGATGAGTGAATTTGCTCCCAACACAAACTTTGGGTCCTGCTGATGATCTGTTTACTTTTATCTCTAATCATTTTCAAGCTCCAACCTTTAGAAATAGGCAAGTCAAAACAGAACTCTGGTGGCTAAAGGGTTAACACCGAGATTTCACACTGTGAGTGTGACCATTAATTATTGTTATTAAAATCAGTTATAAATATAGAGTTTTATTGATCCAAAGTGTGGGTTTTTCCTAACTTTTCCTTTACAGACCTTATAATGATTGCATCAGAAGAAAAATACATTCATTTGAGTCGACTAAAATTAAAACAAATTGGACGACTAAGTCGTGAATTTTAGTCAAAAGATTCAAACTAAATAAACCTTTCTCGTTGGGATGACCACTGCACAGAACCTGACCTGTATTAGACCTGCTGAGCTGAAGAACCGATTTGACTTCGTCGTGTGTTCATCTGCAGGTGGAGCAGCCTGAGCTGGGTTTACCTGAGCCACGCTGTGGAGACCCTTCTGTTTCTGCTGCCGTCTGGTTTGTATCAACCTCTTAAAGCTCTGTTGTGTCTGAAATGAAAGCTGTCCATAAACATGTCGGCTTCAAAACAGGAAATCAACTGGAAGTGATATCATTTAGAATGATAGAACAGCGATTGTGTTCCAAACATTCACTCATTCACCCTGTAGTGACGGCATTAATTTGTTTAAATCTCACGTGGCTTCTCTTTCTATAACCCTGGAAACTCATCATCTGGTCCAGTAAAAGTCCTGTCTAAGTTTGGTCCGCCGCACCTGTAGCTGCACCTGCGCTAACAGAGCATGCTAATGCTAACAGCTGATTGTAATGTGATTGTCCTAGCCGTCTGAGCTGTAACGTGTCTTGTCTGGCTGAGCTTTAAACGCATTTCAAAAGAAACACTGAAGGTGTGTGAGGTAAATCTGGGTTGTGCTGCCCATTTCAAAGCCTACTAGTCACTTTCTCACTCCCGTTGTGTGAGTTTCATGGTTTTGGATCAGTTACCAGCTTGAGATCAGCACCAGAAGGTTTTATGAGGAGTGAAGACAAGGCAGACCCAGTAAGTTGATGAGTACATTTCACTGTAATATCCAGTTGTTGGTAACTGAACAAGTAGCTTGAGATCCTACATCCCCTTTAATATTTTACAACCCTCCATCCGGCTGAGAATGAGATCAGTTTCAGTAGAACCTTCCTTCCAACATGGCTGAGACATTAGACTGTTTTGGGATTATTTCACTGTAGAGTTCTTTCATTTCTGACCTTTAAAGATCTTAAAAATACACAAAGTAAAGAAACCCTAACGCATACAAACAGTTCAATAACAGCTCAGTGCTATGGGGACAAACGAACAACAGTGTCCATCACCTCAGAGCCAGGTGAATCCTACCTGACGTTATCTACGACTGAAAACTTGGAATCATGCTGCGTTCAGGTGCTGCTGGAAATGTGAAACACAGGGTTGTTCTCCACCCCCTCTAGAGTGGCCCTTTCCCCCTTCTTTCCCCCGGACCCGAACGTGGCGTGTAACAACATAGCTGCGTTTTACCTGTGAGCTCGCTTCCAACCGGGAGCGTTTCAGACGCCAAACCGGAGCGAAGGCGTTCCACACCGCTTAGTGGGTGGGTGAGTGGGTGGGTGGGTGAGTGAGTGAGTGAGTGAGTGAGTGGGTGGGTGAGTGTGAGTGAGGGGGTGAGTGAGGGGGTGAGTGTGAGTGAGTGAGTGAGTGAGTGAGGGAGGGGGTGAGTGAGTGTGGGTGAGTGAGTGAGTGTGAGTGAGTGAGTGTGAGTGAGTGAGTGAGTGTGAGTGGGTGGGTGGGTGAGTGGGTGTGAGTGAGTGAGGGGGTGAGTGAGTGTGAGTGAGTGAGTGAGGGAGGGGGTGAGTGAGTGTGAGTGAGTGAGTGTGAGTGAGTGTGAGTGAGTGAGGGAGGGGGTGAGTGAGTGTGAGTGAGTGAGTGAGTGGGTGTGAGTGAGTGAGTGGAGTGAGTGAGTGTGAGTGAGTGAGTGAGTGTGAGTGAGTGAGTGTGAGTGGGTGGGTGGGTGAGTGAGTGAGGGAGGGGGTGAGTGAGTGAGTGTGAGTGGGTGAGGGAGGGGGTGAGTGAGTGTGAGTGAGGGGGTGAGTGTGTGAGTGAGTGAGTGGGTGGGTGAGTGTGAGTGAGGGGGTGAGTGAGGGGGTGAGTGTAAGTGAGTGTGTGAGTGTGAGTGAGTGAGTGAGTGAGTGAGTGAGTGTGAGTGAGTGAGTGTGAGTGAGTGAGGGAGGGGGTGAGTGAGTGTGAGTGAGTGAGTGAGTGAGTGTGAGTGAGTGAGTGAGGGGGTGAGTGTGAGTGAGGGGGTGAGTGTGAGTGAGGGGGTGAGTGTGAGTGGAGTGAGTGAGTGAGTGAGTGTGAGTGAGTGAGGGAGGGGGTGAGTGAGTGTGAGTGAGTGAGTGTGAGTGAGTGAGTGGGTGAGTGAGTGAGTGTGTGTGAGTGAGTGAGGGGGTGAGTGAGTGTGAGTGAGTGTGAGTGAGTGAGTGAGTGAGTGTGAGTGAGTGAGGGAGGGGGTGAGTGAGTGTGAGTGAGTGAGGGAGGGGGGGTGAGTGTGAGTGAGGGGGTGAGTGAGTGAGGGGGTGAGTGAGTGAGTGAGTGTGAGTGAGTGGGTGAGTGTGAGTGAGTGTGAGTGAGGGGGTGAGTGTGAGTGTGAGTGAGGGGGTGAGTGAGGGGGTGAGTGTGAGTGAGTGTGTGAGTGAGTGAGTGAGTGAGTGAGTGAGTGAGGGAGGGGGTGAGTGAGTGAGTGTGAGTGAGTGAGTGTGAGTGAGTGAGTGAGTGAGTGTGAGTGGGTGGGTGGGTGAGTGAGTGTGAGTGAGTGAGGGAGGGGGTGAGTGAGTGTGAGTGAGTGAGTAGACATTTCTTCCACAACTGTTTTCTCCTCCTCTTTATCCTTCAGGCCACTTGAAGCTCCTTGTGCCTCCTGCAGCGCCCCCTGGTGTCCTCTCCTTCCCATTCATCTGTTCTCCTCTAGAGACTTCATTACCCAGCTTTCCCAGCGGCTCAGCTTAGCCCTGAAGGAGAAGAAGATAAAGGAGCTGGAGAGGAAGTCTGAATCCAGAGAGGCTCAGTTTCATGGTCACAGGTAATTTCTAGAAACATCCTCAATAGTTAATGAATTTTTTGTTTCTTAAATTCCCAAATATTGATTTAAATTAGTCTTTTCTACCATATTTTTATATATTCTTCCTCATGATGCTTCCAGTGACTCCTCATCAACAGACATGTTTTCCTCTTCTTTACTTTTTTTTAAAAAATGGTGTCATTTTGAACACTCTTCATCTGAAACCAGTTGTAATCTGCGTCTGATCAAGTCACTGCTGTGAGAACAGCTTTAGGTTTGTTCAGTTGTTGCTGCCTGCTGCTCTCCTGGGTAGATGTTCCAGAATCGACATCACCAGAAATGCTTGATTCAGCATCACGTGACTGAGCCATGAAAGCAGATCAGCACTGGTTTTACTCCCACTGGCTGTTAATTCTTCCAGTCTTGGTGTAAAACGTACACCATCTGACTTACTTTGGGAAGTGCCGTGAGGCGACTCTTGGGGTGATTTGGCGCCATGGTATAGGCAGCGAGCCAGCCCGCCGTCATTAGGACGGCCTGAAAAATGAGACGGCTTTAATATTTGATGGCAAGTCGTCCTCGTTTTCTGTAATATCTAATCTAAAATCAGCATTTTGTGGAAGTAAAATAAAAATCTGATTATTGCACAAATAATTCAACAAACGTGTTCAAGTCTGTACAACTGGAAATGTGCAGATTCATTGTGGGGGTTCCCCCAGCATGGAATCCCTGTTTCTGTCTTTGATCTCAGCGGCGCAGCTGGAGCGGTGATGGAGACGCGCTTCTAAAGAAGACGGGGTGACGTCGGTTACAGACCTGGTTTTGGTTTCTGGAGTCTGGTGTTGAGCAGAAAACATCCTCAGTGAAATATTCTGGGCGACAGTGAAGTCCTATCTGCAGGAATAACTCGTTAACTAAATGACCTGAGATGCCGTTCGTTTATTAACACATGATGAACATGTTTCCAGACTTTCTGGACATCTCCTGTGATTTAGTTTCAACACATTTACCTCAGCTGTTTCAGCTGAGTCTTCTATTTTATTAACTCATTCACTTCCATTGACGACTAAAGTCGTCTTTTCCCTTCTTTTACGGGGCGGGCGTTGGAACGAGCCCCCGCACCGTGAGAACAAACATCATGTGTCTAAAGCGGATCTTCATCCGTGTATGTCACACATCACGTGATCAGGAAGTGGAAAATCAATGGATTAGGAGTTTGTTTTGGGACGCTGCTGTGGAAAAAACGATGTGCTACTTTTAGAGCCTCTAGGAACCAAACCTGCAGTCTGAGAGACGAGCGCTCTACTGGGAACATCTGGAACAAGAAGATCTCTAACAGAAGAAGGAGCTTGATCTTTCAGAGTTTTAGAAGTAACATTTTACATCCAGTTCTGGGGCTTACATGGAGCTGATGAAGAGATGCTGAAGCTGGAGAATCGGATCTCATCAGAACTCTTCATCAGCTGGAGACCTCTAAGAGAACCTTGATATCGTCCTGATCATGTAGAATTCCAATAATCTTGTCTGGAAGTAATAAATGCATGGACTAGTAGTTTATCTGCACCACTTCCTGATTTTAGTAACATCACACAGATGGAAGAAAATTACCTGGTTAAAGGACATCACACCAAGGTTCCTTATTCTGAACCTGGAGGACACCTGGATGAATGCCTACAGTTTTTTCTTTAGGAGCTCAGGACCAAAAACCCACAACCTGTGTCTGGTCTGATGGTATAATCCCTTCTGGTTAAAACTGATCTAGTTAACAGAGTTTGGTAATCTACCTCTGGTTTCTGGCTGCTCCATCGTATGAAGCTAGTTTGTAAATCACAGAAAGATGTTTTATGTTTCTGCTTTCAGTCCAAACTCCAGGGATGGGTATTTTGAGATGGGCCTGGATGATTCAGTGGAGGAACCTGTCTGCTTCTCCCCCTCATTGCACAATGCTCATGTTGCTGAGGAGGACCACCTGGAGGAGGTTCTGGTCCGCAGAGTTCTGTGGTGCTGCTGTGTCTGGGTAGATGAAGAGGTGAAGCAAGGGGAGGCGTGTCTGGTGCTAACAGACCAACTCTTAGGCCTGTTCACATGGTCACATGACCCTACGCCAACCAATCAGGAAAGAGGTAGGGACCTAGTTTTACTCTGAAAATCTGAAATACATTTTATTGTTTGGATGGAAGCTGTCATCTTCATCATCAGAAACAGGTTTTCATGTACTCTCTTGTGCCCATGCCACAGACAATTAAGACATCTTTCTGTTCTGTCTCCGTTTTCAGAAAGTGATTATTATTATGTTTCCTCACAGCACCTGACCCACCCCTAGGAAACCCCTAACCCTAACCCAATTAAATAATGATGCTAAATTCAACCTGAATGTTAATTAATCAGCTGCCCAAGTGTGTGAGTGTGTGTGTGTGTGTGTGTGCTGGTTTGTGACATCATTGCCCAGCTGGACTTCTAATCTCCTAACCCTAACCCTTTTCCAAAATTGGTGCAATGTGATCTTTATGTGACACAAAAACACAACAATTTAGGGTTTGGTAGTAATGTGTAGTTGGTGGCTTTTTTCAGACTCTAATAAGAAGAGACCCAGAAAAAGGTTTAACACTTGAGCAACCAGCGAATCCGTCCCCTAGCCATCCAGTGACTCCGCCCTCTAGCCAACCAGTGACTCTGCCCCCTAGCCAACCAGTGACTCTGCCCCCTAGCCAACCAGTGACTCCGCCCCCTAGCCAACCAGCGACTCTGCTCCCTAGCCAACCAGTGACTCCGCCCTCTAGCCATCCAGTGACTCCACCCCCTAGTCAACCACCAACTCTGCCCTATAGACAACCAGCAACTCCGCCCTCTAGCCAACCAGTGACTCCGCCCTCTAGCCAACCAATGACACTGCCCCCTAGCCAACCAGTGACTCCACCCTCTAGCTAACCAGCGACTCCGCCCCGTAGCCAACCAGTGACTCCGCCCCCTAGTCAACCAGCGACTCCGCCCTCTAGCTAACCAGCGACTCCGCCCCGCAGCCAACCAGAGACTCCGCCCCCTAGTCAACCAGCGGCTCCGCCCCCTAGGCAACCAGCGACTCCGCCCCCTAGCTAACCAGTGAACGACAGTGTCTGATGTTATGTTTTTGGCCCAGCTTGGTACACTTGGAACCGTATCGTAGCAAAATTTCCATCACATTAAGTATGTATCTAGATCTGCTCCAAAGGAATCTTCTGAAGTGAACTGCTCTTTTAAATAACTTTATTGAACAAATGGCAATAACATAAGAACAAATGAGGTAAACAAAAGAATTCAGCCCTTATCCAAAGTGGGGTCTGATATAACCACCATGTAGTTTGTCCTTGTGGTGTTGCCATAGTGTTTTCAGGGAGGCAGGGCCCCGAGTAGATCTGGTACCTACACCAAGCTGAAACTAGTCTAGCTGGTGGTAAAGGCCTATTAGATCCACCTAACAAATGGGTCCCAGGTGAGTCCTGCTGCAGGTTTTCATTTCAGAAATAAATCTGTTTTCAGACCTGGACCAGATTCCATCGACGGAGGAGGTCCTGTCAGGTCTGCAGTTGGACCTCCTGGTACCGTACTCCCAGCTCCTGCTGTCCTCCCAAGTTGACCTTCCTTACTCCTGTCTCTTCTTCGGGCTCAGAGCCAGCCCCACCATCCGGTACCGGTACATCTTCTCTGAGGCCGAGGAGCTCCAACAGACTAAAACTGAGCTGAAGGTTCTTCTCCAGGTCAGAGACTCCTGTTGGTTCTGAATGAATTCATTTGTTGTTGTTTGTCTTTAAAGGTTTGTTTTACACCTCCTTCAGAGCAGAACCGATCCTCAGCCCTGGTTTGATGCGTTTAAACTCCTGATTCAGATCAAAAGATCGGTCTTCTCCAATGGGCTTTGTTTCAGGTTGTTTCTTGTTCTTGATGGAGACCACTTTCCAATTCTGGTCTGGATCAAAATGCTCTTTCAGTAAAGGCCAGTAAGATCTGGAACCGTCCCCCACTTCCCATAAAGTTAAAGTCCCAAGTCATCATCACACACTGGTGAAATTACATCTCCGCATCTGACCCATCCCCGTGGTGGGGAGCGGTGAGCTGCAGCTGTGGCCGCGCTCGGGAACTATCTGGTGGTTTAACCCCCCAATCCAACCCCTTAGTGCTGAGTGTCAAGAGAGGAGGCATTGGGTCCCATTTTTTCAAGGTCTTTGGTATGACCCGACCGGGATTCGAACCCCGCATTCCACATAAGACCGCACTCCTATTTCCGGTTGTCATAAGTCGTCGGCAAAGCTGTGACATGGCTGAGAGTTTGGAGTTCACCCAGTGCTTACTGGAGTTACCAAAAGTTTCAATCAATGATGTACGGCAAATTTTCTCTTTGTTTAGATGAAAAAAAAGAATAAAGTGGTTCTCTCGTTTTTTTTTAAAAACCTCTTCCAATAACACGTCTGACCAAAAAGCCATAAGCAACTAACCTCCAGGAAGCACCGGGTGAACTCCAAACTCTCAGCCATGTCACAGCTTCGCTGACCACCATGACAACCGGACATAGGAGTGCGGTCTCATGTGGAATGCAGAGGTTGGCGCGTGCATAGAGCCCATTCCACTGTAATGGAGAGCTAAACAAAGTCATTAACCTTTGACCCGTTACTGGTGTGTCTGTGTGTGTGTCTGTCTCTACTCCGTCCATCCTCGTGGTTTGGTTGGTTGTTTGTTTATTAAGATCCCCATTAGCTACCGTTAAAACAGTAGCTAGTCTTCCTGGGGTCTAACCTTCATCAACAATTTTACATCATGCGTCAACACAGAATATTTACATCAAGCATGCAGAAAAATAAATTACAAACATACCAAACAACCTAAACACAAAAAATATACATAGCAAATGAAATATAATCAACTATAACCAAAATATGACACCTATGTAGCATTCCTCCCATTTCCATACCACAACATTTATTATTACTCCCATAACATTTGTCACCTAACTATACA
>SSNS01000353.1:532624-537925 GCA_006937985.1 Aphyosemion australe
ACATTACCGCCACGGTCTGAGCTCTTATAAACGACCTAACGCTTCCTGATGCCGCATCGTCATTGTGGCAAATTGGCGGCATTGTTTTATAAAAGAGGCTTGTGTTGTTTTACACTGAACAGACCCAGCTGCATCTGCATTAGCAACAGCTCTGCAGGTATTTATTATTACTGTGGAGCTGGAGTCATTTACAGCAGTTCATGCTATGCTGGACTGAAGCAGGAAAATCTATTAGCAAGTTAGCTCCACCAAGCAGTTTCTTCACTAGCCGCTACTGGGGTTTTTCATCATTTCTGACAATATTCAAAGTTAATCCAGGCTTTGCCTGATTTTCTCACTCTGGCCGCCTCCTCTCTCACCTCTGCTGTGTGTGTTTATATGATCTTTTTCTGAGCGCTGCTGCCACCTAGTGACTGGGGGTGGGTTTGTGTTCCAGCATGAAAAAATATGCTACAATTAATGGATTCTCCTGCATCCCCCCCCCCCCCCCCCCCCCCCCCCCCCCCCCCCCCCCCCCCCCCCCCCCCCCCCCTTAATACCTTGCACGCCCCCAGGGGGACCCGCCCCACTAATTGAGAAACACTGCCCTAAGCCCACCTGTTGCAGCAACACTGTCACTCCAACACCACACTGGGTTTGATATTCCAGTCATCCAAAGTTGCCAGTAGAACAGAGAATTTTAACTTCGAGTGTTCCTCAGTCATACGTTAGCAGCGTGCCGCCATTTTGCTCTAAACATAGCAGGAAATGCAACTTTTCTTATGTCCCACTATGAAATGTCCCCTGGAAGGAGAGAGCAGAACGTGTCTCGACTAGTAGAAGCTAACCATCTATAGCTATAGCAACTCCACAACACGACAGAAACCTTCAGGCTTGATTGCTGTTGGCCAATCAGGGGCGAGATGTTTGCAAATCATGAATATTGATGAATAAGACCCGTAACCCCCCCCCCCGAGCTTTTTTCTTACTGAATAAAAACTCACAAAGAATTCATTCACACTAGAGACCACAGCAGTAAATGAGAGCTTTACAACATACAACCCAGGAATTTGTCACATTCAACTTAAAACCTATGTAATCACTGTCACTGAAGGTAGCTTTGGATTAAAACCTGAAATGAAGGGCAGGAATGTTGGAATGAATCTGTTTCTGTCTACCAGTGTTGGAAGTCTGTGAAACGAGAGAACTGGAGGACGTGAGTCTGTGCTGCTGTCTGTCCTTCAGACTGTCTGACCTGCTGGCGGTCAACGTGGGACTGTTTGACCAGTACTTCAGACTCGTAGGTGGGTGGAATCTCTCCACGTTCAGCGTCGTTAGAGCCCAGACACCTCTAACCTGGTCCTTCCCTGCAGGACATTCGGCAGATCACATTGTGTGCTGCCTCAGCAGGGACAGCTATGGGACGGGCATCTTCCTACAGGAGCTGATGTCTGCTCTCAGTCTGCAGCAGCAGCAGATTCCACCTCCGGAACCATCGGATCAAGACTTCTACTCCCAGTTCACCAACACCAACACAAGTAATGAACAGCTTTTCCTCCTGTTAAATGAACGGTTTCATGTTATTTTAAACTTTTCAGAGCAAGGATAGACTCATCTATGATAACACATTACAGTTGTCAGACGTCATTTGTTCTGAAATTCAATTCAGTTTATTTATACAGCACCAAATCACAGCAAGTCGTCTCAAGGCACTTCACAAAGTAAACGTTCCAATTGAGTTCAGTTCATCATGCCAGTTAGTTAAAAGTTTCTTATGTAAGAAAACCCAGCAGATTGCATCGAGTCACTGACTTGTGTCACTAAGTCTGTGTCACTCACTCCGGCTCCTATCGGTCACATCAACGAGCCGGCTCTGAGAGCCGTTTCGTTCACGACCAACGCATCACTACTACTCAGTCAAAATGCCATCAGATGGGAAACCTCAGCTCCTTACTCACCCCATCAGAATGGGCCTGCAGAAAGAACATGGAGGACCTTGTTTGAGATGGCAAGATGTATGACGTGTGATGCGTATTGAGCGTAAACTACCAAAAGAGTTGTGGAGCTATGCAGTATAGATTACTGCTATAATCAGAAATAGTTGCATCTGATCCCAGGTCCCAGGTACTGCTGCTCTTGTTAGTAGGGATGGGTACCGACCGAATTCCGTCGAACCGACCGAGAACCGTTTCACGTGACAAGAAACGGTGCCTTGTTTCGGTACCTGACCTAACGAGAACTTGCGAGACAGCAATTTGCCAAATTAGGCCGCAGCGCCGGTGTTATGTCGATATGTGTTCCCCCCTCGAGAAGTGTTTCACCGGTGATTGAGCGGAAAGTCGCTAGTCGCTGCAGGCAAACTGTAAACAGAGCAAGCAGCATGGCACAGAGGAAGAGCTCTAAAGTTTGGGTCCACTTTACTAAATGGGATGGCTATCTGGGTGATGAAGAAACCAGCAACAATGATATAAGTGAGGCATCATTGTCTTAATCTGCTCCAGCAGGTAAATAAACTGTTTAACATAACGTTATCTTGTTATTTTAGCTCCTGTTCCGCTAATGGTGCGTTCGCTTTCTCCTCGGAACTTGGAAATTTCGACTAGGAGAAAGCGAACGCGCTATAAAGTTTGGCTTCACTTCACTAAATGCAGTGGGTGATTGGGTGATGATGAAAACAGCAACAATGATATAAATGAGGCATCATTGTCTTAATCTGCTCCAGCAGGTAAATAAACTGTTTAACATAACGTTATCTTGTTATTTTAGCTCCTGTTCCGCTAATGGTGCGTTCGCTTTCTCCTCGGAACTTGGAAATTTCGACTAGGAGAAAGCGAACGCGCTATAAAGTTTGGCTTCACTTCACTAAATGCAGTGGGTAACTGGGTGATGATGAAACCAGCGACAACGATCTAAGTGAGGCATCATCATCTTAATCTGCTCCAGGAGATGTTTAAGATAGTGTTAGCTTGATATTTTAGCTATCATTAACATTGCTATCAGCTAATGGTGCGTTCACTTCCTCCTCGGAATTTCCGACTTCCGAGTAGGAAAAATCAACTGTTTGAAAAAGAACGGCAAAATGAATGAAGATACACAGTAAATTTAGTTCACAGCAGCTTCTAATACTACAAGGACGCACCATCACACAATTTGTCCAGAGGGGAAAGGAGAGGAATAGGAGCACATGGAGCTGGGTTTTAGTTTCTGCATCATTTAGAAACAGTTGTGGTTAAAGGTTTTCATATTGAAGAATTTTGTACAACACTACCATGACAAAATACAAACAGTTGTATGTTATTTATTGTTATGTTTATCAAATATGGTTATATATTTAGAAAAAATAATTTTTTAATTAAAAATTTGATTTAAATAATTATTAAACACTCAAAAGTATCGAAAATAGGTACCGTGAAGAACCGGTATCGATTCATAGGTACCGGGAATTGGTACCGTATCGATTCAAATGTCAAAGGTACCCATCCCTACTTGTTAGATCTCTCTGCAGCTTTTGATGCGATCAACCATCATATTTTGCTGGACCAGCTTGAGTCTTGGTTGGGGCTGTCATGTGCTGCTCTTGAATGGTTCTGCTCTTTCATTTCATTTCATTTTATTATTCGGGACTAGTGTTGTCACGGTACCAGAATTTCAGTATTCGGTACCGGTACCAGTGAAAATCCACGGTTCTCTGTACCAATTTCGGTACCAAACAAAAATTTAATTTAGACTAAATTTACCAATAAAAACATTAATTTTCCTGTAAAGTACTTTGAGATGATATCTTTTGTGAATCAGTGCTGTATATTAGAAAAATGAACTGAATTACTATTGTACTACTATCATAACATGTTTTTAATGCACTTTTATTTAATCAAAATGTGTTTTTGTTCATATATTTTTGTAAACCTGCTAGTTATCCAGACTAGAACATCTAGTTAGAACAGCTTTATTGACAAACTGATTTTCAGGACATAAACACTGACTGAGCCATACATTGTTGTTCATCTTTTGGATACTTTACAATCATTAACAAAAGAAAAACTCCGGTCTGTGAGCAGTCAGCGCCTTTATGTCATCCTGTTTGTTTGTTTGTTACCCTAATTAAACGTATAGGAGAGTTAAATAGTTAATAAAGACGATGGTGTATTCACACCGCACTCTATGTAGTAGGGATGTGAATCTCCACCACTGAGGCCGATTGGATACGTATCTCGATACGCTACTGGCGATACGATACATTAACGATACGGTGAAACCCTCTGGCGATACGATTCGATACGATTCATCCCTGCTGACGATTCTTTAATGATTTGAAAACGATTTTCGATTCGATACATTTCATGATGCTATTTTAAACGATTCAACACATTAAAAAGATTTTCCAGCCCACATCTGATTTTTAAATATCAAAATGATTTTCCCTCTCCTCTGTGAAGGATGTATTTGATCCTCTATTGTTTTTGATTAATCAATAAATTCAACATTAAAAGACAATGCACATCATCAGTGATATTTTACATATTATACATAACATTATTACAATACTTGAAATAAGGCGGTTGACACTAGGTTTAGACAGAAAAATAAACCAACCGAATCAGAAAATTATTAGAGTTCATCATTTTTCAATTATTTGGAATTATTATGAAACAGTAAAAATTTGAAATCACTTCTAAATATGGTAATGATTTATATGTGGCAATATTAAAAGCTGTTGTAGCCTAATGTTACTGTTCCTTTAAGAGAAAAGTCCAGGCTGAGATGTGAGTTCATCTCAGCTGTTTATTGAACTTCTCTGAACTAAAATGTCATTCTGTCTGTTTAGTTCTGCACAAATGTTACAATAATAAGGAATTATCTTAAATTACCTCACACAAAGCTTTAGTTGTGTAGATCAACAAGAATGCTCGGAAGAATACGCTGCTGCAGAAACCGGTCACACGGACTTTAGAAAGTTTTATTTTGACAAGACAGGAAGCACGTACGTCGGTTAATATTGTCCCACGATGGTTTTTCTAACTGCGGCTGTGCACCACCTGGCCTCCGCTAAAAGAGAAGGACGGTGCGTTCAATGCGCCTCAAAAAACGAGGACATAGCAGGAAAACAATGAAGTAATCGATGTAACCATGGTTTTAACCGATGAGAGACACGTACGGGAAGATACATTGCGATACAGCCGTCAGTTATAACCGGTGCGCACTGAAGCTACCGGTGCAGTCGCATCGCTAACGTCATGAACGAACCACCGGCTCAGATCGGTGAATCTCTCCATCCCTACTATGTAGTACTGATTCTGACACATATGCGAAGTTTTTGAAAGC
>SSNS01000353.1:542465-590007 GCA_006937985.1 Aphyosemion australe
CGGAAGTATGGTCTGTCCTTTCACTGCTTTGCAGATGACCTGCAAATTTACCTCCCATTGAGATCTACGGGTAGTAACGCAGTTCAAAATCTGGTCAACTGTCTAGCTGACATTAAAGCTTGGATGGAATTGAACTTTTTATATTTGAATGAAAACAAGACTGAACTGATAGTTTTTGGGAAAACTGACCTGCTCTCTGAGTGCAGAAGTTCTATTGGTCTTTTAGATTCTTTTAGTTGTACTGTTTCCAGGAATTTTGGTGTGCTTTTTGACAATGGTTTTAAATTTGACAAGCAAGTTAGTGCAGTGGTCCAGTGATTTATGCTTTTTTTTATGATTGACTTGGATTGAAGCGACTTGACTTGGATTGAAGTGACTTGACGTGGAGCGACTTGACTTGGAGCGTGAATGTGGAGCCATGACGACTGGAATAGATGAAAGCTGTAGCCGGCTGGTGTGGATCTGAGCCAAGAGGGCTAGGAAGCTAAGGCGTGAGGTGAGCGCCGGAAGCTCCGGGAGCACGGCGTGACCTATGGAGCCGATGCGCTGGAAAAGTAATGTTAAATGGATAACTGAAAAACGCTACTAAGCAAGGCGCCGTTAGATCCGAGATGAAATGGGAACGCTAAGGCCACGGACAGAGAAACGATGAATCAGCACTGGAGTTGTCGGGAAACTTCCTGCTATAGTGTGGGTGTGATGACGTGGAGAGGTGAGTGACGTGTGGGGAATGCTGGGAATTGGAGTCCTATGTATGGTGTGGTGTCAGAAGGATGGCTGGAAGGCAGGAATCATGACGGTCACCACCCATCTTGAAAAGTTTGCCCCCTCACATATACTAATGTGCCACAAACAGGACGTTAATATCACCAACCATTCCCATTTTATTCAGGTGTATCCATATAAATGGCCCACCCAGTATTTCTTTTAAACTAATGAGGACACAGGACAAATTATGATGAATGATGGTTAAAACAAGATAACTGAGACAATTAATGATGTGATGCAATGTAAGCTTAGATGTTGTGTAGCAGATCCTACATTAGTGTCTTAGAGCCTTGTGATGTCTGGGTTAAATCAGTCTGTATGGTTTAACAAACTATCAAATTAATAAAAACCATCCGACATTAGGGGTGATCCAAAAAGGGTACTTCACGATTCGATTCGATTTCGATTATGGGAGCTTCGATGCTTCGATTCTTCGATTATAATGGTTGTTGGTTCGATTCGATTACTGGTGCCACGATTCTTCGATTATTGACATTTTTAATGCTTTTTTTCATATGAGATTGATTGTCTTCTTCTTTGTCTACATTTGTAAATAAATAACCTATCAATTAACTCAGTTCCTCTAAAACTACTCTCAGTAAGTAAATACTTTTTTTTTTACATTTAACTATTTTTCAAAGACAAAATCTTACTTTATGACTGTATGACTTGGTAAATATTTGCACTTTGACCAACTTAACTTCGATCAGGGAAAGCTTTAAACATTTAAAACCTGCTAGGGAAACATTTTTTCTCTCCTTCCTTTACTTTATTTAACAACAGAACATTATTAGAAAACAGTTCAATAACATGCAAAACAACATGCTATCACCTCAACTGTCTTACAGCTTTTGAGATATTGAATAACATTTCATTTCTACTGGTAACAATGTAATGGTGGCATGTCTATAATGTACGAGTTGGCAATAATCCAGTTTAAATTACGTTCACAGATAGAAGTGTTTGTGAATTACATAGTACAACGGCTTGCCATAGGCCTGGAGCGGTGTGTTGCGCAATCTCGTAGCAACAACAACAACGTGAGTCCCGGTAGCTGCTGTGGTTCTGCTCCATAGCGCTGCAGACAGCTACGAATAAACAGGATAGTGGGACTTTTCTTCCGCTTGTAGAGTTTAGTCATTCTTAGTTCCAAGATCATCGTGTTCTTTGGAACCCACGGCGTGAGTCTGTTATCCGCTAGCTTAGTTAGCATTAGCCAATCTGCCCGTAGCTGCGCGTTTGATCCCAAACTTTGGGCCGTTTCTGCTGGTTCCTCTATTTTCCTCCACAGCACCTAGATTACCACATTGTGCGCCAGTAAAAGCATCTTCCTTACACAAAAACAAATAACTTACATTTGATAAGGCTCCAGTTACGTGTATTTTTTTTAGTACCGGCTTTGCAACAAAGCTTTCACGTTATTTACTTTTTTAAGCATCGACATTCATTAGGGATGTGAATCTTACAACAACTCACGATTTGATTCGATTCCGATTCTCGGGGTGCCGATTCAATTAAGAATGGATTTTCGATTCTCGATTCAAATCGATTCACAATCAATATTAACAAAGAGAATCAGTTCCAGGATTAACTACTTTCTTCTGCAAGTTAGAAAATGCTATGGGAAATTGTTATTTTACTTAAAAGAAAACTGGTTATTTCCAAGAAAATGCAAAGTTACAAGGTAAAATAAAGTGATTCTAAAACTGTAAACAGAGGCAATTTTTTGATGAAAAGGCAACATTTATTTTTGCTTACTTTGTAAAATTTAACAAATCTTTACAGTTACCTAATAGTAGCTTTGAAAGTAATGCAGTCAAATACTTTTCAAGTATGTGTGGCAACAGAGTTTAACATTATGAAGACTAACAGGCACTAATTAGTCTTAACAAGCATCAATAACGCACGGTGCACTCGGCATGAAACAAGTCAAACAAAACAGGACAACACCATTTAAACATTATAAAACATAATGAACTTCTTGACTCATAAAACACACACAGGATAAGAATAAAGGTAAGTCTCTGTCGTATTTCAAGAGATTACGGCGTAGGAGCACACAGAGCGAGCAGCTACAGCTAGTGCCGGTGCTCCAGCGATGATGCGTTCAGCGACGCTCGGAAATACGGCACTTTACATAAAGGCTTTCAGACAGAATCGATTCTGAACCTTTATGAATCGATTCTGAATCTTTATAAGTAAGAATCACGATTCGAATGCGAATCGATTTTTTCAGGCACCTCTAACGTTCATTAATCCTCACGATTCTGAATCCTCACTTGAAGCTTTGCGATGCATCGCCACATCGATGAAATGCACCCACCCCTATCCAACATCAGTGTGCAGAGTCTACGAACCCTTGTGTGGAGGCCCTCGTGCGATCCAGGGGGTCAGAGAAGTCGGTACGGACAGATTGTCGGTGGCGTTGACCTCTGGTACCTGGAGTTGTAGCTTCGCTCCAAAGACGGACCCTTTCTGGTCAGGGGTACCTCCCAGGTGACTGCAGGAAGCTGGTGGATCTATTTGGTATCTGAGGCAGCTTGCAAAGAAGTTCTCACCTTGAGGTCAAAACGGGAGGATGGTTTTTTAGGCTTTGGCTCACCCGGTCGGCCGAACCGAGTAGCTTAGCTAGAATTCTTAGTCTCTTAGGAACTGATCGGAACTCCCTTGGAGCTAGGAAACTCCAGCTCAAACTCAAAAACTGAATTGTTCCGGGAATGAACTCGTTTTTATCAACTATTGTTGATTAATTTGGACAAATCAGACTTTGACAAGTTAAAGTGGGCGTTATCGAACATACCGCTGACATTAGTCCTTTCTACAACGCTTAAGAGAGGTTATTCTTAATGTGCAGTGAATATGTTAATCATTCATAATATATTATTAATGTGTGAATATACTGATAGATTTACATTAACTTCTGGTGTAATTGTAAGATATGAAATACATCCTTACAGGAATAAATATTCATGTTAACCCATCATTCATTATTATAGTATTAGACACATTATTAAACACTTTAGACTTAAACATATTGTCCATTCAACAAATATGATTATATATAACAGGGCTGGGCGATATGGCCTGAAAATAAAATCTCTGATTTTATTTATTTTTTATTCGATTTACGACCCCCCCCCCCCTAATTATTAGGAAAAGCAACTGCGGTTTTATGGGCATATCTGCATGCCCCAATAGACTGAGGTTCCCTGTTAAAAAGAAAAAGTCGGTACGGAGACACGCAGCGTCGTTGCGAGGGCTCTACAAAAAGCTTGCAAGGACAAACGGAGTCGAGCCCACTTTTCTAAACATCTGTCGAACAAGACGGAGAATGCAAGATGCCGCTTCCTTTAAATACGTCACCAGCACCGCCATTACCCCCTCAAAAATAAAAAGAGAGCCGAAGAGCAGCTTGAAGAATATCTTGCGGAAAACTCCGAAAATATGAACGTTTATTCACCCGTGACTGGAGGAGTATAACGATACGCAGCAAGCGTTTTATTCAAAGATGTAAATGACAGAAACGTGGGTTTAGAGGTGGCGAGAGCATGAAGAGATGGAGGAGAATGAGGGACAAGTTTGTCTGTGTTAAAAAGTCTCTGAAATACAAAAAACACAATATAAACTGTAAATGTACTATCATGGACCGGCTACATGACAGGATACGCCAGAGAAGCACTACGCCCTCTGCTGTCCTGGGGGGGGGATTGCTTTGCCACACTCCCAAGGTGACGGAGAAGTCCAAAGGCAAAACGTCTCCAGCAATGTGTGTGCGTCTCTCCCTCGTGGAGCTGATGGAGACGCATTAATTAGGCTTAAGTCAGCATGGCTGCACCAACATATAGAGGAGCTTTAATGCTCAGAAAATCCCACTCAAGCTTGTTTGTTTTTTGACTCCCCCTGCAGGTAAGATGCAGAACTACGAGCTAATCCACAGCAGCAAGGTGAAGTTTATCTATCCCAGTGAGGAGGAGATGGGAGACCTGACCTTCATCGTGACAGACAGGAAGAATTCAGCTTGCCCCTCCTCCTGTAATATCCTGCTCTACTTGCTGGTTTTTCAGGTGGGAACAACTTCTGTTTTTAGCAAATATCACGTCCTCACTGCTCACGAAGGACTGATCTTCCAGCTGCTTTAAGTCTTAAATAAGTTACGTTAGTGAACCAGGAAACCGAAACTAAAACCTTTATAGGCACTTTGTGTTGGCGTAAATGTTTCAGCTACTCCTGCCAAACTGGCAGATGTGGGAGTGTCTCACTCTACGTAGAAAATGTCCTCATGTGCTGCAGATGGGGATTATTTAATAGTGAGTATTAGTGCTGGGTATTGCGGCCATTTTCCTAAATCGATTTGATTTCGATTCATAAGGCTCTGAATCGATTAATCACGATTCGATTCGATTCAATTAAGTCTGGTCTGAAATAATTAAAATGTTGAGGTAGAAAACGACGTTTCTATCGTTTAGACGAGCTCAGCGAGTAAATTTGAAATACAACACACATCAGTGGTATTGGTTACTTATTTTGTCTAATTTTTAAAATCTTTTTATTCCTTAAAATGTGTATATATATATTCAACATTTTTGAATTTTTAATCTTTTGAATTTTAAGTATTTCTATTTTGTTTTCTTGTTGTTTACTCTTTATTTTGAACATTTACTCTCCTTTTTTGCTCCTGTAATGAATCATTGCTGCTGTGACACCAAACCTTCCCCACTGAGGGAACTATTCTTCTATTTGTAGCCTTTCCAGTTACTGTTTTTAAGTCAGTTAAATCTTTTTTAACAGGCCAACAACAAAAAATAGTAATTCTCCTAAGTGAAAATGCAATATCTCAGCTATTAACATTCATGCTTTGGAGCAGAAAAAGTGCATAAAAACACAATAATTCAAGCTCAGTTTGCTCACCTGTTCAAGCCAGAGACCTGCATCTCTCTCTGAGCTGAGGGAGGAGTTAATCAGCGAGGCTCCTGTGTTGTTTTTGTTCATCTTCATCACAGACAACAACAGTTGCTCTCACAGGTTTGTGCTGCTGAACATGCAGAGCATTTAAGCAGCCTGAGCATTGGAGTAGGGTCAGTGTGTCGGGGAGGACAGATAGAAACTGCAGCGCCACAAACTGACTTGAGCGCGTCACTTCACTGGAGTTCAATCTGTCTGCACTTTATGTCCGCCGCGGCCCACGAACAAGTTACCGAATCTCCATTTCTGGGCTTCAAAGTTGACAAAGCGCTGAGTAAACTTGGCGCTGAGTAAACTTGGCGCTGAGTAAGAGGAGTGTTTCAGTTTGTCCCAGACTGAGGAGGGTAACGCTGCAGACGCTGAAATAACTATTAGCACCGATGCTAACGACTGTAAACAGAAAGGAGGTGGCGCTTCGAGTGACGCGGTACCACCACAAAGCATCATGGGATTTGTAGTCTTTGCGGCAAAACGAGCCGGAGGGCCACTCTGGTTCAAGGGGAAAAATCGATCTTAGGCTTTATGAATCGATTTTGCAAAATTTATATGAAATCGATCCAGAATCGATTAAATAATTTTTTTACCCAGCCCCAGTGACTATTATGGAGACCTCAAACTACTTTTAGTAGAAATGAATCAGGGTACAAGTCAGCTTCGATAGCCACTCTATTTGTTTTAGTCCACAAAGTGCTATTGATCATTTTAAATGTTACAATTTACAGTCATCAGTTAGGAACACCAGGATGACTAGAACGAGAGAAATTAGTTATCAATTAGTTAGAAAACCTGGCTGCAGTCAACTTAAGCTACATTTACACACACACACACACAACCAACAGCCTGCACCGCACACCTGTATCTAAATTGAGTTTAAAAATTAGAGACATTAACTCATTCACTGCCAGCCGTTTTCTGATCAGAAAGCCCCTGACTGCCAGCATTTTTTCACAATCTGGTGCCCAAACGTTGCTGCTGAAGTATTTCCAGTTGGTGCATCGCTTTTTTTCACAGCAGCGAGCCAAAACGATCTCCTAATTCATTGATTTTCTACTTCCTGATCACATGATGTGTGACATACACGGATGAAGATTAGCTTTAGACACGTGATGTTTGTTCTCACGGTGTGGGGGCTCGCTCCGACGCCCGCCCCGTAAAAAAAAACGCAAATGACGACTAAAGTCGTCAATGGCAGTGAATGAGTTAATTGCCATTAATGTAACCAGGTAAAATAGTTTTGCTCGGTTAACTGCTTCCAAGTCCTTCTGCTGCACTTGGGTGTTATATATTTTGTGTCACTAGAGGGCGCAAGAGCACCACTATCAAAATGTGTTTACTGGACCACCACAGAAGAAGAAATGAGCTCGTCACATGACCAAACAAATGCGCTCAAACATGAAGCGGTTAACAAAGAGCACAGTGTGGGAGCAGTTTATTCTTGGTTATTTCATTCCTGGAACACAATAAGCCCCACATCAAAGCGCTGAGCCTGGCAGAACACAGCACAGCAAACTGAACCGAGACCAGCAGCAGGTCAGTCTGCCATGACGCTCCTGCTTGCGTCTGACTCCTAATTTGTCTAGTAAAATAAATGTCAGTTTAATTATTTAGTTCAGTGTAAGGAAACTAAAGTGTTTTTTAAAAAGCGTGGCCTCCAGAATGCGCTCATAAGCACGCAATCACAAGCAGCGCTGTGTATTTAAAGTTAAAGTCCCATTAGTCATCATCACACACTGGTGAAATTACATCTCCGCATTTGACCCATCCCCGTGGGGAGCGGTGAGCTGCAGCTGAGGCTGCCCTCGGGAACTATTTGGTGGTTTATTTGATGCCAGATGGTCCGCTGCGCAACAGGTTCAGGTTCTGACGATGGCTCCGACGCACATTTTAGACACTTTATTTTGTGTTTAGAAATGTAACGAGTGTGAGACTTTAGTAATGCTTCAGAATTATATTAAAAAGAGTAGACGGAAAAGTGTTTGTATTAATAATAGAGCGGGGGCAAATGTTTGTGTTCGGGGGGGTGGGGGGTTGGTTTCCAGTTACCCTAACCATTAAGGGGTGTCAATAACTGGTTAAAGAAATTTTGGAAAACGTGCATTAACTGTCTTTGGCCTTATGTGGCATCAGTCTTTTCAGGACAAGTTGGACTGTCTGAATTCATACTTATTTTTTACATGTGGACATAATGTGATTGCACATTGGACCTCAAGTCACTCAGAAACACAAAATCTGCTTTATTTTTTACTGGTGAAGGTTCTCACTCATCCAGGTCATGGTAATCCAAAGGGAGTTTGAATGAAGTCAACTGGACTTCTTTGGTTTCTTGAAGACGTTTCGCTTCTCATCTGAGGAGCTTTGTCAGTTCTGGCTGGAATATGGGAGGGTTGATCTTACACACTGTAGCTGTCGTTGCTTAATGAGCAGAAACTACCTATGAATACCCCTCCTCCCTACCTCCTGAGGAGTCGTTGGCGTCGTTAGGCCAGATTGTGTGGGAGTCTTTGTTTTGATTAGATGCAGGAGGGTGTGACCTAGACTGAGTATTTTTTACTGTGAGTAAACCAGCACAGATGGTGTCTTGTGTGCAACAGGCTGAGCACAACCATCATACCCAATAGCCTCATGATCAATGGGTTGGCGGTTCTGTGGAGTTTCACGCAAGAGATCATCTCAGAGAGATCTTTCGCTCTCGTCTGAGATAGGCGGGCCCTCGTGAGAGAGGAGTTCAGCATCACGCCCAGGAAGACAATCAGTTGAGATGGGCAACTGTGCTTTTTTTCCAGTTTATAGAGAAACCCAGGTTTGACAAACGTTGTGTTAACATCCTTGTTTGGATCACTGGTTCCTCCCTGGAGCAAGCCAAGAGGAGCAGGTCATCCAGGTCAAACAGAACCCTCATGCCCAGGGTGTGCGGGGCGAGTGATTACCTGAACGGAAGCCTGTTAAACTGGTACTGAACTCCATTGAACAAGAAACGCAGGAACTTCCAATGTTTCGAAATTATTGAGACATGGATTTAAGCGCCTTTCAGGTCTATGGATGTGAACCAGTCGTTTAGGTGCGTGTAATCCATAACCTGTTTCATTGTGAGCGTGCGGAAATGCATCACCGTGACTGAAGGTCTAGGATGTTTTCTTTGGAACCAGGAAGTAACAGGAGTAAAACCCTAGCCTCTTTTATAAAACAATGGCGCCAATTTGCTGCAACGCCGATGCGGCACGAGAGAGCGTTGGTTGTTTATAAGAGCTCAGACTGTGGCGTGATCGTGTCCTTTTTACAAAAGATTACACGATGGCGGTATAAAGGGGGTGTGGGGGTGGACTGGGTTTTTCAACTGGATTAGACCCAGACTATTATTATGTAAAAAAAAAAAACGTCAGCCTGTGTAAGGCTATGGTTCGGTTTTCTGATGTGCATGTAAACACCAAGTCTAACCCCAACCCTACCCTCCATTGTTGTTTCCATATATCTAAGTTTTTCTTTTCTTTAGTTTCATTTTTTAGCGACCTCAGTTTCTCTCCTTCTTCTGTGACTTACTGTTTTTCCTAGCTCCTAATCCCATTGCAGGGCTCTAGGATAATGGTCATCATCTGTTTTGCTCTCAGGTTCAGATCCCTAGCCAAAGTTGTGTTCTCTCAGGCCCGTCCAGTTCTGGCTCTACCCCATGTCCTGTTCTTCAGCCCCGGACTCTGATCCTCACCAGCACCGACGTGTTGCTGCTGGATGAGGACTACATCAGCTATCCACTGCCAGACTTTGCTAAAGAACCCCCATCCAGGTGAGCCCTCTGCCCAGCCTCCCCTTTGCCCTCTCCTGGCAGACACAACTTACTGGCAGGATGCACACAGCAAGGGAGCTCGTCTACACTAAAAACAATAAGCTGCTTATACATGACATTACAAAACTTACATCACACCAGGCATTTATTTATACTAGAGACCACTGCAGATGTGAACTTGGTCTTTATCCAAACCTTCTTCCGTCTTTCTGCAGAGAGCGCTACCAGCTCCGCGAGGCTCGGAGGATCCGTGACCTGGACCGGGTCCTTCTGGGTTATCAGACGTATCCTCAGGCCCTCACTCTGGTGTTTGACGACCTGCCAGGCCCCGACCTGCTCTGCCACCTCACCATGGACCACTTTGCTTCCAGCTTGGAGGAGACCTCACTCAGAGGGGGCGTGGTCAGCCGGGGAGCAGAGGGGGAGGTTCACTGGTGTGTGTTTGTTCCAGGAGCCGAGAGCAGAGAGAGGCTGATCTCGCTTCTTGCTCGGCAGTGGGAGGGGCTCTGCAGCCGAGAGCTTCCTGTTGAGCTCACTGGCTGATTGGTCGACTGAGTGATGAACAGATACTTTAAAGGCTTCAGTGTCACATGACCACACTACAGTACCAGACACAGGTGTATCCCCGAACTTCTGAACCTAAGGCTTCCATTCCTGGTGAGAACGGAGTGTTGGCCGGCTCTAAAGACGCTGATTCAGATGAGATCTGTTTGGTTTGTTTCATTATCTTCCAGCAGGAGGCGCTACAGTAGCTATACAACAGAGATGACCCTAACCCCCCAGAGCTAAAACCTCAACAGAGCAACGCTTGGGTTTTCTAAGCTAGCAGAAAAACTCTTTAGAGGTTTTGTTCAACAGGAGGTGGAGGAAAACGGTTTCAAATGGACGGACTGAATCACAACCAGCAGGGGGCGCTGCAGCAGCGTCAGAGGCATCCAGTTCCACCTCGCTCCTCTAGAGTCGCACCACAGAATCTGTCCTCTTTGTAATGTTTCTGACTTCAGGACAAAGTGATGAAGGAACAGCATAAACTCACTTCTGAAGCCTCTTATCAATATTTAACATTGATTTCTGGACATTTCCATTGTGAATATGACTTGTAACAAACATCTGATTCATGTTGATGCTCTACCATGAATCGATGTGTTGGTGTTCTGTTTTCATACCGATCGATTGAGAGTTGGGACACTTTGCCATCAGTGTGGAAAAGTGAGATGCTACTGAATTAAAGTGAACCTTTCTCAAAAACAATCTGATTCCTTGTTTTCAGATAATCATCTGATTGAACCAAAGGTGAGGCATGCCTGCATCACTTTTCTGTCCTCAAAGCAGAGCTGCAATTACAGGTCTGGCTGTTTCCCGCTGAGGCTAAACTCAGATCAGCTGATGCTGACACATGATTGATGCATAAACATTTAGGTCAGATCTTATCAAGAAAATTCAGATCAATTTCTTCTTTAAATGACTCGGCCCCCCACAGGTCAGACTGAAAGGACTTGGTTTCCCTATTGCTGTGGCGGCCATCTTTATAGCCCTAACCCTTTATATAGCAACAAATCACAACAAGAGTCGTCTCACGGCACAAAGTAAACATTTCAACTAGGGCTGCACAATA
Source organism: Aphyosemion australe (assembly GCA_006937985.1). Classification (NCBI taxonomy): domain Eukaryota; kingdom Metazoa; phylum Chordata; class Actinopteri; order Cyprinodontiformes; family Nothobranchiidae; genus Aphyosemion; species Aphyosemion australe. The sequence goes on from SSNS01000353.1 coordinate 553,589, forward strand.
TATCGCAAATGTATCATCATCGCAATGTCAGCATGTGTGTTACGAACGTCAGCAGCTACGCCCCTGTTCGTCCTTGGTGTTTCCTGCCGCCTGATTGACAGCTCCTGCCTCTCTCCCTGCAGCTGCGGATAGAGCGCACCTGGACCGGATTCACCTAATTACTATGGGAGCTTCTACAAGAGGACTGGCGTTCCTGATAGTCGAGGAGGACAAGCTTGGCGTAACAACCTCGTTTGTGCTCCCGCTGTCGTTAAAGACACTTTAGAGAAACCTCTGTCGATATTCTTAGGTGACCGTTTCGGCCCTATATGAGAGCATTTGTGTTTAGTTATCATTTTTACTGATAACCTTTTTCCGGTCTTATTAGATCCTATTTTTGTTTATGCTCTCCCTGTCGTGTAGCTTTCGTGCACCGACTTATGATCGTTAAAGATCCCTCTTTCTGTTTATATATATATAATATTTTCGTTACCAGTAGTTCTTCGGGTTAAAGTTCGTTACCGAACCTCTTTCTTTTTGTAGCCGCCAGCCTTATTAGTGCGCCGGCCGGTCTCACCTTCTGTGAGACCCTATTTGAGTTATAACCGTTTAAAGCCGTGTTTTTCGTTAAAACCTGTTAGTTTTCGTTTAGTAAAAATTGTGTTTCGTTAGGGAAACACCCTCTTTTTGTTCTCTCATTTGTGTTTGTAAATAAATAAACAAGGTTAAACCTGCTCTGCCTTGGGTTTATGTTACCCCTCTGCTCCACACGTTAACATCTACGCCGGGGTTTGTAACAATGTGCAATAGGCATATCGCAAAGAACAGAAAAAAATACAATTAATGGTAGTCTCAAATTTTTGCTACACATGTCAAATAGAGCCCTTCACCCATTTGGCCAAGCGGTTGGCATCTTCATTGGGATGGCTAGCAAAAACCTGAGTTAGCTTAAAGAGCGTCGCAATGACTGAGGGTGAGACGTGGGTGGAAAACATTAGCGAGTAAGAACTCATGATTAAAACAGCAGGACGATTATTTCAAAGTACTTGTGTTCAACAAACATATGACTTAAAGTACTGTAATTAAAAACCTGAAGTTTAAAATGTTGAATTATCTATAGACTTTATTAACAGACTCAAAGGTCCAGAGTATACAAAACACCATTACATCACCTAAAAAAATAAACACCTAAAACCAGATCACTACCATCAACCATCCAGTAAGAACAATATAAAAACATTTTAAAGAACATCCTACAAAATGGTAGATAAAAAACCAACTGATAAAAAATAAAATAATCATTCCACAATCTGACCCATATACTTAAAAAGATACAGAACTCATCAGCCAGTGCTTTCCTATCCCTGAAGTGTAACGACAGCAGCCAACAGTAGGATCAGAGATTGCTACAATAATACTGTTATCTGAGGCATCAACAGTGTTGGGCAAGTTACTTCAAAACTGTAATGCATTATTTATTACTTGTTACTCTCATTTTAAAGTAATTCATTACATTACAATATTACTGATTTTAAAATGTAAGGCATTACATTACTTTTGCATTACTTTAAGTTACTCTCACCAAAATAATATGAATTTGGGAATCTAAATGTAGCTCATGACGCTGAAGTAGCTCATTAGACATCCAGTTGAAGGTGATGTGGTATCTAACTGGGCTAGGGGTTGTGGTTAAAACAGTCAAACATAATTAACAGTTCTTTAGATGTAGCACATAAAGTGCATTTGACTACAATGTTCTTCATATCTAGCCTGGCAAGCCATCCTATATATGTGTATATATAGTCTGGCCACGAACCATTGACGGCTCTCAGTCGTGAGGCGGGATCTACGGTTGTCTTTCAAAATGTCAGCACGCAATTGGATAGCGCTAGGACCAATCAGAGTGACGAACAACGTGACGTAATCACAGCGACGGAAAAGCGGGAGGCTTTAATGGCGTCTAACATCAATGATTTCTGTCGTTTTTGTATAAAAACATGTGAATATCAGGTGTACTGGGACATTGCACTACTTTGTTTGATAAAAATAAGAAGCCGCTAAGTATATCAGACAGACTTACGCACGTTGGAGTCTAAATAATCCAATGTTGATGACAAAGCCGTTTCAAACCAACGTGTTTTCCGAGTTGCCGCCATGTTGCTTGGTTTCGCGGCCGCAGCGCTGACGTCATTGGCTACTCCCGCTCTGTGATTGGCCCATGATATAGAGCGCTGTGATTGGCCCAACCAAAACTATAGCGAGTTGTGATTGGATAGACACAGCAGTGGTTTGGGCTGCGAGGGTTCCAATGAAGCGTGCCTAGACCAAACTCTGCAAAGCAAGAATTGGTCTAGTTCACTAGGCTACTTCATATCCTCATTTTTCACAAACTTAAAGTAACGGGCGTATGCCCATCTGGAGAATGTTCTAACGTTAGATCAGCTGCAGGTTCACTCATCTCTGCTCTGTCTGACTACAGGAAGTGAAACATTTTGCGTGAACGTTTCTCTTCTGCTGATTAATTGAGTGTGCGTGGTGGTGGTGGGGGCTCCACCCTGTATTTTGCCTTGGTCCCCAAATGCCTGGATACGGCCCTGGGTGTGGACCTGAGTTTTGAAGGTGATCTGAATTTTATCAAATAAATAAATATTCCATGTTTATGAATTATTGCTTTATATTGTTATTGTTGTGTAGTGGGTAAAAATCTACCTACTTTTTCCTTTTCAAGAACTTTATTTAGTTTTCTCGGTTTTTATTTGACTGTTTTCCTGTCTGTCTCTTATCTTCCTGCATCTCCTTTCAATCTTCCAGAAAAACGGCTTCCTGGATTTCCTACTTTTTCACATTTTGAACTAATCAGTTCAGGGATCCACCGCAGAAATAGCGAAAGGTGCACTGTGCGCCCGCTGCAGCGAGGTGATGTCACCGCGGCACAGATGAGCTCTGCTGGGGGAGCGCGCGTCAGACACAAATAAAAGGATACGAGAATATAAGCGGACATGAACGATCGCATGTTAATTGTTTTCTTTTGGTGGCGTGACTTTGAGGTTGCGGCGCGCGTCAGGAGCGCATGAACCATCAGCGCTCTCCCTCTGGCCTCTGCTCAAGCAAAAAGCAATGCATTACAGTAATTAATTACTTTAGTAACTCGTTACTCCCAACACTGGGCATCAACACGTTGTCTAAAAGCAAACATCAATCTCCTCAAAAGGGCTCTAAAGGTGCACACACCAGCATTTACAAACAACCGACTGGCGCTCCCACCCCTAGGTACTTTAAGAACGATTCGCAGTGCATCATTGTACGCAACATGCAACTTCCTCAAGCTGCTCTTTCTGTATGAAGACCACAGTTGGGCAGCATAGAGTGGAGTGCAAAATGCATTAAACAGAGCCACTTTAACATGGGATGAGCAATAGTATTAGCCTAGTATTGGCCTATAATTGTCATGACTACTTACTTTTTTCGCTTTGTCCTTAATAACAGGGACAATAACAGAATCCATCTATCATAAAACCAGTAAAACACCACGCTAAAAGCTGAGATATTCGAGGACTAGCATATTTCAAATGTTCTGCAGTAATGTGATCTAGCCCAGATGCTTTATTGCTAGATAATTTGTGAATTGCAGCATGCACCTCTCTCCCCATGACCCCTATGGGGTCATCCATATTCTCCAAGGCATCCTCATACAATTCCTTAGTCCTACAATTGAGCAATGTACTAAAATGCTGCCTCCACAGTGCTGTGATGTCAGCTCCAGGCACCCCGTCGATATTGCACGGTAAAGAGGATTTACTATTAACAGCTCTTACATCCTTCCAGAATTCTCTAACATTGTTACCACATGTTTTTCTGGCCATGGAATCTGCTCTCATAGCCTGCTCATTTTTGGATATGAATCGTATCGCATACTTAAATCTAGCATTTGTACTTTTCTTCTGTTCAAACTCTGGCCCCTGCCTAGGTTTCCCAGCCAAGGCCCAAGCCCTATATGCTAGTCGTGCCTCATCCTGATATGCAGCTACATATTCTTTCCACCCCGGTTTGATCTTCCGTTTCTCGCCATGCTTATATTTAACCTCAAATTGTCTACCACTTTCGAGTAGAGCCATCACAATATTATCATACATAAAACAGAGATCACAGCAATGCTCTGCATCCTCACATTTGGTGTCTTTGCACATGATGGCTTCTTTAGCCAGAGAAATGCTGCGTAAATGCTCATCACTAATATTATAATAAGTAGGGATGTTCCGATCACGGTTTTTTGCTCCCGATCCGATTTCGAGTCATTTGATTTTGAATATCTGCCGATACCGAGTCCTGATCCGATACTTTTTAGGAAAGCATTGAAATAAGAAGAAAATAAAACATCCAAGTTGTCCTAAGTTTCCTAAGTTTAAAATACCACCTAGCTGCAGACATTTTAGTTCTCCTGAGAAGACACGTTAGCTCAGCGTTAGCCTGCTTGCTAACAGCTGCGCCTTGGTGTCTGAATCCTTGCCTGCCGCAAATTGTGTGACGTTAATGTGTTGTTTTTGTACAAGAAACAAAGAATACTGGTGTAGAGGGACTTGTTGAAATTAAAACTAAGCAACTGTTGTTCCACTTGAAAATCTCTGTCTCAGGATGAATTTAAAAAGTCATATTTGTTGTTTTAAAAGGTTAAATCCGATCTTTTACACCCGATTCCGATCTTTTTAAAATCAGGTGATCTGGCCCGATTTCCGATCACGTGATTGGATCGGAGCATCCCTAATAATAAGTCAAAAGATCATCATCACTAAAAGTTGCCCAATTGACCATTATACTTGTGGAGTCACTATTAACATGATTATTTATTGAAGGCACTTGTTCTACCCTTACAGTAAAAGCCAAAGGAATATGATCTGTCACCGATACCCCATATTTAATAGTCATATCTGCTAATGCAGCATGCCCAGCAGCTGTACTAATGCAATAGTCCAACCATGACGTACTGTGCCAAGCTTCACTTAAATAAGCTGTCACTCGGCTTCAGCACTTTGCTCGACAATATAAGTTTATTTTCATCACAGAACTGACTTAAGTTTCCCAAACCGAGAACTATTATCTGAAATATCAGCATTAAAATCACCCACAACATCAATACTAAAAGTACTGTGATCTTGAATAAATAACTGTGACATCCACCCCCGCAGAACAGGGTTTCCGTGGCTCAAAGTATCTCCGGACCAAAGCTCCTTCAGGCCAGAGTTCTGGACTATACATCTCACCAATGTCATCACATTCAGCTGTGACCTTGAAGGAGCCAAACCTGCTGCGTAGATTCTCAATTTTGTGGCAGGTGACCTCTCTGTTAAGTTTGTTTTTAAGATACAGAGAAAGCGCTACCGCACGGCTGCTCATACTGAGCCAGGATCCTCTGGAGGTTTCTTCCTGTTAAAAAGGAGTTTTCCTTCCCACTGTCGCTACATGCTTGCTTAGTATGAGGATTGTACCAACACACAGTCAGTGTCTTGATGCAATCTGCTGGGTTCCTTATATAGGAAACTTTTTTACTGATTGGCTTAATGAACTGAACTGTATTGGAATGTTTACTTTGTGAAGAGCCTTGAGACGACTCTTGTCGTGATTTGGCGCTATAGAAATAAACTGAATTGAATTGAATCTTCGTCAGGAGCAGTGGCGGCTGGTGAATTTTTTTTGGGTGGGGCGCATTTTTTTATTTTTATTTTTTTATGTTAGTTCTTGTGAATGGTTTTTACCTTGAGAGGCGCTATATAAACGATCGTTATTTTCTTTATTTTGCAGGTCAGTTTTTCAGATGCGTTAACCACATATCACCACTAGGGAACGCCAAATTACCATTCTTATGCGTCACACAACTTGAAATCGACGGACTTTGTTGCTAAGTTAGCAACAAAGTTGCTCCAAAAACATGCTTCATATTGACCAATATATGCAAACCTCACACACACTAAACAGGAAGAGGCTCTTTTAAACGATAGAATCCACGTTTTCTACCTCAACACCACCCAATGACTGCTAAAAGCAAAACAAAGCTATTTTCATGAAGTCAAAAGCTAAATTCTGTCTTACCTTGCTGGTCAAAATAATCCATCTAATAGTAAAAAATCCACTTGGTTCGTAGAATCCACTGATAAAAAGATGAAACTACTAGTTTTCTCCATAGTCAACGTTAGCAGCAGCCCCACAACAACAAAGGACGGTGAACTAGCCTGTGGAGAATTTTCCGGTTCTGTCTGGGCTGGGTGAGCTGACCAATCAGCATCCTCCTCCTGATCTGAGCAGACTCCCCCGTTTGCTAGCGATCGCAACCATATGCGCCCAACAGCTCTCCTATTCTTTGTCGTTATGGATCCAGCACGCATGCGCCAGTTAGCCCGTATTAAGTCAATGGTAAAGATTGCTGCGCCCGCGAGAGGACACGTGACAGGAAGTACGTCGACGTTTCGGCCTTGTTAAAAGTATTAACTTTATTAAACTACAATTAAATGCAGATTACACACAGCACTTACAGCCCATAAGGTGTATAGATCGTTTAGTTTAAATTTGATGTTTTTTTAAATACATTTTGTGATTCCTCTCTTCTTCTTCCTCTTCCTGTGAGACTGGTGGGGCGGCGCCCTAGCGCCCCCTATGGACGAGCCACCACTGGTCAGGAGCAAATTTAGTGGCAAACACATTCACTAATTTTAGTCTTCACAATTGTATTAGTACTCACAGCTCCGGTGCTGATAATAGAGGCAGTACCAGGCCTCTTGTTGCGTCCAGTATTTTGCCTGCTCACAGATTTATTCCTTCCTGTCCCCGCACCTCCTTTCCCCTTCTTCCCTTGAGGTTTTCCCTTCTTAACTAATATGCCACCAAAAAGAGTCAACCCAGGAGTTGAGGAAGAGTTGGAGGAGATCAGGAAATCACTTAATTTCATGTCAGAGGAACTGAGCAAAGTGGCTAAACAACAAGGAATGCTACATGACTTAATGGATGAAATAAAACAATTAAAGAACTTAATAAAGGAGAAGGACAAGAAAATAGATGATTTGGAACGGAGAATCGAGGATCTTGAACAATACACAAGAATGGATGACCTAATTATAAGTGGACTGGAGACGCAACACCAAACCTACGCCAGAGTAGCAGCTGGCGGAGGTAAAGATGGTGAAGATGCCCCGGTAGAGGAGCTGCACACACTTGAACAGCAAGTGATAAACTTCCTTCAAACGAAGAATGTAAACATCTAGAGCCAGCATATTGCAGCATGTCACACACTCCCCAGAAAAGACAGAAAAGCAAAGCCGGTAATTATTCTCCGGTTTGTGAGCTGTAAAACAAAGATTGAGCTATTGAAACAGGGAAAGAAGCTAAAGGGGACTGGTGTGTATTTAAATGAACATTTAACAAAAAAGACTGCTGAGATTGCAAGACAGGCACGCAGCCTGAGAAAACAAAATAAGATACAAGCGACATGGACGAGGAATTGCAAAGTAATGATAAGATTAAACGGCACTGCGGAAGAGGCAAAAGTGGTAATGATAAGAGAACTCAAAGAACTAGAACAATATAAATAATAAGTATCTTTTATGGAACATGTGTTGATTGGTCAATGAATGGGAAAAAGGAGAAAAGAAACAAAATAAATGACAAGTTTGGACACAGATTATAGGTTTCCATTCAGAGATATTGAAGAGGAAGACTTTGATCACGAAAAGGACTATCAAGGAGGTTCTATTACCACACATGTTCAGAAAATGAACTTCAAAACGTTTAACTATGTAGAACATAACATACTAGACCCTGAAAATAACATTGATCCAGATAACTACTTCTATAATAACGACACCTGTGAGTACTACACAGAAGACCAATTTAATATAAATATTCAAATGGAAAACGCATTGTCAGTCATACATTTTAATAGTAGAAGCCTCTATAAAAAATTTTCTATAATTACAGAATGCTTAAGTAAGTTAAAAAAGTTTAATATAATCGCAGTATCAGAAACGTGGCTTGATAATGAGAAAGTTAGTGAAATGGGACTGGAAGGATATGAACTATTTACAATAAATAGGGTAAATAAAAAAGGAGGCGGGGTTGCTGTATATGTAGATAAAGTTTTGAAATGTAGCCGGATTGACTGTATGTCAAGTTCCATAGATGATGTACTGGAATGTGTAACTATTGAAATCCATGTGGAAAAAGCTAGCAATATAATTATAAGTTGCATTTATAGGACACCAGGATCATGTCTTGACACATTTAATGAAAAATTATCAACAATGTATAGCAACTTAAACGATAAAAAAGTACACGTAATTTGTGGTGACTTTAATATAGATCTGCTAAATCCAAATGGACATCAGAAAACAACAGATTTTATCAATACAATGTATAGTAACTGCCTTTTCCCCGTAATTACAAAACCAAGTAGAATAACAATTGATACAGCTACATTGATAGACAACATATTTACAAATAAAATTGACTTGGTGGACTTCTTATAAATGATATTAGCGATCATCTTCCTGTTTTTGCACTTTTTCAAAATTATTTTGGGATCAAAACTAAACAAAAGAACCAATCATTTGATATGATACGATATAGAACAACAAAAGCCATGGCTGCCCTCCAGGTGGACTTAAAAGAACACAATTGGAATGAGGTGTTTGCAAATGAAGACCCAAATAGTGCATATGAGGTATTCTTGTCAACTGTTCTCTCACTATATGAAAAACACTGTCCTTTGATTAAAACAACTAGAAAGCACCATAGATCAAATAAACCATGGATTACAAAGGGTATAGAAGATGCATGTAAAAAGAAAAATTATTTGTATAAGACATTTATAAAACAGAGGACGAAAAATGCTNTCTTCAATCTGCTCTAAAGAAAGTACAAGTTATATAAGAATAGATTAGTACATATTATAAGAACAAGTAAGAAAGAATATTACCATACACTGCTGGAGCAAAATAGAAGCAATACACCAGAAACATGGAGGTTATTAAACAGTATAATCAAAAAGGGATCAAAAAATAAAAATTATCCAGTTTTCTTTAAAAAAGATAAAGATATTGTGCTTAATAAAACAAAAGACATTGCAAACGAATTTAATAACTTTTTTGTAAATGTTGGTTATAATTTAGCAAAAGAAATTCCAGAGTCAAGAAATGATAACGAACCAACCAAACATGTTACTCGGAATTTGTCTTCCATGTTTATTGGTGCTGTAACGCAGAAAGAAATACTGGATATTGTGAAAACATTAAAAAATAAAAAATCCAAAGATTGTTTCGGTATTGACATGAAATTACTTAAAAATATTATTGAATATATAGTGAATCCTTTTACATTCATTTGTAATCTGTCGTTCCGAACTGGTGTGTTTCCCTCAAAGATGAAAATAGCAAAAATTATTCCCATTCATAAAAGTGGAGAGAGGTGTCAATTTACAAATTACAGACCAATATCACTACTTCCACAGTTATCAAAAATTTTAGAAAAATTATTTGTGAATAGACTTGATAAATATATTGAAAAGCATGATCTTCTAAGTGACAATCAATATGGCTTTAGGGGGAATAGGTCCAATTCAATGGCAGTCATGGAACTTGTAGAAGGAATATCTACTTAAATTGATAAAAAGGAATATACTGTTGGTGTTTTTATAGACTTAAAAAAGGCTTTTGATACGATTGATCATACAATATTAATGAAAAAATTGGAGAGATATGGTATAAGATGGATAGCATATAAGTGGATGAAAAGTTACCTGGATGATAGATATCAATATGTGGAAATCAATAATGTAAAATCTAATCAGTTGAAGACAACTTGTGGTGTTCCCCAGGGCTCTGTGCTGGGCCCTAAATTATTTATATTATATATAAATGATATATGCAATGTTTCCAAATTGTTCAAAAGTGTGTTGTTTGCTGATGATACCACACTGTATTGCTCAGGTAAAAATCTAGAACAACTTCTGACTACAGTGGAAGGGGAATTAAAAATATTTAAAAACTGGTTTGATGTAAATAAGTTATCACTAAATATAAATAAAACTAAATTTATTATTTTTGGAACTAGACAAATGAAAAATGCCTCTAAAATTAGGGTAAATGGAATTGAAATTGAAAGAGTATACGAAAATAAATTTCTTGGAATGATAATTGATGATAAGCTTAACTGGAAGTCTCATATAAATCATGTGAAAACAAAAATGTCAAAAATCATTTCTATTCTGTATAAAACAAAGTATGTCCTGAACAAGAAATCATTATACACGCTTTATTATTCATTGTTGCTTCCATACATGACTTATTGTCTAGAGATATGGGGCAATGTATATAAAACCAATACTCTTCCTATTTTTAAGTTACAAAAAAGAGCCATAAGAATTATAAATGAAACAAACTATACAGAACCAACTAATATCTTATTTATAAATTCAAATATCCTGAAATTCTATGATTTAGTTGAATATAAAATAGCACAGATAATGTATAAAGCACAAAATAATTTGCTATGCCGCAGTACCCAAAAGCTGTTCGAAATGAGAGACAGTCAATATGACTTATGGGGAACAGATTTTTAAAAAAAAAAACAAGATAAGCACAAACATAAAACAGGTGTGTGTTTCTGTTAGAGGAGTCAACTTATGGAATAGTTATGAAAGTGATTTAAAAAGGTGTAGTTCACTCTTTGTGTTTAAAAACGTGTTTAAAACTAGAATATTAGAAAAATATATAAAACAGGGATGAAAAACAAAATATATATATATATATATATATATATATATATATATATATATATATATATATATATATATATATATATATATATGTTAATAATAATATTGAAACTTTGGTTGTTTTTTGTTTGCTGTCATGGTAATTAATTTAATTTGATTTATTGTATTTACTTGTCAATGATATAAGGTTAACTTTTTATTTTTGGTTGTTTCGAGTCTTATGTACGTGAACTAAATGTTAAATGATTCTTCTTGTAAAAAGGGTTGGCATAATAAGCATGTGCTTCAGCCAATCCCTTTTGATTAGCCTTGTTAGATTGAAATGTTGCCTATGATGGACTTGTGTTCTCTGTTGAAATGTTGGAGTGCTAATCAAAGAATAAAAAAAAAAAAAAAAAAAAAAACTACCTCGCTCCATTGCAGGGAGCGTGAGGGAGGCTCCGCTTCGTCTGGGTTAGATGATGTTGTGGCAGTAGTTCCCATGCTGAGATCAGAGTCCATCCCCCGAACTCGGTCTTGATCAAGCAGTGAGGTCTCCAGACAACCTGCTGAGGCATCTTCAGCCCGATTTCCCCGAATAGCCACACAGCCGCCATGCCGCTCCTCAGGATGAACTCCCCGTTGAAAGAGAGGACCAGACCCTGGTTCCCTCACATTCAAAGTGGTAGCCCCAGCCGACATATCAGACCGACATTCCAGTGCAGTCACGTCGGTTGATTTCTGTAGCCTCAGACCGAACCTCCTCACAAACATCAGTCTGAAGTTTAGCTACATGCTTCAGCGCACTAACCTCGGCGCCCAGCTGATCCAATCTCCATAACAAACAACATACATCCAGACTGGAGTATGTAACAGGTGGCAAATCCTCCAGATCAGTGTTCCCCAACCCTGGTCCTCAGGGCCCACTGTCCTGCATGTTTTCCATGTTGCCCTTTCAAACACCAGTGTTTCCCTGCTGCCACACACCTGACTCAAATGAATGAGTGATTAACAGGCATCTGCAGCACTTGAAGTCCTCCTGAGGAGGCAATGCAGATCAGGTGTGCTGAAGCAGAGACATGGAAAACATGTAGGACAGTGGGCCCTGAGGACCAGGGTTGGGGAACACTGCTCCAGATGATGCGAGACGAATCTAGGAATATTCTCCCCGCACTCATTTAGCACCTTAAGACAAAGCTTAATGTTGTTGGCGTCTTTATGCTGCCCTTTATAGCCGATGCATCGCTGTGTGGTAGCAGGACACAGATCAAACAAAACGTTCTTCGAGGCCTCCATCCCTTCCGAGTCAAAAGCAATCGAGGCCAGCAGCACAATCTCCTCCTGGCTTAAAGTCTTAATTTTCACAGCAAGAAAATTAAGCAGTTCCACAACAATTTTGCCATCATTTGTCCTATATATCTCAGGTTTCACCTGAGCCAAAACTGAAGCTGGAGCTGCTGCCAACACACCTGCCACACCCGCCATCTTGATCTTGATACTCTATAAACTGTCTTGACAAACGTTTCATTACAAATGTTTAACCTGCTTGTTCAACGACATCAGGAATTACGTATATCTTATAGACCAGCTCAATGGCCTAGTGGTAGAGTTCAAATCCCGGTCGGGTCATACCAAAGACTTTGAAAAAATGGGACCCAATGCCTCCCTGCTTGACACTCAGCACTAAGGGGTTGGATTGGGGGGTTAAACCACCAAATAGTTCCCGAGCGCGGCCACAGCTGCAGCTCACCGCTCCCCCAGGGGACGGGTCAAATGCGGAGAACAAATTTCACACACACCAGTGTGCGTGACAACTAGTGGGACTTTAACTTTATATCTCATCTAGTACTCTGGTATGTCTGATTACTATTACTACTCATGTAGTGTATTTCACTATTTTAACTTGAGCTTTTTTTTTTCTCAAGCACATTTTTGGCTACCCTAGCCACCTCTGGTAGTTACAGAGTAATGCATTACTTAAGCACTGATACTGTGATAGGCTACTCCATAAACATGTGTGCTCTACATGCATTCACTCTGAATATTTCATCAATTGGGCAAAATTATTTATTGTTTTTGTTTGTTTCACTTTGTGTTTTTTGTCAGTATTCTGGTTGGTTCTGTTGTTCAAATGCGTTTCCCCAACTGCTCCGCACCGCCCAAGCAGCAAAAATGCACGCTCTCGTTACAAGCTCACTCCCAGTGTGCTCTGCTCACAACAGAACTGCAGCCTCCCACAGTGAAAGCATCTGGTGTGCAAATCACACTTGATGCTGTTACAGTTATGTGCACCATCCCAGCTTATGCATCAACTCAGCTTGTTGACGTGATTATTTATTTATCTTAATCAAGAACATAGATTCACTCAGATAAAGACAATAAAGTTTCTCTTTAAACTAAATAGAACTTCAACTAAGAAATCACAGTGTAGCCATAGAAACACTACTTAATCTATATGGTGGGTGTGTGTGTGTGTGTGCGTGTGCCTGCTCTGTCTTCTCAACCCCCAGTGAGTCGTAGCGGATGGCTGCTCATACTGAGCCAGGATCCTCTGGAGGTTTCTTCCTGTTAAAAGGGAGTTTTCCTTCCCACTGTCGCTACATGCTTGCTTAGTATGAGGATTGTATCAACATACAGTCAGTGTCTTGATGCAATCTGCTGGGTTCCTTATATAGGAAACTTTTTTACTGATTGGCTTAATGAACTGAACTGTATTGAAATGTTTACTTTGTGAAGTGCCTTGAGACGACTCTTGTCGTGATTTGGCGCTATAGAACTAAACTGAATTGAATTGAACAAGAGATTAAATATTACAAAATGCCAACAGCTGTGTCGACACTGTAGCTCATCACCACCAGCATGTGAAGGGATGAATGACTGTGTTTTAAAGCGCCTTGGGGGGTTCTAGGACTATAGAATGCGTTATATCAAATACGGGCCATTTACCATTTTAAAAGACAGTTTCTGATTTTTGAAACATTTATTTGATTTGTGAAAGTTCAAAAAACACAATTTTCAGAACTTTTTTGATCTGGTCAAGCTCAAAACGACAACACCTGGACTCTTCACACCTGGACTACATTATTTACATTAACAGTAAATTCCATAAAAGACAGGTGGCAATTTGTGAAACCGTTAGTTGGTTAATCAAAATTCAAAGACGGCAACTGTCTTTACGTAATTTACCACCAGCTCGGTACTAAATAAATAAATAAAAGCCTAAATAATTTATGTATGTGTAAAAAAATTTTAAAATGAGTTTCTGTTATGTTTCTCTAAACATTGGTTCATGGGAGTCTCTAACTTGCAATTTGTTCTTTAAGGGGTTGGATTGGGGGGATAAACCACCAAATAGTTCCCGAGCGCGGCCACAGCTGCAGCTCACCTTCCCACCACGGGGACGGGTGTGTGATGATGACTAATAGGACTTCATTGTGAGCATCCCAAATGACTTCAAGTAATTCAAATAATTTCAGAATAATGCCCACTGGTAATATAGAGTAGGGTGCATAATATACATTATAAAAATGTCCATCTCACCCTCCGTGGGTGGTCTCATCTTCCAAGCTCGGGTCCTCTACCAGATCCTGGGAGCTTGAGGGTTCTTCAGTATCTTAGCTGATCCTAGAACTGCTCTTTTCTGGACTGAGATGTTTTTCCTGGGATCTGCTTTAGCCGCAAAGTTATCAGTGATGTCATGAGCGCATCTCCGAGCACGTGGGCAGAGCAATAGAGCACAGAGAAGTCTGCGGGGTCTCCATTATTAAACACATGTGACCTGAGAAGTCTTGGTTTTGGACACTGACTCTGATATTGCATCCTACTTTGCTGTGTGTCCTGGCAGCGCTCTCTCTCTGTGTGTGCATGTGTGTGTGTGCATGCATGTGTGTGCGTGTGTGTGTGCGTGCATGTGTGTGTGTGCGTGCATGTGTGTGTGCATGTGTGTGCTCTTCAAGCAGGCTGAAACAGAGAAAATCAGCTTCAGTCAGAGGCTCATTAACTCCTCAGCATCCATAATAATAATGAAGCGCACATGCGGGAAACCCCCACTGGCTGATTCTATCCACTAATCGGAGGCTCCCCCATGGTAGGCGTGAAGGCGGCCAATCAGTCGGCAGTGGGTGTGTTAGACCAGTTCAGCCCGAGGCAGTCTGCCTTGGGAAGAGGGCTGAAAACTTTTTTACAGTTTATTTAGCACTGTGCCGTTGCAATTTGTCATTTTTTAAAATAAATAAAATCTAAATTTAAAATGTCTTTTATTCATTGCAGTCCTACATCTAGCCTAGAATCTATACCGTCATTTGCCGAAGCAAAAATAATTTTGCTTTGCATGTAGGATGAAGTCATACAATAGTGGCCAAAAGTTTTGAGAATGACACAAACATGGGAAATTGGAAAAGTTGCTGCTTAAGTTTTTATAATAGCAATTTGCATATACTCCAGAATGTTATGAAGAGTGATCAGATGAATAAAAATGGCTTCACAGGCAAGGATATTGTGGCTACTAAGATTGCACCTAAATCAACAATTTATAGGATCATCGAGAACTTCAAAGAAAGAGGTTCAACTCTTGTTAAGAAGGCTTCAGGGCGTCCAAGAAAGTCCAGCAAGCGCCAGGATCGTCTCCTAACGAGGATTCAGCTGCGGGATCGGAGTGCCACCAGTGCAGAGCTCGCTCAGGAATGGCAGCAGGCAGGTGTGAGCGCATCTGCACGCACAGTGAGGCGAAGACTTTTGGAAGATGGCCTGGTGACAAGAAGGGCAGCAAAGAAGCCACTTCTCTCCAAAAAAAAACATCAGGGACAGATTGATCTTCTGCTAAAAGTATGGTGAATGAACTGCTGAGGACCGGGGCAAAGTCATATTCTCTGATGAAGCACCTTTCCGATTGTTTGGGGCATCTGGAAAAAGGCTTGTCCGGAGAAGAAAAGGTGAGCCCTACCATCAGTCCTGTGTCATGCCAACAGTAAAGCATCCTGAGACCATTCATGTGTGGGGTTGCTTCTCATCCAAGGGAGTGGGTTCACTTACAATTTAGCCCAACAACACAGCCATGAATAAAGAATGGTACCAAAGCATCCTCCCACAGCAACTTCTTCCAACAATCCAACAACAGTTTGGTGAAGAACAATGCATTTTCCAGCACCATGGAGCACCGTGCCATAAGGCTAAAGAGATAACTCAGTGGCTTGGGGACCAAAACGTTGAAATGTTGGGTCCATGGCCTGGAAACTCCCCAGATCTTAATCCCATTGAGAACTTGTGGTCAATCCTCAAGAGGCGGGTGGACAAACAAAAACCCACTCATTCTAACAAACTCCAAGAAGTGATGATGAAAGAATGTGTTACTGTCAGTCAGGATTTGGCCCAGAAGTTGATTGAGAACATGCCCAGTCCAACTGCAGAGGTCCTGAAAAAGAAGGGCCAACACGGCAAATACTGACTCTTTGCATCAATGTCATGTAATTGTTGATAAAAGCCTTTGAAACATATGAAGTGCTTGTAATTATATTTCAGTCCATCACAGAAACAACTGGAACAAAGATCTAAAAGCAGCTTAGCAGCAAACTTTGGGAAACCTAATATTTGTGTCATTCTCAAAACTCTTGGCCACGACTGTACATCTGCAACATAAGATGTAAAATTCAGTGTTTGAGAGACGCCTACTCAGCCTCAAAGCTTTATAAGGCATTGAAGACCCTTCATATATGAATGATTCAATTCAATTCAGTTTATTTCTATAGCGCCAAATCACGACAAGAATCGTCTCAAGGCACTTCACAAAGTAAACGTTCCAATACAGTTCAGTTCATTAAGCCAATCAGTAAAAAAGTTTCCTATATAAGGAACCCAGCAGATTGCATTGTCAGTGACTTTACATCCTCATACTAAGCAAGCATGTAGCGACAGTGGAGAGGAAAACTCCCTTTTAACAGGAAGAAACCTCCAGAAGATCCTGGCTCAGTATGAGCAGCCATCCGCTACGACTCACTGGGGGTTGAGAAGACAGAGCAGACACACGCACACACACACACACACCCACCATATAGATCAAGTAGTGTTTCTATGGCTACACTGTGATTTCTTAGTAGAAGTTCTATTTAGTCAGAGAAACTTTATTGTCTTTATCTGAGTGAATCTATAATTAATTCAACAGGTGAACTAATAGTAGCACATTCTATGTTAAAGAAAGTGAGATGTAATATCAGGAGAGGGAGAATGTTCAGTGGTTGGCAGCAGTGTGCCAGCCGATGGCCCCCTCCATGAGGCCACCACAGCTCAGCAGAACGCCAGTGTAGCTTCTTCTGGGGAGAAAAACACTTAGAGAGAAAATAAAGTTAACAGCTGGAATAACAGGAAATAATGCAATTAGAGAGTGGTGGTAGAAGAGAGTAGCAGAGTGTGGAAAGTGGTCAGTATGTCCTCCAGCAGTCTAAGCCTATAGCAGCATAACTACAGAGATAACTCAGGATAACCTAGCCTTTTAGATGGAGGCATGTGGGAGGCAGGGCCAGGGAGAAAAGTCTTTAACGACAGTAGTCCCCTCTGTACACTCCACCTCCCTCTGCTCCCCACTCGTCTAAACCTGGGCTAACATCAGAATTTAACCATAAGCCCTATCAAATAGAAAAGTTTTGAGCCTAGTCTTAAAAGTAGACAAGGTAGACAAGGTGACACTTAGAAAGCGGATGATCACAATCACTTATTGGCCAAAATTGCAAAACAAGGAATTTGGTTTATATTTCACATACTTTTTACTTTAAGATTAATTTGTGAAGAAATAACAATCATTGTGTTCCCTGTTTGACCTTTGACCTTACCTGCGGTTCTTCTCAACATCAAACGTTCTCCCTCTCCATAGGCATGAGCTCACATTTATAGCAAGAACACCTGAGGGATGAAGATATAAGGTCACATTACTGCAGATAAATAATTCCTACTAATGCATCATAATCTGCACAGAAGTTCATGTCTAACCATTTTAGCTGCTGCGGCTGATTTACGTCAAAATAAATTAAAAACTACAACTTTGGTGTTAGAGATGAACTGGAGAGGTAGCTAGCGGTGTTACTGTTGCTGTAAAGATGAATTAGTATTGGACAGAGAATAGTTCGGTTCATGGAGGAATTCTGGTGAATAAACATTATTTATTGATGCAGCAGTAGCAGCAGCTGTAGCGCTGTAAAATATGTGTGTAACATCCTGGTAAAATACAAACAAATAAACAAACTTACTCTAACATCTGCATGGATGCATAATGTTGCTAGCTAAGTAACGCTAATAAAGTTAGCTTCTTGACTAAACTTACCACTCTGATGGTGCGTTCACACCGGCCTTGACGTATGCGTCAAACAACGCATACTTCATGCCGTTTTTGACGCCTATATATTTTTGATATTGACGCAGCTTGCGTTGGCGCAGCTTGCTTTGACGGTTGCGTCAGCCCCACGGGGAAGGGAGGAAAGAGCGCATGCGCGGCTCTCTGTTGCCAGATGTTTGTAACAATGGCGGATCCTATCGAGACAATGTCGGCATAAACGTTGAAAAAACACTCACCCGACACGCCGAGTTCTCTAGCAATCTTCCTCCAAGCAAGGTCCTTTCTATTCCGATGTCGGTAAGCGTAGCAAGACGGGTCATACAGTTCCCGATAGTTGCAAACGGCGATGATAAGTTTCTCCTCCATTGCTGAATGAATTTGTCTTCTTCCCTCGCTCTGCTGTGACGTATCAACTCACGCTCTGATTGGTTGACGCTTGTAAAGCGACGCAGAAAGTTCAGCTAGCTGAACTTGCTTGACGTTTGCGTTGCAAGCGCTGCAAGCTTTGACGCAACTGCAAGCTTTGACGCTTGCGTCAAAGCTTGAAAAGCGTGAAAAGTATCAAGCTTTGACGCGCCCAACGCTCACAAAGCGACGCAAGGACTTTGACGCAGCTCTGACGCGCCTTACCATAGACTTAACATTGAAACTTGACGCTGGCGACGCATACGTTATGGCCGGTGTGAACGCAGCTTGATAGTCTATTCCAGTCTCTGGCGAACTGCTGGTTGCTGCTCCACATCTGAACCTTCTTCTGAGCCGTGTTCAAACATATAAGGTTGAAAACCAGATGAATCCACATCTTTGACAACAGGTTAGGAAGATACGCGCTGCTAGCGCTGCTAATGCTACACGGCTGTAACAATGGAGATTCTAGATTTTGGAAGAAAAAAACGTTTCTAGCTTCTGGCTTTGAGGCCTTCTGGGGATCCAACCAATCAGCAAGCAGCTCATTATCATATTCATATCCTGGCCGAGTGGGAGGGGCTAACAGCTCTTTTCACAGCAAGGCTGGTTTAGGGGGTTTAGAATGGCCTGTATCAGGGCTCCTGGGACAGATGAAAAATGGTAAAAATGGTATGGTAAAGATGAAAGCCTAAAGAACATTTCTGATGCTTTTAGAGGCTCTAAGCTGTTAGGTCACCTTTCAGAATGGGGGTGATTTGCTCGGGTACCCTCATTAGGATCCTAGCAGCGCTGTTCTGGGTGTCTTGCAATCACTGAATGCTTTTTCTAGAGATTCTGATGAGGAGTGCATTACAGTAGTCCAGCCTGGAGACAAAGGCATGGACAAGCCTCTGCATCTTAGCATTGTACATCTGGGTAGTCACTTTTAAATATTATCACCATTCTTGATCATTTAATATTTGATTGATGATTAAAACCCAGGTTCTTTAGGCAGACCAGAGACCCAACACCCTATAAATAATAATGATGTGAGGCAGAGTCCAGAAGATAATTTATAAAATCTATTTATTACTATGTTCTACTAATAATTATGATGCACCACAGAATGATTATAAATGATGGTTCAAGGTAATATCAGGTGACATCATGGATGATAAATGATATTAGCTGTTATTAACAAGCCTCTGTTAAGAATCGTAGGAAGGTTGTGATGTCTGGGTGTCAAAGTGAGCTGTCTGTTATTATTTGTTTAGGTTTAACAAATGATCAGTTCTGTTCACCGACGCCAGAGCAAGAGCTACCAACCCAGGTGTAGAGGTTTCTCAGAGATCCAACAGGTGATGGTCCTGGTCCCGAGGCGTTACTTCTGGACGTCAGCGTTCGTGGCTGACTCTGACTCCCCTCAGTTGGTCCAGAGATCATCTCTAGGGCTGCAGGCTATCGGTTTCCCGGCTGATGAGGTTTTGCCGGATCAGGATTGTTGTTCAAAAGGATGGCTCTGATTTCAGTAAAACATTCCACCAAAGTCTGGGTTGACTTCCAGTAGGATGAATTTTAGCTTAAGTCTTTGGTTCTGCAGGAACTTCAGGAAGAACTGAACTGTAGAGGAAGTGTCTCCTCTTTTAACATTAATTGTTTACAAATGTTGGCAAATCAGAGTTTGACATGTGCCGCTGGGCGTTTACCAAACTCCCTCAGACTTCACATTCCTCAGATCCTTAAAAAAATATTTCTTTTGATCTGTTAAGAAAATAGGTTAAACATTCATTTATTAATATACCGTAAATCCTCTAATATTGGCCTGTATTCCATTACCGGCCGGGTCTCCTATATTAGCCGGTCTCGCTGTCAGCGGGGGTAAATACAGGCCGGTCTCTAATAGTGGCCGGGGCTACTATTAGAAACAGCGTGTGTGTGTGTGTTTTTTTTCGGAGCTCGACGGTAAAGTGAGCCCTCACTCGATTTTTCGAGGCGCACGTATACCACTTTTTACGGTAACAGCGGACTAGTGGATCATAATCTCCGGCTGCAAGATGAGCAGAAACAGAAAGGAAAATGCTAGTTAGCAGTGATCACTTCATCACAGGTAAGGGCTTACTAAAGGTTTTTATGGCGTTTTATTGAACAGTTATTTAGAAACGCAGCTACAAAAACAGCAGGTAAACAGTTTGATACTGTTTTCATGTGTCCTCACCGCAAATAGCTTTTAGAGTGCTAATTTTTTTAGCAGTTAGCTCAGTGTTGTAACGTGGCAGGAAAATAGTTTGATACTGTTTTCACGCGTCCTCACCGCAAATTGCAAGCTGTTTACCTGCCACGTTACAACACTGAGCTAACTGCTAAAAACATTAGCACTCTAAAAGCTATTTGCGGACTGCAAATAGCTTCTAGAGTGCTAATGTTTTAGCAGTTAACTCAGTGTTGTAACGTGGCATTAATACCTTAATAAAATGAAACAAATGTAACAGAAATGTGGATTTAAAAAGGCTTAAAACGTTAGTTATAAGTAGATCCTAGCACGTACTCGCGGTTAGCATTAGCTATCATTACGAGTTAATTACGTAACTAAAATAGCACATCTCACGAGCATAAACAAGACAACGGTCATTTAAAGCTTCTCCGGATCTCTAAACTGTTAACCAACCTGAAATAAAATAGGCTTTCAGACTCATAAAAGGCTTTTGGTTTGCAGTGTAATATGAGATTTGCCACACGAGATAGTTTGTTGTGTCGATCGCTCCAGCGTTGGGTAAATCCTCCAGCATGTATGAAAAGTCCAACTTTTAAAATTAAATGAGCCCTAACCTAAAGGAAGATATCGTGTCTGTGCCAGCTCGTTTAGAACACTCACTTTCATCCGTCACGCTGTGTTTTATAGTAGAGCAAAACACTTCATGTCCACTGTTTGAGTTCAGCGTGGCGGCAGGGTCACGTGAGTGAAACCCACCAATCATCACTTTTGATTTGCACGTGAGACTTCAGTCACCGCTCAAATAGACACAAAACCTTGTTTTTATTCATTCTACTGGTAGTTTATTTTGCTCAAATTGAAATATAGGCCTGCCTCTAATTCTGGCCTCCTTCCAATAAAGGCCTGAACCAGGATGCGCTTGAGTAAATAAAGGCCCGGGCCTGTATTACAGGATTTACGGTAGTAATATTAATATGTGAATATACCAATAATAAACCATTATCATTCATCAAGTAGATAGAATCACTTGTGGTGTTTTAGGTCTGATTCAACCTGTAAGTGGAAGGAATCATTGTACGAGGCAACACGAGGTTATTTTAGAGCTAGAAGGTGAAGTCTGTGGACTGAAGACCGATCTTTTGAATCTGATAAACCAGCCGGAGGCGCCACCTTGTTTAGGCTAGGTCTCACCTGTTGACGTAAACACGGCCTTGTCTTCATGTCGCTGCAGACTGGTATCCCAGCGAGATGACCTTGGCTGGACAATCATTTGTCTTTGACCTTGGCCTTTAAACAGGCCTTCTCCTACTGCTACATGAGCATGTCCCCAAAGTTGCTTTTTCAGTGAATATGTCATCCTAATTAGACGGTGACTGGAATTTCTTTCTGCCAACATAATTATTTGCCACTCTCCTTTAACCCGACAAAAAATATATGAGAAAAGTAAATTATCTATAAAACTGTGCAATTTAGTCATGCCCCCAGTTTTGTTCAACCCTGTAAAAGCATGCCCCCTTTCTTAAAAGTGCTGTCAAACTTCCTGTGCAAGCAGGAAGTGACATCACTCAAGTCTTTTACAGCTCATACAGTAGAGGTCAGAGATAGAATACTTTCCTATCTGTTGTTGTTTTTATCATCATTCTGACACCTCAACCTTCAACACTGTTACGATTTATGATTGTTGTTAAAAATATCTAACGATTGATTAGATGATTGACAGGAACCTTTTAATGAACTGAACTGGAACGTTACTTTGTGAAGAGCCTTGAGACGACTCTTGTTGTGATTTGGCGCTATAGAAATAAACTGAATTGAACTGTATTTGGAAAAATACCTGAATTTCATCGTTTTCCTCTTCCTGTGTGCTGCTCTGTACACCAGCTAATGTTGACGTTTAGCTAAAACCTTCAGCCACGTAACCAAAAACTGTTACCGGGCTGAATCGTTGTTGTGGCCGGGGTTGAAGTTTAACAATTCCTTTCAGTTTTCCACTCATGTTTGTTTTCCTTTTTCTTTTAATAGCATTCTATACCCACAAGAAAACCCTTAAAGAAAAACTTCATGCTAAGCTACCTGCTGCGTAGCATGCTAACTGGCTAGCGGCTACAGCTTCTTACCTGTTTGCTGCAGGTAAACCTTCGAAAGGCTAGCAAGACATGTAGGCCAGATTTATCCAACTATCACTTACCGCTGTCGTTTTTCTTTTCTGGCTTCAGACAGGTAGGTAACTCTGCTTCCTGCTGCCGTTTTCAAACGCTGCAGGTGTGGGGGCGGGGCGTTAAAGGGCCAGCGCACCCAGCTGATAGCAATAATAGCGCTGCAGACCCGGAGACGCCACTTTCAGGCTTCGTTGTTTGTGGGTAAAAATGTGGCTAAGCAGAGGTTCCTTATCTTTATCTTGGAGTAGAATTCCAAAAATGATCATATCTTTAGTCATGTGAACTGGGAAGGGTGTTTTTGGTTTGAGCCACATCTCTAGGTTTTCCTAAATAATTGTGTTTTCTGACATTCATGAAAAATATGATCTATAGTTTCTATGACTTTCACAGAAAGAGCAGTCATTGCTATCAATATTAAAAATAATTAATATCTTGGATGCTATGCTATGAAACTAGTCCAGGGGCGGCGCTGTCTCAAAAACAGTAGAAGCCTCAAGCTGGCGTCTCCGGGTCTGCAGCAATACCCTTCTCGCTGATAGTGTGTTACTGCGTTTGTTTCTTAAACAGTAATTGTCTGGGGCCCCTAACCAGCTCGGGGCCCCAGACAATTGCCTTGTTTGCCTGGATATACATCATTACCGCACGTGCTTCAAAATATATCGCAATATAGATTTTAGGCCATATTGTCCATTCCTGCTAGCCTGGCAAGCCATCCTATATATGTGAATGTATAGGGTTAGGGTCCCAAACTGTCCCAAACTTTGCAAGGCAAGAATTTGGTCTAGTACACTAGGCTACATTCCTACCCAAATTAATAATAAACCAATCTTTTATCAATGAGAAGAGCAGAAAAAGCATAACCAACAACTACACGAAGGAAAGACCAGAGCAGGGCTGTGCACCTGCACGACGCTCTGCTACTGAGAGGGCGTGAAGCCTCGGTTAAATGCAGAATGGATGCAGTCCAGTTTCACATAGATCAAAAATCCCTGAGTCCAGTCAGAGCATTTACACCAGCATGGTGCGGAGCTCTGAAAACTTTCTGCAAGGAGTCTATTTTTTTTTGGACACCACGTGATGATTGCCATAAGGGACTAGTATGTAAAAACCATTGACTGCTTTTCCTTTTGTATTGCAACTACGGTAGCCCAGGCGCATCAAAAAGGCAACGTGGCATTGTGACGGAGCACGCACAGCTGCGGGGGAGAGGGAGACACTACCGACAGCTACTTCTGGGGTCACACACAGAAAACATCATACACCAGCTTTCAACCGTCTATAAAGGTTTTATTTACCATTTCTGCTGCTTCCTGCAGCGTCTCTCAGGGAACCGAGAGCCTTCTGTCCGTGTGCTGTGAATATGGGTCTGATCAGTGTTTTGGAGCAGCTGTGTCTTCTCTCTCCAGTGCTGCACTTCTGCCACGTCGACCACATCAGTCGTCTCCCTCTCCTCCGCAGCTTGCATGCACCGCTGCATTTATCAACGACTTCCAGCTTTCAATCCAGCGATCACATGTAGTTAGAGCAGTGCAAGCAACCCAAGAAGGAGCAGAAATTCCCCAAACCAGCAAGGCTGCCACGAAGAGAACCGGAACCACCCCGCACAACGTTAGCGGGAGGAGGAGAAACATGAGAGACCACACATGCTGATAAAGAACCAGACATCCCAGTGAGTGGTGTGGGCACACACAAACATTCCCCCAGATGGGAAATCTCACTAGCCTGGCAAGCCATCCTATATATGTGTATATATAGTCTGGCCACAAACCATTGACGGCTCTCAGTCGTGAGGCGGGATCTACGGTTGTCTTTCAAACTGTCAGCATGCAATTGGATAGCGCTAGGACCAATCAGAGTGACGAACAACATGACGTAATCACAGCGACGAAAAAGAAGAGGGAGGCATTAATGGCGTCTAACATCAATGATTTCTGTCGTTTTGTATGAAAAACATGTGAATATCAGGTGTACTGGGACATTGCACTACTTAGTTTGATAAAAATAAGAAGCTGCTAAGTATAGCCGACAGACTTACGCACGTTGGAGTCTAAATAATCCAATGTTGATGACAAAGCCGTTTCAAACCAACGTGGTTCCTGAGTTGCCGCCATGTTGCTTGGGTTTCTTGGCCGCAGCTCTGACGTCATCGGCTACTCCCGCTCTGTGATTGGACCACATAATAAAGCACTGTGATTGGCCCAACCAAAACTATAGTGAGCTGTGATTGGACAGCCACAGGCTGCGAGGGTTCCTATGAAGCGTGCCTAGACCAAACTCTGCAAAGCAAGAATTTGGTCTAGTTCACTAGGCTAAAATCTCACAAGATCAAATGTGACTTCATAGTAAACATGGAGGAGGGACCTTCAGTGTGTTTCCATCACCTCACTTTCTGATTGGCCACTCATCACGTTAAACATGCGACTCGTATTAGTCCGTGAAAATCCAACATGTGGAATAAACATGATTTAAGATCTCAGCAGACCAGAGAGCTCTTAGCACACCACGCATGGCAGGAATATCTGATAAGATTATCTTTAGAGACATTACATCAGCACAATCCTGCCATGTGACCCGGACCTTAATGAATAACCCGCTCTAGCTCCAGAACCAGCTAGCAGGAACCCAGCCAGGAAGTGGGCCACTCTGCTAGCTTTGCTGTCAGCTGCCAGCGTGGGAAAAACCTGACCTCTGTTTGGAGTGTTGGTCTGATAGTTTTACCTTCTAAACATAAAAACCCTTCCATGCTGTGAATATTTGGAACATTTTACAAGTGAAAATATATTTTAGGTCAATTTTATTGAACAAAAAATGTTTTTAAAGATCATGTAGGAAATACATTATAATACAAATGTTGCACATAGAAGACAAACATAAGATCTAGAAAAAGGCATGAACATGACCCAGTACAGACCAACCAGGAGGGGCACAAAAAGACTTCATGAACATAAGATTGCCCTAAACAGACGAGGAAATCTGTAAGCTGGCCACCCATCGCTGACTGGTCTCAGTTTAAAACAGCAAAGCCGATATCTGTAGAGCAGTCAAAGGACTTGGAATTTACTTATTTTATTTTTTACATAATTGTTTTTGCAGACTTAGTAATGAAACACAACTGATGTCTGGCTGGAATTCCAATTTAATGAAAAGACAAGAAACTTACGGGTCATATTAAAGTACATCTGGAGTTTGGAGCCTTTTTCTTGATTAAAATTGTCAAGTCCAACAAATGGTTTTTCTCTCATTTTAAAAAGGCATTTAGTACCGAGAAGTAGACGCTCCAGAGAAATAACCAAGATGGCTACTGGTTTCAATTTAGCCACGCCACCCTTTTTTAAACATTAGTGCTGAGAAATGTTTTTTAATTATGCTATGAAACAGGACTGTGTTTCAAAGAACAGACAGGAGTTTGTCACAGATAACTTGAAGCTGGACGCAGGTGATTTCTCACAGAATCAACACTTTGGAAAGCACAGAAGGCGGTTTGGCATGCTCATATCGACCTGCAGGGGGCAGCAGTGCTACCGATGCCTAAAGAGACGCTGCTGCCCTTAATGCACCAATCAGAGATAGAAATGACGGAAACTGCGTGACATTCTGTGCCAGCAACATCGTAGAGTTAGCACCTGTGTTAAAACCAGTCTGGACTCAAGACACCAACATTCAGGAATTGTTTCACAGATGCTGCAGCAAAATAACATTTTGTATTTAGAAACAGAAGTCTCAAAACGCCTTTCTTTAAAATTAAAATGAGCTGTATCAACTCTGTTTCTTTCCATCAATGTTTTGACAGCATAAAGGAGTTTCTCTGATATGGCAGTCACACCAAACAAAAAATGAGAACGCTCATGAGCTGCACAAGTTTGTTTAAGGAGGAAACCAGCGGTCTTTTTTGATTTGACGTGAACATTTTTACATTCCAGATCTTAAATTAGGCAAAATATCAGCAGATGTTCTGAATCAAAATACGGAATTACAAAACCTAAGTCCGTAGTGGAAAGTTGTATGAAAACCCAGGAGTAAAATGTTGATTTGAAGTCCGTTTGCTGTGGTTTCAGCAGGTAAGTAGGGCCACTGCAGTCTTGCACTTTTGATTTAACTAAAGGAACACTTTGTGAATAACATTAGTTCTAATTGATCATTTCATGGGCAACAAAATCTATTTTACACTAAAATAGCCTTCCTGGTATTTACTGATATTACAAAAGGAAGACAAACTCAATAACTTTTCCCTCTATTTAAGTTGTTATTCTAATGGAAACTTGATACTTTCGTTTCAACAGTAGCTTCAACTTTCCTTCTTTCTACAAAACTGTGTGATGTGGCAGAAAAAAGCGCTGCAAGCGCAAACAAATAAAAACATACTCAAATTCTTAACACACAGCTCTTTAGTTTAAATATTTAAACATCATCCCATACTTGACACCTGTGTGAAGGGCAGTTAATTCTCCTGTTCTGTGAACGCTGAGAGCAGCCGGAGAACTCAAAGCAGATCTGTTGTTCCTACCTTTTGTAAACTTCATGTTAACAGTGAAAAAACACCTGCATTTGGCCGACAGACATTTCCCAGCCTGCTAGGAAAAGCATCTTTCCAGATGTTTCTGTCAAGAACCAGACTCTTCCATTTTCAACGCCCAGCAGAGATCACAGAAACCCATGTAAGACATCTGCTATGGACAAGAACACTGCCAGGGGCGGCCGAACAAATGAAAAACACTAACTTCTGCTGAAGGAGAAGAGTTATGAGTTATGGGATGGAGGGTTTCATTTCTTCTGAAACCTGAAGTCCCTCAGTACGTGGTTAAGTGGTTGGATCTGAATCACAGGAGAAAGGTTCACCTGTAGGATTTTCTGTGCTTTTCGGCAGGCCTCGTCCACCGAGCGAGAGTCGTCAACTTTTATCACTTTCTGCCGTAAACTTTTCTTGTCCCTCCAGCTACTTCTCTGACATGAAGGATTATTCATTTCCTTGGCTCCTCGAACATCTTGATGGAGGCCGTTCCCCCCCCAGCCATTGCTGGTCAGCTCTGTGTGGGCCTGTGAGAATGTCCGACCATTGGCATAGAAAACTGGTGCAGAATCCCCGATAAGGGCACCATCCAGCCGGATTGGGCAGGACAGGCTCTTCTGGCTGAACAAGGCCACAGCTTTGGTGGGTGCCCTGTCATTGTTCTGAGAAGGCTGAGAAGGTATTCCTGAAAGCAATGGAGGGTGTTGCTGCGATGAAAACATAACAGAGCGTGTCTCAGAGTCCCAAACAGTTTGGATCTGGAGTCTTGCGGTGTGGAAGCCGGATAGGCCTTCAATATTAGTCAGTCTGAGGCACGGCTGCATGTCCGACTGCAATAGCTCAACAGTTCGACTAGGTGTCCTGTTATAGACAATGGTGTGGTGGTCCAACAACATTTCTGGAGGGCGAATCCCTT
Source organism: Aphyosemion australe (assembly GCA_006937985.1). Classification (NCBI taxonomy): domain Eukaryota; kingdom Metazoa; phylum Chordata; class Actinopteri; order Cyprinodontiformes; family Nothobranchiidae; genus Aphyosemion; species Aphyosemion australe. The sequence continues at coordinate 581,805 of SSNS01000353.1, forward strand.
GAATCCTTGGATTGCTTCTCTCAGAGGTGTTCCAGGATGGGTGCACCTCTCTCTTCTTGACCTGAGGCTTTCTCTTCCTCTTCTTGGTGGTAGGTCTAATATTCTTATTGGCCAATTTCAGCATATCTTCAGTGAGTGGTTGGCTTGTACAGGAACGGTACCTATAAACATCCTTGCTGAAGAGAACAGTGGGTCTGTGACCCTCCTCACTTAACTCCTGCAGGAATGTCACAAGATCCTCTGTGCTTGAGAGGTCTCGGGACATTGGGCTGAGGATCTTCAGAGCATCCAGGAGAACATTATGCCCTGCTGATGAGATCCGGGACCAGGTGTGAACAGCCCTCTGCTCCTCATTGGCAAATGCCAATGGCCTTCTGATCATCGAACCATGTGGTACATCAGCCATCTTTCTAGACCTGCGAGCAAAAAGACCAAGAATAAGTATGTATGGGAACCCTAACCCTAAACCCACTGATTTTTAAGACTGATTCTGCTTATGTGGACCACATAAAATAAGTGCAAATTTCATTTTTGAAAGCAGTAAGACTTTGCCATTTTCAACTAGGACAACATTTGGTTATGGAACAATAGCTTTCTCTTGTCAGGGGGGAAACGATTTTATAACAAGAAATGGGATAGTAAAGGTATTACAACTTTGAAAGATATTAGTGGGGAAACATCTATTCTTAGCTTCCAAGAATTGATGTTAAAATATTGATATTGATAGATAGGGCTGGGTAAAAAAATCGATTTAATCGATTCTGGATCGATTTCATATAAATTTTGCAAAATCGATTCATAAAGCCTAAGATCGATTTTTCCCCTTGAACCAGAGTGGCCCTCCGGCTCGTTTTGCCGCAAAGACTACAAATCCCATGATGCTTTGCAGCGGTACCGCGTCACTCGAAGCGCCACCTCCTTTCTGTTTACAGTCGTTAGCATCGGTGCTAATAGTTATTTCAGCGTCTGCAGCGTTACCCTCCTCAGTCTGGGACAAACTGAAACACTCCTCTTACTCAGCGCCAAGTTTACTCAGCGCTTTGTCAACTTTGAAGCCCAGAAATGGAGATTCGGTAACTTGTTCGTGGGCCGCGGCGGACATAAAGTGCAGACAGATTGAACTCCAGTGAAGTGACGCGCTCAAGTCAGTTTGTGGCGCTGCAGTTTCTATCTGTCCTCCCCGACACACTGACCCTACTCCAATGCTCAGGCTGCTTAAATGCTCTGCATGTTCAGCAGCACAAACCTGTGAGAGCAACTGTTGTTGTCTGTGATGAAGATGAACAAAAACAACACAGGAGCCTCGCTGATTAACTCCTCCCTCAGCTCAGAGAGAGATGCAGGTCTCTGGCTTGAACAGGTGAGCAAACTGAGCTTGAATTATTGTGTTTTTATGCACTTTTTCTGCTCCAAAGCATGAATGTTAATAGCTGAGATATTGCATTTTCACTTAGGAGAATTAGTATTTTTTGCTGTTGGCCTGTTAAAAAAGATTTAACTGACCTAAAAACAGTAACTGGAAAGGCTACAGATAGAAGAATAGTTCCTTCAGTGGGGAAGGTTTGGTGTCACAGCAGCAGTGATTCTAGCCTAGTGAACTAGACCAAATTCTTGCTTTGCAGAGTTTTTCATATATTCACATATATAGGATGGCTTTAGCCTAGTGAACTAGACCAAATTCTTGCTTTGCAGAGTTTTTTATATATTCACATATATAGGATGGCTTTAGCCTAGTGAACTAGACCAAATTCTTGCTTTGCAGAGTTTTTCATATGTTCACATATATAGGGTGGCTTTAGCCTAGTGAACTAGACCAAAGTCTTGCCTTGCAGAGTTTTTCATATATTCACATATATAGGATGGCTTTAGCCTAGTGAACTAGACCAAATTCTTGCTTTGCAGAGTTTTTTATATATTCACATATATAGGATGGCTTTAGCCTAGTGAACTAGACCAAAGTCTTGCTTTGCAGAGTTTTTTATATATTCACATATATAGGATGGCTTTAGCCTAGTGAACTAGACCAAATTCTTGCTTTGCAGAGTTTTTCATATATTCACATATATAGGGTGGCTTGCCAGGCTACAATGATTCATTACAGGAGCAAAAAAGGAGAGTAAATGTTAAGAATAAAGAGTAAACAACAAGAAAACAAAATAGAAATACTTAAAATTCAAAAGATTACACATTCAAAAATGTTGAATATATATATACACATTTTAAGGAATAAAAAGATTTTAAAAATTAGACAAAATAAGTAACCAATACCACTGATGTGTGTTGTATTTCAAATTTACTCGCTGAGCTCGTCTAAACGATAGAAACGTCGTTTTCTACCTCAACATTTTAATTATTTCAGACCAGACTTAATTGAATCGAACCGAATTGAATCGAATCGTGATTAATCGATTCAGAGCCTTATGAATCGAAATCAAATCGATTTAGGAAATTGGTCGCAATACCCAGCACTATTGATAGATCTTCTTTGTTTTTATACTTCAAAATAAGGTCTGCTTCACTATTGGCGCTTACACACTTAGCACCGGGTCGGCTCCGATCGGTCGGCCTCAGCCGGCCCCGCCAGGTTGTTTACACACGTCATCCAGGACACCCTTTGGAATGCAGACGTGATAGGTGGTCACAGAATTGCACGCAAAAAATTGGCGCGAATATATCAGTGATGTGGGCGGGTCAAAGGAGCGTGGAGAAGTCTGTGTGGCAGCACTGTGTGTGTGTGTGTGTGTGTGTGTGCGCGCTGCGCTCATCACAGCAGATGGAAACAGATAAAACAGCTTCAGTCAGAGGCTTGTTAACTCCTCCGCATTCAGACTGATAACGAAGCGCGTAGTGTTGTCAAAAAAAACGGTTCTTCGGTACCAACCCGGAACTACAAAAATGTAAACTTCACGGTACCAAGATTTCGTAGGTACCAGTAGTACCGAGGACCCGTCTAAACCCGAATCCTTGATCTGAATCAAGTGCAGTCGCTTCTAAAGCAACACCGCAGAACGCAGAGTGACGGTGAGCGGTGGACCAGCTGATGTGGTAAATAAAGTTCATTCACGGAGACCGACAGGAGAGACGCTTCGCTCCAGCAGCACCTCCCGTTCTCATGCTTTCTTGTATTTTTAATTCCAAAACTTGACAGGATGTCCCACAGACCCCTGAATCCCTCTGTCAGCGCTTGTCTTCAGGAACGTCCTGACCTCTGCTGATCAGTGATGTAGGAGGTGGATTTAATGCGACATGACCGTTCAGACTAGTCGCTTTCAAAAAATTCGCATATGTGTCAGAATCAGCACTACATAGAGTGTGGTGTGAATACACCATCGTCTTTATTAACTATTTAAATCTCCTATACGTTTAATTAGGGTAACAAACAAACAAACAGGATGACATAAAGGCGTTGACTGCTCACAGACCGGAGTTTTTCTTTTTTTAATGATTGTAATGTGTTTCCAAAAGATGAACAACCATGTGTGGCTCAGTCAGTGTTTATGTCCTGAAAATCAGTTTGTCAATAAAGCTGTTCTAACTTGAGGTTCTTGTCTGGAGCAGGTTTACAAAAAATTTATGAACAAAAACACATTTTGATTAAATAAAAGTGCATTAAAAACATATGATAGTAGTACAATAGTAAATCAATTAATTTTCTTATATACAGCACTGATTCACAAAAGATGTCATCTCAAAGCACTTTACAGGAAAATTAATGTTTTTATTGGTAAATTTTGTCTAAATAAAATTTTTGTTTGGTACCGAAATTGGTACAGAGAACCGTGGATTTTCACTGGTACCGGTACCGAATACTGAAATTCTGGTACCGTGACAACACTAGAAGCGCGTATGCGGGAAGCCCCCGCTGGTGGATTCTATCTGCTAATCGGAGGTTCCCCCTAAAGGTAGGCGTGAATTTGAGCTGACCAATGAGTCGGCAGTGGGTGTGTTGGCCCGGTTTCGTGGCGAGTCAGACCTCCTTCGGATGAGGGCCGAAAACACGTACAGTTCAGCTCCGGAAAATCCCGGGCCACCCGGATGTGAAACGAACGTACCCAATCCTGTTCCGAGCTGGTGCTAGTATGTAAGCGCCATATGAGGACCTTTATGAAGCTTGCCCCGCTTGTCTTGGGATCGTCTATGCCAGGATGGCATTGACAGAACCAGACGTGTGCACGTTCCACTGTCAACTTCAGCACTCAACGCTGGAACGAAGGGTCAAGTTTATTCAGAAGGTCCTAAGAAAGGCTACCGTCTCAAAACAGGACCCTGGCTTTGTCTGAGTCAGTCATGGACGGCTTTGCGGCCACAGACCCTGCTTCCAGCTGGGCAGACCACATGGACTTGAAAGGATGGGCTAACCCAGACAGAAAAGGCCCCTGTCCAACTCCAAATTCACAATACCGTAAATCCTCTAATACAGGCCCGGGCCTTTATTTACTCAAGCGCATCCTGGTTCAGGCCTTTATTGGAAGGAGGCCAGAATTAGAGGCAGGCCTATATTTCAATTTGAGCAAAATTAACTACCAGTAGAATGAATAAAAACAAGATTTTGTGGGGATCTGTGCCTACCGATGACGTCACACTATGGCAATGCCACACAAACCATGTTGGGACCCATTTTTTTCCCGGTGTTCTGTCAGAACACCTGGCTTAGAGCTAAAATGAATATCAGATTCTGCCAACAAAATGGCTATAAAACAATTTATATGTAAACCGAGGTGTTTTTGCAAACACTATAATTAATACTTTGGGGCAGGGTTTGAATTACACAGAGGACTCTGGGGGCGCCCAGTGACGGGGAGGGGGTGGGGGGTCTGTTTGCCTTGGCCCCCAAAATGCCCTGATACGGCCCTGGACGTGGGACTAAATTTAGAAGTTGATATGAATTGTATCAAATATATAAATATTACATGCTTATGAATTATTGCTTTATGAAGGTCAAAAGATGTAGTGGAATAAATCTACCAACATTTTTCCTTTTCAAGAACTTTGTTTTGTTTTTTTGTTTTTATTTGAATATTTTTCTGTCCTGTCTGGCTCTGATCTTCCTGCTTCTTCTCTCACTCCACAAGAATAAACTGTTTCCTGGCTTCCTCCTCTTTCACCTCGAGTTACTTTTGAACTAAACGGGTCAAATGAATCTACCGGCTGAAAAATAGTGGAGCGTGCGCTGCGCGGCCACGCGGGTGAGGTGAAATCACCGGCGCACGGGTGACGCGCTCCGCTGCAGAGCACGTCAGACACGAATAAAAGATACGATCAAAAGACAGAAGTAACTCAGAAGATTATATGAACGGACATGAACGATCGCGTGTTAATTATATTTTTTGGTGGCGCCACTTTGAGAATGTTACTGTGGCCGTGCAGGACGCAGCTTCAGCAATCAGCATCATGTATCCTCTCTGCACAAAAAAAACCACAATGCGCTGAGAGTCCATGTAATATAAAACAGGATCTTTTTTCGGGCTTCCCTGGGTGTGTTGTTGAGGGCTTCCAGCTCCCCGTAATTCAAACCCGGCTCCTGGATGAAAACCCAGACATTTTCATCAATATAGGAAACCCCCCGGACGCCCCGGACAGAGGGTGAAAAGTGGACATGTCCGGGGAAAAGAGGACGTTTGGTCACCCTACTTACCTGTGATGAAGTGATCACTGCAAACCAGCATTTTTTGTTCCGTTTCTGCTCATCCTGCAGCCGGAGATTATGATGCACTAGTCCGCTGTTACCGTAAACCCTGGTATACGTGCGCCTCGAAAAATCGAGTGAGGGCTCACTTTACCGTCGATCTCCGAGAAAAACAAAAACAAAAAACACACCCACGCTGTTTCTAACAGTAGCCCCGGCCACTATTAGAGACCGGCCTGTATTTACCCCCGCTGACAGCCAGACCGGCTAATATAGGAGACCCGGCCGGTAATGGAATACAGGCCAATATTAGAGGATTTACGGTATTCATAATGTAGCGTGCATTGTCCATATATGGGAGAAACTGGGTGTGTAGGAGGCAGGATGTGATCCAAAAACACCTGCGTACATTTGTAGGATGGGTGTGATTTATAAAGCAGGAACTGCTGCAGCCGTGCGTAAGCAGAGTTTTATAGGTCGGATAATTGGTTTGTCTAAGTATTTCGTGTTGCTAAGTTTAAGTAGAGTTTTAGTAAGGATTCTATGCAATGTTTTATAAAAGAGGCACCAGGACACCAATACGGATAACTCGAGTTTACCAGATGAGAATTATTCAGCGGGTCAGTGTGCAACCACCACCACCACCTCCCCAGTGAGCCAGTAGGACCTTTCTTTTATCTCTCTTTGCCGAGAAACTGGATCCAAATTGGCCCACTCCCCCTCCATCTCAGAAGGCTTTTAGGTTCATGGGCTTTTTCTTTGCTTGGAGCCAGCTGTGTTAAAGAACCACCTGCTTATGTTCCCAGATTTTGTAGCTGAGCTAACATCGTCCTGGAGCAAGCCGCTGTCCGAATGTACAACTGTGCCTAGCTTCGCCCAATATGGGCGCCGAGTAAACCGGACTGGTTGTTCACCCTCTGATGGAGCCGTCCCAGGTGCCGTCTCATAACCTGAGTGTGAGTGGCTTCACCACCATTTCTCACCACCTCACCACTGAAACAAGGCAGGTTCTCAGTGTCTCAGCTGGGGAAGATTTACCAGGCTCAAGCAACCTTTGCTCACGCTCTGAGCTCTACTACAACACTGCAGACTTACCGGACTATGTGTCTGTATTTCGTACCCACTTTCCACCCGAATATCCCCTCATTCCCCTCCTAAACAAGATTCAAGTGACAGTGGATTACATTCTCAGCATGTCCCCCTCTCACTGGGGAGAGGACTGGTGTCAACAGATTGTGCAAAGACACTTGTGGTGAATCATTCAGACAGAGACAGGGCCACGTAGTTATACAAGCCAGTGTCCTCTGAGTAGTAGAAGATAACTTCCTTCAGTTAAACTCTGAAAAGACTGAATGTCTGATCATTGCCCTTGAGAGCATGGCTCCTCTGATTAGTCAACAACTTGGTCATTTAACTTCAGAAGAAGCACACCATAATCTAGGGATGCACAGTTAACCGGTTAATTGCCGTTAATGTTGTAACCGAGTAAAATACACTGCTCACAAAAATTAAAGGAACACTTTTTTTATTGGGCCTGGCATGAAATCAATTAAACCTGTCTGATAATTTTCTGGTTGATGAAGCAGCTGAGGGCATTGTTAATCACTTTCAGCTGTATTGGTGTTCATGGACTTAACGACAGGTGCACTAAAGTGGCAACAATTACAAAACCCTCAAAACAGGACTGGTTTAACATGTGGAGGTCATTTCAAGTTTCTCCCTCTTGATCTTTGTTGGCTGGTTTTCCACTCGTGCTAGTTTTGGCTTGAGTAATTATCTCTACTGGCAGTATGAGGCGATTCCTTAACCCTACAGAAGTTGCACAGGTTGTCCAACTTCTCCAGGATGGCACATCCACACGTGCTGCAGCAAGAAGGTTTAATGTGTCTCCCAGCACAATCTCCAGAACATGGAGGAGATTTCAGGAGACTGGCGGTTATTCTCGGAGAGTTGGACAGGGCCGTAGAAGGTCCACAACCCATCAGCAGGACCCATACCTGCTCCTTTGTGCGAGGCGGAACAGGCTGAGCACTGCTCGTGCCCTACAGAATGACCTCCAGAGGGCCACTGGTGTGAATGTCTCTACCCAAACAATCAGGAACAGACTTCATGAAGACGGCCTGAGGGCCCGACGTCCTGTAGTGGGCCCTGTGCTCACTGCCCAGCACCGTAGAGCTCCACTGGCATTTGCTCAAGAACACCAGAATTGGCAAGTCCGCCACTGGCGCCCTGTACATTTTACAGACGAGAGCAGGTTCACCCTGAGCACCTGTGATAGACGTGAAAGAGTCTGGAGAAGACAAGGAGAACGTTATGCTGCCTGCAACGTCGTTCAACATGACAGGTTTGGTGGTGGGTCAGTGATGGTCTGGGGAGGCATATCCATGGAGGGACGCACAGACCTCTACTGCCTAGGAAATGGTGCTCTGACTGCCATAAGGTATCCAGATGAAATCCTTGAACCCTTTGTCAGACCCTACGCTGATGCAGTAGGTCCTGGTTTTCTCCTAATGCACGACAATGCCCGGCCTCATGTGGCAAGAGTATGCAGGCAGTACCTGGAGGATGAAGGAATTG